>VZTB01012115.1:132553-373060 GCA_013397245.1 Thryothorus ludovicianus | reverse complement strand
CAATCTTTGCTTTTTTTTATTGGTTTCCTATAACTTAACTAATCCCTGGAATAATTTATTCCTGTTATCCCTAGAATTTTAATTAGTGAATTACCATAAGGCATCACCATGTCTTAAAAGGCAATTTGAATGTTTTGCCTTGGAAAAGGCTGTGTTACAACCTAATGTGTGTTGCCTATGAATGGAAATATTTCATTTCCCTCCTTGTGGCCATGACATAAAGAAATCATTCAACAGTCCCTCCCAGACAGCAGGAGGAATTGGCCTCACCACAAAATATTCTTTGCTGTGGCATTTCAAAGAGGTTTTATACTAATTGAGACAGATTTTTTGAAAGGATAACAAACTTGCAAACTTGCAAACTTGGAAACAACTTTTTTCAGATTCCTGTTAATGTTTTCTCTTACTTCACCCTTTGCATCATCTTCTGAATTGTTTGACATCATTGCTCTTCTACTCTACATGCTCTTCTACTTGCAACATTCCTTCAATAACTTACCCTGTTCATACCAGCTGACTCAAGGTCCCTGTGTACTTTTCTTTCTTTACATTTGTAACTTTTGAACTTTATCTAGAAGTGAATAATGAGATGTGCCAAGTTTGACCAGACATTTTAATAAGCACATCTGTCACTTCATTTCATTCCTCAGTTTTGACCCCACTGTTTGTAAACTATACATACTTTTTGCAAGGGCCAAAAACAAAGACCACTCTTATCTTCGTTCTCAGCTCTTGTTTGCATGTCATCTACATACACTTGAGCAGTGAAGTTCTCAAGCACTTTTCTCTGGTTATTAAGGACTATATTTTTAAGGTGGAGAGACTGGATGTTGCACCAGTGAATTTTGCGTAGCCTTTTGGAAAAATTTTGGAAAAATGCAAAACTTTCAGAATGAGGTCTCCTTCAGTATTGTCTAAATACAGGCAAGTCATCTGTTCCCGTCATCTGAGCCTCACCTGTAGTCAATAGACAGGAACAAGCACCATAGAGAGGGGCATATTTTTTCATAAAAGAGAAGACTAAGCAGGAAAAATTGTCCTGTGCAGGTGCCCATAGTCAGTCCCTTGCATCTATGTGAGCCATGACGTTCTGGTTTGCGCACTCTAACTCCAGAGACACAACAGTATCAGTATCTTCTTTTCCTGCACTGAGCAAATTCCCACTGGATGTGCCCACTGGGAGCACCCATAAGGAATCTCTAGGGCCAGCTCCTCCTGTCTCACCAATGGTGTGCACCAGGTACCATGTTTCTAAGAGATGTTTGGGGTGCTTTATTGCCTTTCTAGACAGTTCTCTGGAGTCTGGAACTTCACAATAAAAGAAAAATTTTTTTTACCTGGAAATACTGCTAGCTATGTTTCTTTGTTTGTTCAGGATGCAGGTGTCAATTGTCAGCAGTATGACTTCCTTGTATGGACATAACACCATTCCTGTTTCATAAGCCTCTCGTGGAATGGCACAGGGATACTGCACAGTTCCCCCAGGTTAAGCCAACTGTAGTGCCTCAAAACAAACTATGTGCTGCTACATTTTTTTTTCTTTTTAATAAAATCAGCCAGACCCTGAGAACTAATATATTAGTACAAGAAGGACAATTGTATTGCTATGCCTTAACATTGCGTGATGTATCATTAGACTTTTTTTGTTAAAATATCTCAGTTCCAGAAGTTTCCTTTTTACTGACAGCTTAAGGTGAATTTGTCTTTGGCAGGTTGCAATTCTTCCCTTTGGAACTCATATCTTTTTCTAGAACTCCCCAACATTATGCTTGTTCTTATACAGTGTTACAATGTATAACACCAGCTCAGTTCAGCAAAGCTATCGAGTTATTGTACTGGTTAATATAGTGAAATTTATACAAGTTTAATCACATTTATTATCCCTGACAACAATACAGGTGTTCTGAATGCTAAGTGAATTTTTTAAAAAGAATATAATTAATATTTCTTGCCCTGTCCAAAAATGCTTAGTGGTCAGTTCTGCCATGGAAATGTATTTGATAATATGTAAATCTGGCATTTTGGAAAGTAATTAAAAATAAAGTAGCTGAAATTTTAAATTCAGCTAATATCTGTCTTGCTACATTCTAAAGTGGTACTAGGCTAAGTGCTTGAACTAATCGATTTTTAAAAGGGTTTGGTTAGTGATCTCAGGGGAAATAAGGTAGGTTGTATGAAAACATATTAATTATAAAGCCTTCTTTTTTAATGATGCATGCCCTTTTTAGAGTACAATATATTGATGTAGTAACTCCTTCAACTTAAATCATCCAACAAACCTTTCTAGTTTTGTCTCATCTATCTTGATTGTTAGCTATATTTATTACAGGATGAAAATAAGATTTTAGATTTTTAATTATTAGCTATAAAGGATTTCAGGGCAGCTCAGTGATTTAATTTCTTTGTTAAAAAGTACACAACTTCAGCATATTTTTGCTGACTAGGAAATTTGTCTTTCTCGAAGATTATTATTACTTTTGTGTTCAGTATGTCATATTTTGCTCTGAAGTAGGCAAAAAGTTTATTCATGAAAAAGTTTTTAGTATTTGAATAATATTTTAAATTAGTCTTAGAATGTCTGTTGCTTGTTGTCTGTTACTTGATGTGAATCAATATTTTAGAGTTTTTAATTTAAAGAGAATAAAGGCATCTTTAATGCAGAGATAAAGGCTATGCCTAGCCCCTGGGTTGGAGTGAAATATCAGATTGTCTGCTGAAGTGAGGCTGGGGTTTTGACTGCAGAGCGCAGGGCAAGGCTGGAGCTGCTCCTCAGGAATGTGGGGAAGCTGCTCCTGGCGGGCAGGTCCTGTGCTGGAGGAGGCTGCCTGCACTCTCGCTGAGACAGGGCAGGAGCTGCTCTGCAGGAGGAAGGTTGGGCTGTCAGGATTTAGTGTGGAGATGGCAGGGCTGGTTAGCAGTGGGCACAGCCTGCTGATCTAGGTGAGACAGAATTCACAATAAGCCAAAGCACTAAGGAGGAGCCACCTGCACCTTTCTCCTCCAGTGGGTGTGAAAGGGCACTGAGTATCAAAAACCTTGTTTGCTGGACCAGCTTTGAATATATTAGTTTTGAAACTCAGATAGTTGAAGCCTGCTACAGAAGAACAAAAATGTAAAGCTTTGAAAGCAGCTGTTTCTCTTAATCATTGGTCCTTGAAGGACAGGTCCTTTCCTCCATCTCTGCTTTCAGTTTTAGTGTCTTCCCAGGTTACTGCAGACACTATATAAAAATCTGGTCTTTGATCTTAACCCTAGTTGTTTGTCTTCTTCTGAGCCCCAGAGTCTCTGCTTTTTCTACCCAGGAATCTAAAAGTTAAATGTGCTTGGGGGCAGACCTTCATTCCCTACAGAGAGTTTTCTTTGACCCAAGGAGCACTTCCTCTCGCAAATCTAATGGACAGCTTTCCCCTCCAGCTTCTTAATAAAAAAAGCATGAGGTACAACAGTCAGTGAGCTGTGGATCAACAGGTATAATAGAATCATGGGATCATTTATGCTGGAAAAGAGTAATTTCTCAGATAATTGATCTCTCAGATCATTGTGTCCAACTGTTAACTCAGCACTGCCAAGCCCACAACTAAATCATGCCTTTAAGAGCAACAAAAGTTCCAGGGATAGTGATCCAGCACTTCACTGGAAAGCCTGTTCCCCTGTTTAATGACACTTTACCTGAGGAAGTATTTGTTAGTATCCAGCCTAAACCTCCCTGGCGTAACTTAAAGGCTGTTTCCTTTTGTCATTTGTTGCCTGGGAGAAAATACCACCTCCTACATGGTATACCCTTCTCTCAGGTAGTTGTAGAGAAAAATAAGGTGTCCCCCGGGCCTCCTTCTCTCCAGGCTAAACAACCCAAACAACCCCAGCTCCCTCAGTCTCTCCTCACAGGACTTGTTCTCCACACCCTTTGCCAGCTCTGTTGCCCTTTCCTGACCGTGACCCAGAACCTCAATGTCCTTCTGGTAGTGAAGGACCCAAAACTGAACACATGACTCACAGCTTCACTTATAGGGACCAGTTTTCTGGTTTGTGTAATGGATGCAATAAGGACCAAAGGGTATATTTTCTTATTACTGTTTCATTGACTCACTAAAGTAAGATTCCCTGACTTTTTAGTTTTGTTTGTGGGGTTTTGGGTTTTTTTTTTGATTGTTTGGGGTTTTTTTTTGTGTGAGGCACACATTTCAGAAAGGATGTTTATTTATGAATACCTCCACTGGTAGGCTGCTAAGTGTGATCCTGTTCTGTCTTTGTGACAAATGAAACCACAGCTACCAGAGCTAACATTACAATGCCTAATATTAGGCAGATATTTTAAGTATTTTAAATGAAATTTGCAGGTAAGAAACAGGATCTTATGTCATGGGATTGGCCAAATTCTTCACATACCATCAGAGAATGTAGCTTCCAGGTAGGAGAAAATTATGAAGTGAATACTTATATCTGATTATCCTGTCAGAAAGAAAGATGAGAACATTATGAGTGTTTCAGCTACTGATTAGGCAATAGAGTTTTGTTTATGTTCAGATAAACTCTTGAAGTGTTTGCCTGAGTTTAACAAAGAGGTGTATGAAGAGTAAAGTACTGGAATAAATCTGACAATAGACATGTTATCAGTCCCATTTTTAGTGCTGAGGTGTGGATGACAAGAAATATGTATTTGAGAAGATGGTTGTGCTAATTTACCAGCACAGGGGATCATGTGCCTTCTTTTCCCATCGCACTCTGGCTGTGCAGTCCTGTACATTTTCTTTTGCTGTCTCTGAAGCCAGTCTGACCCCTTGATGAGACATGTCAGCTTATTCAACGGGCAGAAAATTATCACCCTTTTTTTGCTTGCTGAGTGAGCTGAATTGAGTCATCAAACTGTTGGAGCTAGCACAAAGGAAGTGGTAAGTACACACAGCTGAGACAGAGAAAAAAGGGAAAGCTGAACCATATTTTTAGTGGTAGGAAGCTGTTAGACCAGCTCAGCACTCTTGTGAAAACTCATTCTCAGTGAAGAACTCGTGTGTCACATTCACTCTGCCTCTGGACTGCTAAAACCTGGTGAATATGTTGGCTGCTAAGGCTGGTAGTTCTGCAGAAGTGTTTGCCAGAGGAAAGGTTGCTTGATTTAAGTGGGTCTCTTGATGGAGATATCATTGCCAATGGATAATGATGGATTGAGGCTAATTACTAAGTCTTAGTTCATAACATTTTAGTTAACCTTTTATATATTTTGGTAAATGTAAAATTTACACATGCTATATTTTGTTGACTCTTGCAAAAGATTTTACTATTTGCACTACAAAAACATTCATGGAACCCCAGAAGTTTTTATTAAAACTACAGATGCATCCACTTACTATATCTGTTAGTCACATGAATAGGATGGGAATGCCTCAGAATCTGCAATGCTAAATAACATGAGACTTATTGAAGAGAATACTTGCTGGAAAAATTTAAAGCCATATAGAAGTGAGCATATTGGAGAGATTTATTTTTGTCACCATAGACAAATGCCGGTGATTATGTCAGAATTTTAAATTTTTGTGGTGTTCAGCAACCACAATAAATAAACTCCCACATGCAATGCAAAAGCAAAGAACAAAAAACCCAGCACCTGTCTAGGCATTAAAGAAAGGGAAAAATTTTTAGACTGTATTTAATACCCTCACACATTGGTATTCTGTGCACTCTTCAAACATGGTTAATGCTAAGATTTCAAGCTCTTAAGAAAGCTGGCTTATGCTCTCCATACCATGCTGAACAGTCTCCACACAGTAGGGCACAAATGACTGCCTGTATTCTACTACAGAACAAATTACATATCCAGATTCAGCTGGACATATCCAGGAATGGCTAAAGACAAACCAAATCAGAAGACTTGAGTGACCTACAGTGAAATGTTGTGCCAAATAACGGGACAAGAAACATAAGGCATAATGCACTGGAAGTACAACCTGAATACGAGGGAGGACTTTACTGTGTGTGTGCCATGGATTTCCCAGACAGGTTGTGGTCTGTCCCCCACAATCCCATGAATTGTGCTCCAGGATGATTCTGCTTGAGTAGGGAAGCAAAACTCGATGACCCAGTGTGGTCCCTTACAACTTTACCCATTTGTGATTCTGTCTGAAAGAAGCTCAAAGAATGACAAGGTAACAGAGATCAAATAATAGATCAAAGAAAGGTAGGCATTTTCAGAACACATTCTTAGAAAAATCTTTTCTTTGCAGATGGATTTCTTTTGAACAACTGGGATACTTGTATTCTGATTTGCAAAAATGAAAAAAAGGTCTTTTAAACTGTTAAATGACAGGAGATGATGACCCTGAGACACTTGTATAGTCTTTATACAAGAATAATTTTTTGCTACAATAATTGCAAGTTCATTACATGAATATCAAGAAGTGGGAAAATAGATTAAAAATAAGAGTAGGTAGGTACTGGGTTGAGGGTGGCCACAAGGGAATATGTGAAAGATCAATGCAAGGAGTGTGAGCCAAAAGTAGGAGGCCTTAGAACTGCTAATGTACAGAATGAAGTTGAATATCACAGATGACAGAGAGGTGGCCATGGCTGGACAACGGGTATATTCAGAGTCTAAGTTATCAGAATCAATGAGATTACCTTCACTTAGTACTTGTGATAAACACAACACTCCCCCAACCAAAAAAACAACAAATACAGTGGGTAAAACTATCTTGAAATCAAAATTACTTTTAGAAAGGTGATAAAAGCTGTAATATTGGCAATGGACCATCAGACCTTGATTTCGCTATACCTATGGATTTGTTATTGATTTTAGAATGTTAAATAGCACTGAAAATGTATTAATTTAACTAAATTCTAACTTATCCAGGATAAATTAAAAAAAAAAAACTCTTGTGAAGAAGTCCATCACCACCTTATTTATAAAAGAAATCTTTCCATTTTTTTCCCCAATAGTCATTGAACTAGCAAATGCTGATGCTGTTTTAAGCTTGATTTTGCATGAAGATGGTTGACAAAAGACTATAATACAAAATTACTTTGAATTTAATGGCTCTACTGTCTGAGTGAAATAACAGACAAAGGAAAGCCTGCAGAGTTCTCAGTCTGAATGGGAGAGAAATGCTTCCAAAGAAGGGGATTTGGCCAAGGAGAGCATCAGAGTGAGATATTCATAGACTTTTCTATGAAGGAAACTCCTAAATATGTCAAACATGGAAAATGAGTTTAGAATTTCAGTCCCAGGAAAGGGAGGGAAATATGTTGGAAATGCAGGTGTGTCAGTGTTCACTTTAAGGGGTAACCTAGGAAGCAAAAGGAATGGGTAGTTTCAAGGCAACAGATTATTGAAGAATTGTGAAAAATGAACACACAGAACCATGGATCCAGTATAATTTTTTTTTCAGTGGTTTTCTTGGTTTCAGAGTGGTTCTATACTGGATATAGAAACTGTTTGTAGGGAGAAGTAATCAGAGAAACTTATATCATTTAGCTGAGTACTATAAAGTTAAAAACATATTTTGAGAGAAATAATAATTAAGGATATCAAAACAATTGGATTGGATAGAATGTAGAAAAATTTTACCAGAGTAGAGATATGCAAACATATCCTCTTACCTTCTTTAGTATAATGAATTATTTTCAAGGCAAATACAGTATACTTAACTAACTAGAATTGTAATAAAATAGTATATGAATTTCCTATTTGATAAACTTGATAATGAGGACTGTAAGAAAACCTCCACCCTGTCAGGAGAGGAACTGTCTAAGAAAAGGAGACAGCCATATTTGTTATATAGGGTAGTGACAGTTTCTTGTTAGACTTCCTCTGGAAAAATTATTGTAATATATCTCCTACAATATTTCAATTTATATCTGTGAAAAGACTCAATGTTTCGAACCCAAACAAATTTAGCTGATGATTTAAATTTAGGAGGCATCATTATTGCAGAAGAGGATAATAGGACAGTGGTAAAATTGGACGACCTTGAGAACTGTGGATGGAAAGACCTTGAGAAAGAGGATGGAATTTGAAATTTGAAATACAAGCGTCACATAAAGATTTTCTGCTATGATTTGGGATCTTACCATTTAGAACAGAGAGAAGAGAAATCTTGATCAAAGAATGACACAAGGAGCAGAAATGATGCAATGTTATGGAAAGAAAGCTCAATTCTAGGATGTGTCTGCTAACAGAGGGAAGGAAAAGTGGATGTGACTAGATGTGATCTTCAATATTACTATAAAACCCCATTAACCTGTATTTGTGAAAGATAGTTGAAGCCAGAAAAGCTACAGAGAAAAGCAGGAAAGACTATGAGGGGAGTGGAGAGAAAACAAAAAGACCTTTTAATTTTTAGCCAAATTGCAGACTCAGGAAGTATTTAGCATAAGCCTGTATCACTTGAATATATTCTTGTCTAAGACTTTTGGGAATGAAACTCTTCCAGTCAGATATTCCTACATCCGCTGATTTTGGTTCCTTTACTACTCACCATGGAATTCCTCTTAAAATACAGCAGCTCTTCAGAGATGTAGCATGGGGAATTAAAAGATTTTGAGTAAAATAGCATATGTGTAGATGCTTTCATCCTGTCTTGAACTGTCATTAGATGCATCTAAGGAGAAAATCTGTGGAAAATGTACGGAGTGAAATCCTGGCTCCAGCAAAGACAATGGTGAAAAGGAATGGTTATGGTGTCCCCCAGAAGTATAGTTAGTTTGAAATAAAGTAGCTTGAAGTACTTGATTTTTATAGTCATCTGATCCTTCCACTGTTCACATTCTTTGTTAAAATCTATAAGTGTTAACATAACTGTTTTTAAAGAATAAGTTCCAAGATTTTAGAAGACAGATTTTCCTGAGATGACGAAAACAGGACAAGCCCTGATTTAAATCTGAACAAATAGCTATCAGGAATTAAAAACCCCTTAAAATTCCTTAAGTACACTTTTTTTAGAATGAAACATTCTTAGATTATGGGAGAGAGGAGAGTTGTAATTTTACTATGTCTTTCAATGTCACTCAATATATTTCAAAGATTATTGGAAGCAGGTTCACACAGGAATCTGTTATTTGTCTTTCGAAATATGCACGGACTCTTAGGACAGTTCATCTAAATCACTTTGAAACACCCAGCAGCCTGGTACCATAATGCAAACAGAACTATTTTATAAATCAGTCAGGAGAGCTCATTCTTTAAAAGATATGCTACATTACTGGAGGCAAAAAGCTCTCTGTTTCGTTATATAACAATGACAATAACTCAATTTAAGTGTATAATGACCCAAGTCAGCAGTCCACAGCAACAAAAATTTAATAGGAACCTTATCTAGTTTGCTGACATGTTCTTCTTTAGAAGCCATTACAGGCTCTTCAGTATACAAAACAATTGGCTCTAATCTTTAATATTGCTAAGCAGCAGGGGGCAAATAGGCATTTTAGCACAGCTTTGCTTTTTATAAACAGCATTTAAAATATTCACGTGCTCCTAGGCACAGAGCTGTATGTCAAATGTTTCTGAAGTTTGGTCATTAGAACAGGCTCTCTCGAAGCAGAGAAGTGTTTCTGCACTCCCGTGATGCCCTTTAAAATGGATCAAATGTCACCTTGTCACGAAGGTAGAAGATTCCAGTGAGGGCCTCTTCAGGAACAGCGTGATTTCCGACTATCTCCTGACGTAAATTAAACCCATGATAAAATGAACGAGCTCAATTATAAAGTAAATCACTCTCTTAAATACAAAACCAAACGTAATTTCGTCCCTATTTCTTTCACTTGCTTTCTATATACTGCATGTAAAGAGTACATGCTAATGTCTATATTGAATAAGTTGTAATGGCCACTTAGCTTATGGTATGGAATATTTATTGGGGTAGTAGAGTTCAGTCTAAGAGAGCAACAGAGTAAGAAACTGTCAGAAAGCAGCACCTTTATTTACATTGCAGTTATGTGTGTTCAAAATTAATTCATTTTGTTCATTTAAATGCCATTTTGTTACTTTTACATTTACAAGGCAATCAGAGGACATTAGGTATAAAT
Source organism: Thryothorus ludovicianus (assembly GCA_013397245.1). Classification (NCBI taxonomy): domain Eukaryota; kingdom Metazoa; phylum Chordata; class Aves; order Passeriformes; family Certhiidae; genus Thryothorus; species Thryothorus ludovicianus. The sequence goes on along the minus strand of VZTB01012115.1, from coordinate 363,046 downwards.
ACATTTTTTACGGTTTTGATAATGCTGCAATGCTTTAGCAGTGCATACTGGCCCTTCATAACAGAAAGGTGAAAACTAGCACGTAAAAACTCTGCTCTCTAACTGAAACATAAGATTTTATACAGAAGGCACTGTCTGAGTCACTGAGTCTAGTCACCTGTCATCACAGATTAGTGATTTTTAGTTTAGGAGGCTGTGCAGCAGATATGTCTCACATCTCCTTGAACACTGCCCAACAAAAAAACTCTTGTGAAACTTTAATGCAGTGAAAGCCAATGGTAAAAAAAAGAGCTGTGGTGAAGGACACATTTTAGGGATATGAATGAAAAAGGGAAACCTAAAGCTAAGGAATGCAAACTGAAGGTATTTGGGTATGCTTATGGAGCTCCAACTTAGATTAAGTTTGCCATAGGATGTCACAAATTTTAACAATTTTGTTGTACCTTGCCTGTCATGTGTTTGGGATATAAACCACTACACCTAAGTTAGCCAGGATAATCTCTCTTTATCCTAATGGAGAAAACCAGGCAATTTTAGGACAAGAACAGTTTCTAACATGTATTTTAGATGGGATGTGTTGGGTCATAAAAGTACTTGATTCTCTCCATCAAGCCCTGGAGTTTCTTTGGTATAGTTTTTGTTTTCATTCTGTGCATGAGAAATATATCCTGCTCATATGGGTACATTCTGCCAGAAATAATATTACAGAACATGTCCTCTGTGTCCAACTCACGGAGGCATGGAGCCATCCTCACATGCATATCGATATGGTTGTATGTGATAAGTGTTGTCTGTGCTCTGTTATGAAGGCTCAGATTGCCTCCTCCCTTTCTTTTTTTATTGCTCAGCTAGCAGAATGAGTTCAAAAGGTTGGTGCTTTTTCAGCCGGTGGTATAGGAAACAGAAAATCAGGAACTTTGTGAAAAATCATCCTGTGAAAGGTGAATGTTTTGTGTTTGGATCTATCATGCTATGTTATATTTTTCAGTGGCTGCTGACAGCTTCCTATTTATTACTGTCAATCTTTTCTAGTGTTTCTTGTCTACAGAGCCTGTGGGGCCTTCTTTTTATTTTAATTTCTAACTACCAAATAGTTATCTGACACGTTGTGAATGGAACCTGAGGAAGAATGAAGCTGAAAGAGTGTATCATACAAGGACGTTATTTGACAGGATAACTGTGCTGCTCCAGCAGCTTCCAGATGCCAGAAGGGGTAGATTTGCTCTTGCATTCCCCGTTCTACCACTGCTATCAGTTTTCCCTTGCTTCAGCACAATGAATGGCCAGATGGCTTAGCAAAGGTATTAAAAACATAAACAGGAAAAAAAAAGGAGAGAGGAAGAGTTCATAGTGCACCAGGACTGCTGAAATGGAGAAGACAGGACTGTGCTGCTGCGTAAAAGTGCCTGCAGAGAGGAGGAAGAAGAAACTCTCCTTTTGGTAACAGCATGTTGCTGCTCGTCTTACCTGAGGACAAATGTGACAACTATAGCCAAGCATCAGAGGAAAATGGAAAAAAAACTGCAGTGACCTAGGAATGATGACATTTGCTCAGCAGCTGGATCAAGAAGGTGATTTTCACTGCACAGAGTCCTGAAGTTGCACTAATCTGCTGATGCTGGGATGCTGGGAGTTTACAGGGCTTGATGGGCTGCTCAGGAGGCTTTGCAGTTTTAGTGGTGTGAGCAGAAGGAGGCTTAGAGGCTCAACTAAGTGTTTTCCTTCAGGTTTAACAAAAAGAGTTAAATGTGGGAAAGAAAGACAAGGGTTTGGAGGTTATGTTCATGTTTTTATTAAAGCAGTCCCACTGAGTTTCCTTTGGTTATTTTTCTGATTCCTCAAGTGGGGACCCTTAGGTAAAGACCATGGTAAAACATTTCCACTTCTAAAATACAGTTTTGGGTTGTCATTAGACCTTTGAATTGGCCTTAGGTCTTACTGCCTGTGGTTAGGAAGGAAACTTGTTTTACACGCACTAAAATGCCTAAAGAAAAGGCACCCTACCATGAAGCTGTTTTTATTCCAATTAAAATGTCTTTGGGTTTTTGGAAACATTTAACACTTTTTACTTTCTTTTCCTTTCCCTATGAAAAGTAGAAGAGTCCAACACCCCTGAAGAGAAGGTGAGCCTGTGTTTCATGGAGAGCTATTTGTTATCAGGTGGTGAAGTGTGAACTTGCCTTGTCTCACTAAGGCAACTAAGATGTTGACAGGGGCAACATCTCATTTTCCTTCCTGTAGTAATTGCTGTAAGGCAAAATAATTTTCAAACCTTGGGAAAGAAAAATTCCTGTTATAGAAAGTCTTACTGATATCGTTACTGACCTCACAAGTGGCTGCTGACTGGCTTTTTACCAGCCAATAAGAACATTCTGGGTTCCTTTAAGAGGAAGTGGGCTTAAGACAATGTCTGTCATGAAGTAAAACCATAGGCTCAGAGGATTTGACATTGTTTATTTCTCTTAGAAGTCATTCATTATGTTTCCCATTCTTTTTGGATTTCAGTGGCTTATTTCAGAAAATGAGCAGTTCAATACTGATCTGTGCTAAAGCAAACACATGGTCCATCTGGTGAATTGCACATCTGTCTTCAGACAATGGAGGCAATTGGACATTCTCCAAGATGGTATTATGCCCTAGGCCGTGCTTTGTCTTGTGTCTTACTAGTGATTTCAGACTCTCATTTTTGTAGCAGTGTCTTCATATAAAGACATTTCAGTTTTGAACTTTTCTCTTAGAATAATCCTTCAGGGAGTTTTATCTGTGTTATCATATGAACACAGACTGTAAAATGAAAATGTAAAAAGAATCGTGTAGTTGATTCAAATAGCTGATCATGGCATTCCTTCTGCATAGGACTGTTTGAAGCATCAGGGCCTGAGTTTACAATATCTATAAAGACAGAGATTGGAGAAGACTAAATGATTATGTAATGATGATTAAACACCAAAGCCTTTCTCTAATAAAGAAATGAGGTATGACCTAATTCCTACTGTTTGCTAGTAAAGATTGATCCATTTATCATTTTGCTCCCTGTAATGGTTAAAGTATTTTCTCTCAATTTTCAATAAAGTGGAACTTTTTGGAGTATTTGCAAACTTTTGAGTTATCACTTACGGGGGATCAAGTAGTCACAATTAAATTATGATGACCTTAGAAGTCATTCTGCCACAACTACTTTTGTGCTTTTAGCCCACCTCAGTTTAATGTAAAATGCTAAAAGTTTAATGCCAAATTTTAAGCTTGTCAAAGTTCAATCTGTTTTTTGCTGAGAAGTAAGTCAGCAGTTGTGACTGGAATGCACCAAAAGCATTCACATTATGGATCAGGTTGGTTCAGTTGACAGAGTAACCTATGAAGCCATAGAAATTTGGTCATGCTTCATCAAGAGCCAGAGTTCCAGCATTTTTCCCTGGTGTAAGGCCCCAGAAAACTCACTCAACAAGCTTCTGACAGGGGCTTAGGGTATTTTATGTACTCTGAGTTAGATGCACAGGAGAAATACCGACAAGATATCCTCAAGAGGTCAAAACAACAAAAAGAACTTTAGAGGCAACTTCAGAAAATCTGAAGGGCTTTGGCAGAAGTTTAGAGCAGCATTCAATCAACATAAAGTGCGTCACAAGGCATTAACTTAGCCCATTCAACTTAGCAAACTCCAAGCCCATCTGATTTTTACCTTACTCAAAGCTCCAAGAAGAGGGACTTGGAAGAAAAAGAGACAGACAGAAAAAGTATAGAAAAGAGCAAGTATCAGTACCACTCCTGGTTCCAGTGGTGTTCAGCTGATAGAAATTCCAGGAGGTGGTGGGGACAAAACATGTGCTTGCCACATGTCCTGGGTTAAATACCCTTTGGCTTTGTGGGCCCTTCCCCCTTCCTCCAGCTGGGACTTGCAGTCATCTGACCATTCTGGGGCTGGACTGGGGCTGCAGAGGGGTGTGTGGAGCATTGCCTCCAGCATGCAGGGACTGGTGGCCACTGCAAGGCAGGATACAGGCCTGGGGGGAGCAGTGGGGTATGTGAAGCAGGGCACCACCTCAGCAAAGGCAAAGCTCAACCTGCTGCTTTACCCCTACCCTGAAACGTTTTTAGCTAGAAATCTTTCCAGCCTTTCACATCTGGAAAGAGCAAAAGAAAGCTGTATTTAACCCCTTGGGAGGTCCTATGCAAAATAATTTAAATGTAGAGGTACATCTGCCTTCCACACCTGACTTTGAAGTTGTTTTTCAGCAATAGGAGAGCAACAACATTGTAATGATATGGGTAGAAGTTGAATTAGACAGCATTCTTTCATTTTTGTGTAAGACTGGACATTTATTTTAAACCATGGTACAGAGTAAATAACAAGACCTTTGACAGATTCTTACCAGAATCCAGAATTTCTTTTCTTGAGCCAAAAGTCTCATTATATTAGTGTTTGAGATTCAGACAGAATCACAGTTCACATAGAATTTGTTTGTGATTCTGGGGTCAGTCTCATATCTGGCTGAGAGTCTTTCTCCTTTCTACTTCGGGGTTTGCACAGCAGTGTTTTAACCTGTGTTAGATTCCTGTGGTCCAAATTAACAGCTGCCCTGAAGAGAAAAGTCAAAATCAGCTGGAAAGCTGACTGAGCTTTTTGCCAGAAATATTGGTCAACTTCATTCACACTATTGATGAACAGTGAGGCATCTTTAGTATTAAACCCATGTGAGGCCCTATAGGTGGAAAGGTGAAGGTATCAAGTGTTTTAAACTTGTAATGTCCAGTGCTTTCCAGAAGTAGGACAAGTTCTTATAGTTCTTACTTGAAGTTCAGACACCTTCAGGAGACCTGGTTTTATTTATCCAGCCAGCTGTGGGGGAAGAGCATTGCAAATGAACAAGTCAGGTGATTTAGCTGAAGAATTTGCTTTCAAGATGGCAAGCAGCACATGTGATCATTATTAAGCACATATGCTCATTGCAATTCCACCAGCATACTCAGAACTTCATCAAACATGAGACAAACATTGAAGCTAATTTCCACTGCTCCCACCGAGCTTTAGTCTAATCATGTCTGTTGAAGTGACCTTTGGAAAAAAGTTCACAGAGTAAATGACAAACTTATCAATGCTTTATTAGGACACTTTTGCCTCATTTCATAGCTTCTGAAATATTCAATAAAAATATTTACTACTGCCACTGCTGGTGAAGGAATGTACATAAAATTTTTTTTACAATTTTTCCATAGTATTTCTCCTTTTTTATTTTGAATTTGATTGAATTCAAATAAGGATCAATGCATGGGATTTTTATGGATATTTCCATAGCAGAAGTATATTGCACCATGTAGCTACTGTTCCTAGGTGATCTGACATTTTGCTAATAGTTGTAGTGAACATGTTAGCTTCATTTTTCTGAAATGAGAAATGAATGGACGGATAAAGCAAAACAGCTTAGGTAGGACAGGTGTGGAAGGTATTAAATTCCTTGCAGAGTTGTTTTTCTTACTAGGCTTGGTATTGATAGAGCAGAAAAATGAAAGCCAAAGGCTTATGGTATGCTTCTCTGCAGGTACCCTGGTGGGTATGTGTCTTTGTTTCACAGGCAAGCCAGGAGGTTTCTCTCTCTTGCCACTACTTTTGTCCTCTATCATTTCTACTCCCTTGATGTTTACCTCGGCTGATGCTGGAGTAGATCAGATGGTAGTCTTGATACTTAGAATTTTAGAAAATGTTCGGTTTAACTTTAGGCCTAAATCTCTCAACTTAAACTTTAAATAAAAATGCTCACTGTTAGGTTTTTTGGACCTCCGGAGAGCTGAAATTCATTGCTCCATAAAACTGCACAATTGCAGCCACAATATTGTGCTTCCTACTCCTTTCCTCATGCTATAGATTTTATAATTTTGCAATGTGCTCTTTGTACTGCAGGGAAAACCCCTTTTGTTTTCCTTGATTTAGCCAAGAGAACTTAACAACAACCCCTTTACATGGTCAGAGAACTCTAGTTGTAGTGGTTTGCCCGTGTTGTTGGCTCTTGCCCTGGGTTCCAGAGTTCCCAGGTCCCATGGTGCCCCACACAGTGCTTCAGGGGACATCCCTGTCCCTTCTGTGTCTGTCCATTTAAAGGAAACCCAGGAAGGTGAATGTGAGCTGTTCTGTCTCCTGATGTGGACAGTCAGAACACTGGGATTGCAGGGCACGTTGAGAAGCACCTTTTGCCTTCAGTCTAGAAATAGCCTCTGGGCTGTGTCTAGATTTGTGTGTTGTTGAAATGAGTGGACTGTTCTTGTGTTCCCCAAACAAGAGGAGAGAAGGAATGAGGAAAATAGCGGTGAGTTCCAGCAGTGCAGCAGATCCATTGGGCTACTGTCAGTAAAGGTCTGCTTCATTCATCACCTGCAAGATAATTATGTGAAAAACCTCGATTTCTATTAAATTGTACCATCTGTTTGTTAAAGCAATTATTTATAGTGTTTCTCCAACTGTAGCTATAATTCCTCACCTCTGATGTGAGAGCTGACTTTCAGAGGCCTCCCACAGACTATTTCTCCTTGCAAATATATTCTTCTTACCATTTTTCATTTAGGCTAAACGCAAGGGAAAAGGCCAGACTTTTGTAGGTCTCTGTGTCTGTCAGACACATGCATGAGGGGAGAGTAAGGCCCTATACTTTGGAATACACAACAAAAAAGAAAAAATAATGACATCTGTTTTCAAGATAATTGATTTTACTACTCATTTTCAATGTATAGTATATAAAGAACTGACAGCATTTTATAGAATATTAACCATTTTCCCCCAGTTCCATCCTCCATTTCAGATTATATTTTGCATGTGGAACTGAGTATTCAGTTAGGTGCAAAGCTATGGAAGCAAATTTTCCTGTTTCTAATTTCACTGTTTGCTTCGATTCCCCTTGTAATAGTATTTAGAGTCAGTTGAACATGCAGTTAATCTATGTACTTCAAGTACCTGAAAATTCAGCTCTATATATATATACACACATACAAACACACACTTATGAATATTTGCTGAGTTTTGCAATGATCAGATCCTTGACTTTAAAATGCTGGCTGGTACGAAAAAAAAAATTATGAAATTTATATTTACTAGGGTCTTTATTTTGTTTTGTAAGAAATCCAAGGCAACAAGCAATTCAAGTGAAAGAAAAAGCATTGCAATAATAGAGAACAGGAGCTCACTAATGAAATTTTAAAATTCAAAATACAGTAGAGAATAAACCAAATTTCAAGTATAGTAGACAATAAAATATGTTAGTTCACCTTCAAAAACTATCAAGTCAAAGAAGCTTGACACTCAGGAAAAGTCAAAAGGCATTAATGTATTTCAGTACCTCCTGCACAGGATCTAGAAGTAGCTGTTGCTTATCAAAAACAGTTCACACTATATAAAAAACAATCGTTCTAGGAGAAAAATAGTGCTATTTAATAGTGGTATTATTTCATTGTTATTACCCTCAGCTTCAGGATAAAATCTGATGGCTACTGTAAAACTGCCTGAAAGGAAGCAGTACTAACTCCCAGTACATGTGTAAATTTTCTTGTAATTACTGAGGAATGCTGCTTTCTGCACTTTGCTCTTGGGCATGGCTGTGGGGAGGGCAGACACAGCTGCTGGCAGCAACTTGGAGCCTCAGGATGCTGTCACAGCCCTGGCTTCTGTTCTTGCCTGTTCTCCTCCCCGGGGAGAGGTGGCCGCCGCAGCAGAGATGTGAGTTCACAGCTGCTTGTTGTGACCAGGGTGAAGTGGGGCAGGCAGAGCATTCCTGTGCATCTGGCCAATGCCCTTTTTATAGGGTGAAATCCTATCCTTGTGAAATCAACGGGATATTTGCCACCACAGGGCCAGGGTTTCTCCCAGAAGTTCCTTGTTGTAATCTGAGATGGACAGGCAGACATCATTGGGACTATCGAAAAAAACCCTCAACTTGCTCTAGCTTGCTCCTGCTAGGTCCAGTTTTCCACCATTTAGTGTATGAAGTTTAATTTTTCACTGTGCCCATGGTCTGGCAGCCTGGGAATTAGTTAGTATTACTTCTCTCTCCATGTCCCCAGGTACCAGCTAAAATTACAGGCGGGAGCCTTTAGCTCAAGCTGCTCCAGAAAGCTGTGCAACAGGCACATGAACTGTAACCCTCATTTCATCTCCCATTTTTCCTTTCCCAGCTCCTTTCTTCCTTGCCTGGCAGGGTGATACAGGAGTTCTTTTGCCTTCCCTCTCTCCTCCTTGGTACAAGTGAGGTGGCCACAGGGGAACCTAGGCAAGGGAAAGGGATGGGGTTTTGAAACACAGGGAAGCATATCTGTTGTTTCTCAGATTAGAATTGAGCCTACAACAGTTGTCTGACTATTTGCAAGTTGGATTTATAAATCTGCCATTGTAAGAGGTTGAGTTATAAATGCACTGCGCAGTTTATAGAACATGCCAGCAAATCTTAACTGCACACCCTTGATTTATAAACCATCTTTTAAACCAGTAATTTCTAGTTCCATTTTTACTGAAGCTTTTCAGTGCATAGTAAGTCAGAGAAAAAATTTCCATGTCCTAAATGGGATTAACAAATCTTAAATCAGATCTTCAAGTCCTAGAACAGATTTACAAATCATACCAATAAATCCAAAATAAAACTACGTCTTCTTTTTTCCCCCTTGGCTTACAAACCCTGATTTTGCAGATGCCTGGTAAGGAAGTGATTTATAAAGTAAGAATTCAAAGCTCAACTGTCAGCATGATCAACTCTGAGAGGTCTGGCTCTCACATCTTATCTGAGTGCTTTGATTTACAAGCTGTAGTCAGGCTCTCTCTATCAGAGATTTTCTCCTGAAACTTAGACTTGTTTATTATGATTTCTGCAAAAGGTTAGGCTCTCTCTATACCAGAGTTTGACTGACTTGGCAGTGTTATGGAAAAGGTGATACCTAATCAGATTGCAGCTGGCAAAAGTGCTCTGCATAACATTTGGTTGTCAGAGAAAACAAACAGCAGCTGAACAACAAATTCTTGAAATGTTAATGAGATGAGATCCCTGAGTCTTCTTGTGTGCCTTGGTAAGGCACCGTGCACACCTTCAACAGATATACGGACAGAGGTGTAGGTTCACATGCTGCTTTGAACCTGTTTAAGTCCCATTAGGGGCAAGACGAAACGTAGGTTACACACTTTATTGAGTATATGTGGGCTTAAACACATGCTTATCTTGTGTTTTAGTACATTGCCTAACAGGATTGCAGCTGATTCTTTTTCAGATTTGAGATTGGATTTTCTTTCTAACTCATGTCAATACCTTTGAAATTCATACAAATAAAAATGCCAGACAATTAAAATTACATAATTAAAGAATGCATTCTGGAGGCTGAAATCAATGTAATAATCTGTCTCCTTCTGATGAAAAAAAATCTCCAGCAACAATCGAAAGCAGCTTCAATGACAAGAGAATATTTAATTTATGGAATATTTATGTGAATTTATTTCTATTTGACAGATTAGCTCCCACTAATCAGAAAAGTAATTTAAAAATCACTTTCTGTGCTCTCGAGTGATCATTTTAAGTCCCCATTTTTTCTTTATTGATAGTCAGGATTTTCTTTATCTCATCTAACGTGTTTTTCTTCTACCTAGTCTTCACCGCCTCTTTATAGATTAAATACTAAGAATCCTTTCACATTAAAGAACTTGGTGAATAGCCTGTGTCCATGTATTGTTTGGACTCAGTCTCCAACCTGAGCATGCACCTTGTAGTTTGGAGGTTGCTTTCATTATTTTTTGAGCTCCTTCTGGGCATCTTTGTATCAAATAAGCAAGTGCCTGCCAAACCCAAAAGATACTGACTGTAGCTGCTGGAAAGGTGTTTAATTTGGGCTGGATTTGGACTATTACTGTTTGTTGGACTATTACTGGATTGTTCTAATGTTCCATCCTAGGCACAAAACAGACTGGAGGATAGCCAGTCAGTCTGCTCAGTACTCTGATCTTGTTACTCCTTGTGCTGCCTAGGACTGTCATGCTAAATTCAAGACTGTCACATTGCAGCAGAATCCATGCAAACCCAGAAAGTCCATTACTCCTTTAGTAAATTTACTGAAACTCCTTAGAAAGTGAGTGAAATGTTTCTGATGCAGCTAAGCATGTAACTTTTGGTGTGATAAACGTGATTTGACAGACAGCTACCTGGATTGAAGAGATGACATCCGATGTGCTGGTGCCTACTGATTACACAGTGATTATTTAAATCCTTGTTTGTTGTTGGGAGATGTTTACTGAACACAGCAGCTCATCAAGAAGAGACTTCCCAATCTGAACAAATAAATTGCGTAATCCTAATAGCAAACAAAATGTTACAGAAATAATGAAAGAATTCAAAGAGCATGTGTGGGGGCTAGAGAATGGATGGGTAACTTTGTTGGTGCATACATCCCTCTCTAGAGCCCGTCACTAAATTTTCAGGGACCAAGCAACTTAATGGCAGGGCAGCAGTTGTACTGATAATAAGATATTACATAAAGATAAACATAATTACAACCATGGGTCTGTGTGGTTTAGGTTTTTTTTTTAAACCTAATTATGATAGTGGTATGGTTTTAATAATGTATGGAGTTCTTCCAGAATAAGCAAGTATCTATTATGCTCAGGAAAACTGTGTTTTACTTTACTTATGCTTGGTTTTATCCAAGCATACCAAAACTACCTCACAAAGAGCTATGGGATTTGAAGGGACATTTGACCCATGATGAAAAGGAGAACAGGAATCCAAAAATTTGCTTTGTGGCTTCTGTGGCTTTAACAAATCAGAGGAAATCTCACATATAAAATGGCATAAATGTATTTACTCTACTACCTTGGAGGAATGGGTGTGTAAAACTATGCAGACAAAGCTTATGCAGATCTAGGAAACTGTGAAGAAGAAATTGTCCTTATTTTTTTTACTGTAGTTGACATACATACATACTTACCTAAAGAAGTGTTTGGATTTTCTCAATTGCGTATAAAAATTTCTTCACTGAAAATCCTTTCCCAGATAAATTGGAAACCCAGCAGATTTTGTATGAGCAAGGGCACAATAAAAAGTTTGAAGCAAAGGTCTTTTCTACATTGCCTATCACTGAGCTGGAGGAGGAGGAGAGTACCCCCGCAACCCTATGTGACATGCCAGTGTATGACGTCCTGTAGTGGCAGTGTAGGCCACAGTACTAAACTTGAGAAGGGAAGTTTTATGATCTGGGTATACACTTCAGTGGTCCAGATTTTGACTTCACAATTGCTTACTAGCTTTAATCCCAATTTGTACCAGAATGAAGTGGTGCAAAATCTGGCCCACGATGTAAACAGTAGAGTTTATCAAAATGTGTCTCTACTCTTCTTGGAAAACTGTATTTTTTCCTTTAAAACATTAAAAAAGTCCTTGATTGAAAATAAAATGCAAAATATTTATTTCAAGTTGTTCCAATGTGATTTACAATGTCTCGGTTTATTCAATCAAACCAAGAGGTATCATCTTGGGACAGCTTGATGTTAAAAACAGTAGTTTTAAATTTTTGTTTTTTTTTCTAAACTGTATTTTTCTAAGGCACAACTGTGATTTTCCCACCATTTGAAGTGCAAATAGCTCATACTTTGTTCACCTCGATGGGTCAGCATTCCCTGTCTGTACTGCAGCACAGATTACTTCAGGGACTTCTTGCAGTACAAAATGGGAACTGTGGCTGGAAAGCAGTTCAGAGGAAGTGTGTTGCTTTGTGAAAAGGGGGGTGTTTGGCTCCTAAAATACAGTTCTTGTGAAGTGTTGTGACAGCTTACAAGGATCATATTGAACAGTGAACAGAAGAGAGGCATTTGCTTATGGGACTGCTGAGATGTTTTGCCTCAGTTAAAAGACATATGTTCATATTTCCCTGAAAAAACCTTCAGCCTTTGGCTAAATAGTTTTATGTGTGGTTTTTATTTTTTTAAACTCTCTTCGCTTTCATGTATTTGTAGTTCTTCCTCCCAGCCCCTCTCCAAAAAAGAAAGAAAAAGTCAAAATTATACTTAAAATAAGACCTTACTATTGGAAAACTATATTTTGAGAACCTTTCCACACTTACAACTATATTTGATGAAAAAAATTGTTCTGGAATGTTCTTTCCACCATTTTAATGGACAGTTTTGCATTGGTTTTCTCAAAGAGAGTCCAAGCATTAAAGATAAGCCATTACATTTTACTCTGCATTGTAAAAGACAACAACCATTTCTCAGCACAATAAAAAAGAGAGGTGGGTAAATGTGTTTTGTATTTAACTTTTGAAGTTTTCAGCTTGTTCTGGACAGAAAATACTGAACAATAAGCAGTTACTGTTCTCAGCTCTACCCAAACTTGCCTCCACACTCCCACAAGTGAGGGGAAAAGAAGAAAGCTCTTTCTGGGTAGCTGGAAGATAGAAAGGCTCCTTAGTGAGAAAAGAGAATAGCAACTCTCCATACTATCTTCTCTGTGTGAGAGAACAAAGACTATTTTCCTGGCCCTTTGCCTTGCCTCCCCCTCTTCTCCCTTGGTGGTGGAAATCATCCAGCTCTCACGTCTCAGAAGCCCCTGGCAGTGGGGAGGAACTGCTCTGGCTTCTCTCTGTGTTAAGCCCCTTGTGAATTAGTCTCAGATTTGACAGGGATTCTCTCTTTTTCAGAAAAAAAAAAAAAAAGCATGTTATTTTAGAAAGTTTGCAAATGTACTGGTTTACAGAGTTTAAAATTATTGTTAACCTTTCATGGAGTGTCACAAAGAAGGAAGGAAAGCAACCTTTTATGAACTGATACAGTTCTTAACAGCTCCTTCAATGAGTCCTCATATCAGAGGAGATTTAAAGAAAAGAAGAGAGAGACTCCTGATGGGATAAACTTTTTCTTATGTCTTTGAATTACAGGTCAGGCTTTGCTTTATAACAATGAAAAAATAAGTCAGAGCAGGTATTGACTTCACAATGATGTAGATCAGGTTTGTGTACTCATGCAGACACAAATGAGAATTCAAAGCCAGACACCATCTCACAGAGGGAAGAAATGGAAAATTAAACCTCTCATTATTGCATTGGAAATTATAGGATTATATCTATCACCCATAGCATACAACAAATGTTGTAGCCAGCTTTGCTGAGTGGATTTGCAAGGCTCTGGAAACTAGACATTTAGAAATAGTAGTTAAATAAAGAAAAAGTGCAAGCTGTTTTTTATCTTTGTGACTGCAAGCTGTTTTTTGTCTTTGTGACATATACATAACTTACATATTGCTTAAAAGGAGAAGAATTATCTCTTCAGCTTCATCTGCGTTATAAGTTAGATTTCATTGTGAACTAAAGGAGCAGCTTAATAAGGACCATACCCTTAAACATCTGCATCCATTTGATCAGTAGATCAAATCATTGCTTCCCTTAGGTATATTTGACCTGACCCTATTCTTACTGGCTTCACTTGCAGCAGGGATTTAATTCATGATGCTTAATTTTCAATTATGAATACTCATCTATGCTGTCAGTTTATTTAATAAACATGTAATATTAATCTAATTCAACAGGGTGCTGTTTAAAACTGAGGAAGTTCTGCTTTTTTTTTTTCACTGCTATGATCAGTTATCATGAGTTACAAAGTCGACTATATAGGAAAGAAAAAAATCCAGTAGTGATATTTAGAGTTCACCAGTGAGTAGCACACAATCTCTCAAGTGTTTTTCCTTGACTTGACACTATAAAAAAAGACTAAGAGATTTCTTTTCCCACTGGCACGTACAAATATTCTGGAGTTAATGTGTGTGTCTGAGGAAGAGAAGAATTTGACCTAAATGTTTACTTTTACCATTTTGGATTCTTATCTGTTACAAATGTGCTTCCAAACTTGATGGGCTGTGGAGTATAGCCATGCCCAGGCATAGAGGGTATTCCAGGTTTCTCAGGCATCCATGTTCAGTGAATAGAGGAATTGTTAAACTATACTAAATAAGAACAAAAGCCCCAGTGAAGTATTCACTTACTTAGAAACAGCTTTCTGTTTCAATCTCGTTATTCAATTACATCATGGGATTCTATGCAGGGGATGTTGAGCCAGAAACGCTTTAATCGAATAAAGAAACTGAAAAGGACTTCTCCTCTCAGTATCATTTTATTGAGACTAATATTGTTATTGTCTACGGTGTCCATATCAAAGAATCTGTATTGATTTAATCATTTCAGGCAAGGTTACAGAGAGAATCCTCAATACACATCCATCAACATACATTTATGGATATCAGTGCCTTCATTCCAAGGTACAACAACCCAGGGTATAACTGGTAACTTCTGCCCCCAGCCCCCTTGGTAAGTTTCTGGATGGACTCTGGCTGGTTCACTAAGCAATAATCATGAAAGGGAGCACCTTCATCTGAAAAGATGTGGTGTATACACAATTCCAACGTGAGAGCTGGCTGCTTTTTACTGTGTGAAAGGTGGCAAGAGGCTCTGTCATTGCCTTTGTACTCCACAGTGGTGTTGGTGCCTCTACTGCCAGCACAAGACCTGTTTCTGTGCTCAGGGGACACGGAGGGCTGCCAAGAGCTGGTGGCTGCCAAGGGTAAGAGATAACTAGGAATGCAATGAGGTAAGGAAAAGCTTCTTGGTTTTCTTCCTCCTCTAGTACACCCATATGTGGTCAACCACAATCTGGACTGAGTACAATGTTTGAATCAAGCCAGATGAATAACCCTTAAATCAGCCAGTAAGAAGGCAAGAGAGAAAGAAGGACATGATTGCTCCAGTTTGGCAGTGCTGGCTTATTGTTTCCACAAAAAGTGCTGCATTTTTTAAAAACATGAATGGACTGGTTTACGCCATTACTGTAATTAGGCCTTAGGTGATCCTAATTAGGAGTTTGTCAGCTAACACAGACTGGCATTTGAAAATGTAGGGTCTGAATGCCAAAATGTAGGGGTTTGGTTTGCAGATCTGTTAACAAGTTTCCCAAGGGGATTTTCATTTCAACATGCCTTCTGGGTAGGTTGTGTGCTCAGTGACAATGATAAGGAAGGTGGCACAAACAGGGGTGTCTCACTTACAGTGCTCAGTCTTCCTTTGTTCAAAATATTTCTGTTGCCACACCAGGGGAGAAATGATAACACACACTTATCAAGCCACTGTGACATATCAACAGCAAAGGTGAGATTGAATCTGGGCATTATCTGACCAGAACATCATCACTAGAGAGAGCCAACGGCCTCCATGTGTCAATTTTCTGTCAAAATGTCTGGCTGATGGCTGTAAATGGCAAATACAGCCTCTGAAATACACATCAGTTCTGGAACAATTTGCTAAGGGGAGCAGGTCATGAATGACTTAACTATCACTAATAGTAATCTGTAATTATTACCTCGTTAGGCTGTGTTCTGTTAAAGCCATCCCCTGGGAGAAGGAAGGAAGTCAAGGGCTCACCTTGGACAGATCTCCCCCTACAGATCTCTCTGTGGGACTACCCCTGTGTTTAGCCTTGCTGTTGAAATAATCAATTACGTTCATCTTGTAATTAATGAACTAGTATCCGTTTCATAGGACATGCTCATGCCGTAATTACTGCAATTGTGTTGCCAGTGTAGCACTCAGGGAGTGAACGTGTGTGGAGTGCTGTTGAGCTTGAATTGCAGGCTGTGGGGAGGCAAGGAGGTGTTTCCTCTGCTCTGGAGTGGACACTTTTTAAAATTGGAAAATACAGAAGGAATCTGATCAAAGTGCCACTAATGAGACAACATATTTTTCCCTTGTTTCTGTTATTAACCATACCTTTTTCTTTTATAATCAGAATTAAGGTTTTAGTTTAAGCATTTGTTTTCTGTTAACTACAGGAGAAAGTATTTTCTGTACAGTTGGAAAAGTCTGCAACTTAATGTGTGTGGAGAAAAAAGCGTTTTTCGTCCTTCTATTTTTTCATGTTACGTCAAACATTTCTGTGTGTAAGTTTTCAAAATTCCTTGGTATCTTGAGAATCTTTAATAAAAGGTGTAACATCAATAATAAACATGTCTGAATGGAGACTTTATGGGGAGTCAACTAGATGAACAGCCTGATCACTTGGAAAGTGGTACTTCTATTTGAAATGAGTTTACCTAATAATATTTTACTTCCCGTATCCATTCAATTCTATATTGAAAATCAGAAGGAAAAAAAAATATGTAAAATTTCATTAAAACCAACTAGAAATATCAGTGAGTCACTGGGTCAGTTCTTTAAACAGTGTAAATTAACCTGGCTTCATTGAATTACAAAAGACCTAGCTCTTTAAGTTCTAGTTATAAAAATAGATTTTCTACTTTCCTCCTGGAATCTGAGAATAATGTACAGCTTTATTTCAGTGAATCAGAACATACAGCAATAAAAAATAGCTGAGATGATCAGTAAGGGGCTCTTTGTACATAAAACCAAATCACTAGACTCTTACTACACATTTGCAAACTGTGGAATTAAAAAAAGCAAATGATTTATTTTTCAAGTTTTGTTTGTTTGTTTTGCCTTGTCACTTTCCCCCTTTTGTTTCCTTGTTATGTATTGAAAACCCTAGTTTAAAATTTGCATTTTATTTGGTTATACAACTCATATTTATTTGTATAGCACCTCTTTGCTACTGATTGTCTGGTGGAGTAATGTTGCTGTATGCTTAACAAATTATTGTTATATTATGTAGATGATGACAAAATATTTGCTTTATATAATTACAATTTTAGACCAAACAAGAAGAAAATTCTGTTAATAATTTGTGCATATGGTACTCAAAGCAACTTCTCATATTCATGGCTACTCCTTATAACCAGAAGAGAGGTAGTATGTAATAATTTTCTAGAAATTAAACTATTTCTTACTTTAACTTCCTTATGCATTTGTGTGCCAAGTTTCAGCCTGAAGCAGATTTTAATAGTTGCGTATGGAACTCTCAAAGTGGCTGCAATGAAGACACTGACAAACTGAACAATACTGAAGTTATATAAATCATTATGCAGTAGATGTATGCCAGCTGCCAAATGATGGGATTTGAAAGAAAATTCTGTGTGTGCAGCTTATTTCAGACTTTTCTTCTTCAATATTTCTTTTACCTGTCAGTAAAATCTCTCGCTTGTCTTGTAGTGAGCCTATGAATACTGAATTAATGGACCTCTGTCCCAATCTAGATGGAAGTTTTCTGACAGAAAGTCCTGTGTTTTGGAGTGGCCAGCTGTACCAGTACTTTTTACTGGGGTGTACATGTGGGGGTGTGTTTGCATTGGCAGCAGCATGAACAGAGATGGCACTTTAGAAACCTGTGCTGGGTTAAGCTCTCCCTCTTTCTCCTGGATCTAACAGGAGAAATCTTTCTCATGAAGAGGCATGTGAACACTCTGGACAGAGTTGTGATAAATTACAGATGTGTAGTAAATTAAATTTATGATAGCTACTTTTGACCTCCTCCTATATGCTTTACTTATTAATCACATTTCTTCTGGGATAATTTCAGCTGAATATCTTCCAAGACTTCCACAAACTGGTCTGCTACAACTGTGTATGAATATATGATGTTACCGAAGGAGGGAGGAGGCGTGAGTCAGAGACCTCATCAAGGAGAAATATTTCACTGCTTTGGAGGACTGCACTTGAATGGAGAAAGAGGAGGAAAGTTACAGCAGTGGATTAATGCCAGCAGTGGATTAATGCCAGCACATTTCAGTGGTGCTTCTAATTGACTGTATTGTGATAGCTGTATGCCTATACATAGACGAATATCTTATCAAGATAAGGATACAATAGCTAAATCTCTGCTCCATTTTGATCTAATTCTGGATTCAGATCTTAGATGACAAACCAGTGAAGTTAACCTTCATGCTACCCTCTCTCCTATGTCCCCATAACAACACTTTCACCCTCAACACTGTTGTGAAAAGGTGGTCATATAAACTTGCTCAAAGTGTCAGCTCCAGGAAATTGTGCTCCTTCCTTTCATGAGTCTGTGAAGATAAAAATACTATCCCACCACCATCCATTAAATGCATTCTCTATATATAGAGAATATATTAGAATGATACTACGGATATTGAATTTATCTTCATGAGATGGGGATGGTCTCATCAGTCATGAGTGTCACAACTAAGCAAAGACACAAGTGAATAATGAAGCCACCCTTATCGAGTACAGATGAATTCAATTTCCTCTGCACTATAATGTCATATTTGATTCAGTGAACTATAACATCTCCTTTTTATTTTTTAAGTTGCCCATGGGTTCTATCTTTTTCTCATTCTCCCTCTCTAAAGCTGTTTTTGGGACACATTTTTCTGCTTTTATGCATCCTGGATGTCTTTTTCCTCTGTCTGACATAACAACTAAGTCGAGTTCATAAATGGCATACACAGAATGAGAACACTTACCATGTCAGATGCCTAAATTCCCTACCCCTACTAGTTTTTCCGAAGGACCAGCCTCTGGCATTATGCTGACAGAACTTTATGCACAGAAGCATAGGCCAATGGTAAATGCACTTGTTCTGGAGTTTCACTAAGGTTATATTCTCATATGGTTTTTAAAAATTGGGTATGAGTCTGTTCATTTGATAGAAAAAGTAGCAGGAAGGAATGAATTACAGGAGTGGACTTGGGGTTAAGCAGCCCTGTTGTAAACCCAGGCTGAGAAGAATAAACCAAATGTGTACAATATTATGCAGCAGAGGTCATACACAAAATAGTACAAGGAGCAAAAATTGCTGTGGTCGTCTTCTTACCAGGATACTTTTTAATATGAGAAGAGCTAATCAGAAAGCCTGCTTCTCTTTACACGTAAACCCTTTGAAATTTTTTCCAGAACTGCCTATCAGCCTGCCAGTAAGCTGCTGTTTTGGGATGCTTTGGATGCACTGGGAGCAAATGCCACTTGCACAGCACTGCTACAGCTGGGCACTAGACTCTGCAAGAAGTGCAGAGGGACAAAGCATATTTGAAGTCTCTCCCACTGTTGAAGTTGTGCCAACATGCTGGCTGCAGACAGCACCAGATTTGTTTTCAAGCAACTTAAGCATTCACATAATCCTACAAAACTGACGTCTTTCTCCTTTTACAGGAGAATGTGCCACTTAAGCTACCAAGGGCAGAGCATTGTGCTGTCCCTGGGAAGAGCTTCTCCTGGCTGGCATAGTTCTTGGCACAGAGGTGATGTGGACTCTGGCTCAAATCCCCAGATCTTGCTCTAATTTTTCCTCTTTGCAATAAAGTGAATAAACACAAACCTGTTGCGTGAGCAATGCAGCTGCTGCATCAGCTCTGGGCTTGGTATTATTATTATTATGTATCTAGGCTGTATATTCTATATTGCTTATAACAGAAAAGGGCACAACAGTTCAATTTCAAGCTAATTATAGCAGTAGAAGATTCTATGGGAATGCCTCTCCAGATTTTACCAATAAACTCCTTAGAGAAACAAGGAAACGTATTCACATTATATTTACCTAATAGATGAGATTCAGTCTATTAGATGAGATATGAAGTAAATTAAATTCCATGGCAGGTGAACACCCTGAGGGTACTGTAGTTTATAACACTACATTAATATTCTGTAAGACCACTGCATGAGCTTAGTACAGCTAACTTCAAAATTAGCTTTACAGGCCACCTGCAGAATTTTTTCTGGTTGCTTTCATAGTCAGTGCTGCAATCATAGATAATTTAACATAAATATTAAGTAAATAATTGGTTCAGAATATTTCAAGGTTAGGGACATAAATCTCATTCCCATTACACGCATGCAAACCATAAAAATACAAGGTGGTGCTTAACCTGGTAATTTTAGTTTCCAATGAGCCATATTCTGTTTTTTGAAATAGGAAAGACCTAAACAATTTCTACAGAATGCAGTTATTGAAGGTGCAGAAGAATTATTATGGAAAGCAGATATTAATTCAGAGCTCTATGTAAAAAATGCTCAGGCTGGTAAAATGATTGTAATGAGCACTACTAACATTTTAGAGTGCATTTGTATAGATTTAGTGATATGAATATAGACTGAAATGGTTTTGCTATCCTCTTATGAAAGAATGATTTCTGAAGCTAAGTAATATTTGAGGTAATGAGAAAGAGGTAGTAGGTGTGCCTCATTATGACAGCAGTGGCTATGACATGCTCTCTAATTAGCCTCCAGAAGCTTGCGACTTTGCAGGTTAGCTAAAGTAATCATCACAATAACTAGGTGGTCTCTTAGTTAGAAAAGCACATTTACGTTTTGAAGGAGGTATTCTTTTTTCCTAATGCAGTTCTCTAACACCAGAGCTTGGGAATGAGATCAAGAACTACTCTTAGATGTCAGACTTTTGTCTGTTTCTGAAAAAATCTTAGCAGTTCATCACAGTGATACTTGGGAATAAGTCACTAAGATATTATGTCTGTTATGTGCATTTTCCCAACATCAGCAGACTCTTAATTTGATTTTTTTTTTAATATATACCACTTGCATTTTTACCTGACTGTAACATGTCTTTGTAGATTCTATTTTGATGCCCTTTTTCTAATTTGTCCATAAGGATACAAAGAAACTTGTATTTAATCTTCACTTTAGACTGCAAATTAGTTTAATTAGCCTTCTGTTATTTTCCAGATCCATTTCAAAACATTTGCTCCGTGATCCTATTGTCGAGTTGTAAGAGGTGGCTAAGGAAGGAGTGCTGCTACTATTTCTCCATGGACTACACAATGCCTGTTAATGTAAAACTGATCTGAAATATTTTTAACACCACATGTCACAGAAAAAAAAATTGCAATCAGAAAACCTGCTGTCAAAATTTGGATTTGTTGACTTTTACCTGTTGCTTGCTTACTACCTGTAGCAACTGTTTTAGGTTTTTAAAGATTTTTATGTGTTCTTTTTATTTCTTACCATTCAATGTTGAATCTGACCAAGTTAGTTCTCCTTTAAGTGATTCCTTTACAAAATGTTTCAGAGGATACCTGCTGGATATTCCCCTACTACAGCAGGGGAATTTTATATAGATATAAATTTTAGATAACAGGTCTTAAAGGCAAGTATGCAGGAGCATTGGCTTTGGAGGAAAAAACCATGCTTTGAATCTTCTCGTCATGATAGCAAAATCCACTAGAGATGGTTGTTAAGACATCTAAATATTTAGCAACTTAAACACCTGTAGGGAACATTGCTTACGAGTAACAGAAATGGATTTACAAGGAGTATTTCAAAATCCATTGAAATTCTGACAAGAATTCTGAGAATTTTTAGGAAAAAAAGACAGTGAAAATTTTTCTCATACCTGTAATAGATGTTTTTGTTTTATGACCAGTAGTGAGGGTGTGTCAGTGAACTCATAATTATTAAGTGATGTGTTGACTTGTATATAATTTCTTTCTTGAAAATAGGGTATACCTGTGTGAGGATAGTGCTAAAAAACCCACTTGCAGAGGAAAGTGTGAACATAAAACAAACTTAGAGGAGGATAACAGGATGAAATTCGAAGGCAGAAGAAGGATATAAAAAGAAGGCATGGATTCCCTTTCTTATTTTGGTTTTTTTTTCCTCATATTTTTTGAGGTACTAAGAGATGTCTTGATTACATTTGTCTGTATCTGCTAACATTCCTGATTGTGCATTTTGATGCTGTGTGGACCCACACCAACTATTAAAGTTTAATGATTGAACAATTTCAGTAGGGAAAGGTTTGCTCTATTAAAGTGCATAGAAGTTCAACAACTAAAGTCTAAGGCAGACATATGAGGTAATATACAGACATTTTATATATTCGGTTCTTCTTACTACACCCTAGAGATACCAGAAGACAATGGAGACAATGTGTAATGAATGACAGAAAATGTTTGTAACAGTTCTATGGTGAATAAATTAAAGCCTTTAGTCATAAGGCTAATAATAGGAGAAGTGAGAAATTAAGAAATATAAGCAAGGCGGACAAAATATCTTGCAGAACAAATGGATGTAATAATTTCCAAACATGTCAGCTAGAATCAACAAAGGTAAACATTCGGAGCCTCAGTGCATGCCTAGACTAGGCAAACTTTGCCACTGAGTACTATAAAATGGAAAGGAGTCATAAACTGTTTGAGAACAGAAGAGGAGTGTGTGTTTGACCATTTATAATCTTTTAATCAAACATGGAGCTCATATCTTGGAGTCTGGTAGCTTTGGAGAGTACTTTGTCTATGTATTCATAGACCATTCATAATGCAGGGACCATAAAATGCTCTCTCACTTTCTTGCTTCAGCAATTTCAACACCTTCCTCTGGGACAAATTTCTCTAATAACAGGAAGTAATTCAATTTTGCTCTTGTTCTGTCCCAAACAAACAGTTCTGACTGTTGCGACTTACCAGATTTGTGGAGGTTGTGCAGGGAAGGGAGCACAACAATTCTGAGTTACCAGGTGCCCTGTCGTATTTTAAATTGAGTGTTGTAGGGATTGGCATGGTTATTGCTGCTTTAAAGACCTAAAGGTATTGCTGTGCTTCATTGCAAGCTGCAAGTGGGGCTTGCTTTTGCTGTGCATCTCAGTGACAGTGCAAGGAAGGGGCTCTCAGGGGCTACACCACTTCCCTGCCTTCCTCTCCCTCCTGCCACCCTGCTGCTAATGGTCCTATCACTAAATGTGTGCTTTGCTGATTTTAGGATCTAACAAACGGATGAGTAAAACTCTCTCTTCGTTCCAACAGCTGCATTTCTGCCACAGGTATAAGGCTTCAGCCAGTAGTAGTGCAATTCAGGAGACAACTTGGCTTGCTGAGGGTTCTCACACTGTCCTAGTTTGGATTTTGTACATCTGTTAATATTTACAAGGCAAGAGTTAATTTGTAAAACCGTTGCATTTGTAAGGAATACCTTGAAATGTTTTCTTTATCCATTTTTTTAACATTTTTTTCTTAAAGCTGTTTTAGAGTGAAATTATATATTTTTTCTGTTTTTATTAATAATGAACACTTACAGGCTTCAATTTATGTTGCTGCAGAGAAAATGCAAATATATCAAGGACACGAAAATTGATTTAGAAATTGAATATTTTTTTATTATATTCTGTAAGATTTATTTGGGTTAGTTTAAAAAACAAATAACAAAACCCTCAGTGGATGAGCCTTCTTTGCCAAGCTTCTCAGAAAGTACCTTGTACTTTTAGAAAGGCCACTAGTGAGATTTGTCTTGTCAAAGCAAACATTTTCTTCCTGCAGCTCTTTTTCTCTCTGACCTAATAATTTGAGGCTCTACGGGTCTTGTAGTGATGGAGGGTTCTCCTTCATGTGAGGTTGTGAAAAAAAGCATCCTTACTGTCCCTGAGGATTTACTGGTTGAAGAAGTTCTGAACCGTTCTCTTTTTTAACTGAATATTTTTTAACATTCCAAAGCATCTGTGTTCATATAATATTTTCTTATATTTTCCTTTTTTCTGCTCTAGATGGCAATGTAGCACTTTTTCTTTCACTGGGAGCCTCATGTTTCTGTAATATTTGTATAAATCCAGCAAGCTAGCAGTAGGTATATCTCATTATGTGTATACAGTGCTAGCTGTAATGGTTCCCCTGCCACTCAGCTGTGACTCTCGCCCCATCGCTTGTATCCACCCTCGTTCCTTGTCTTTCTTCTGTCCTCATCTCACAGGCTCCATCTCCTGCTCCTGCCGCTCTTATTCCACCACCTTAATTTTTTGCCTGCATCAGATGAGGATAACAGTGCAAGAGACAGCCTTTACTCCTGTGTTTTTTACCCTTTTGGTGTCACCGGCCCAAATCTTTGCTTTTACAGTCTTACATATCCACTGGTTCCTTCATATCTCATTCGTCCCCTCTTTGTGTCTTCTTTTTCTTTTTCTTTTTTGTTTCGTTTTGTTTTTCTTTTTTTTTTTTTCTTTTATTTTTTTCTTTCTGGAACAAGAACCTAATTTCCTATGAAAACTCATTCAGGGTGTACTAATGAAAAAGAACTCTTCCAGCTGAGTAGACCCTCCTATTTTGCTTATGAAGTAGAATATGCTATACTGCCAATCTACAATACTGAAATTATGAACAGGCTAATAGCATATATTTCCAGTTATTTAAAGGCAGTTGCACTGCATCAGATAACATCTACCTATTCTGCCTTAATAGTGTGAATGGCGAGGGACAGAGCATTAGACGAATGATGTATAAATTCTCTTCAAGGTGGCACCTGAGAGTTTAAAGGTTCCTTGAGTCAAAGGCTGCTTTGTATTGTTGCATCCAGTCATTTTGGTGGAGATTTCTTTGTGTATGATGGAGTTTGTTTCATAAAAAAATTGCAATTCAATTATGGAACCTTTGCAGACAGTTCTTAATTTTCTGATGCTCTAAAACTTCTTTTTGATATTAAGGTGTCATCAACAATTGTCATACTCAATTTGGGGGGATGAGGTACAGTAGAGTGTACACCATGTAACAGAGTTATATAATTATGCTGCCCATTTTGTTCATTTTTCCTCTCCTATTGACGCCCAGTGAACCCTTTTTTTAAATCTGCTGTTGATCATGACGATTTTTTTTTTTTGAGATGAGTGCAAGATCTCTTTGTAAGTGACAATAGTTAATTTGGAATGCATTGGTGTGTCTACATTGTGTGGTTATTTCCCCCTCTTTTTCTTTGCTTTGTATTTACTGACAGGAGATTTCATTTGGTGTGTTATTACCTCTTCACTTTGAAACAGGTATCTCCTGCAGCTCTTCACAGTCAGTTCACAAGCGAGTGATTTTGAATTATCAGAAAACTTAAGTAACCTGTTCATGAATGTGCTGAGGAGCATTAGCTTTAGCACAGTAAACCATCATTGGTTACCTTCCTGAAATATGGAAATTGAAAATTTACTCATATTATTAATTTTATAGTCCTTAACTAGTAATTAATTCTTGATATCATGAGAAGGCCTTCCTTTGTATCTCTGGAGAGATGTTTGAGAGTTGCATGTGGTGAATTGTGTAAAGGGGCGGGGGAAAAGATGTTTTCTGGAGTATGCTTTTCATATGCTGTCTAACACTTTAGGATCATTCCAATAGATATCTGGGTCATGACTTCCCTGGAAATTGTGCTTACTATCCCATTAAATTTGCCCATGTGTCTGAGTTGACTCCTACCGTAATTTCAAACAATTGCTGATCAAAAGTTTGTCACAAGTAGAATTGACAAACTTTTGATTTAGAAAAATGGGAAAAGCAATGGAAGAAGTAATTAACAGATAAAAAATTACTGTTTGAGACATGGGGAACTGGACAGTGGTTTAAACCACCACAGAAATGGTAGAATTTGTATAGGAAGGGAAGGAAGGAGACAAACGAGAAAACAGATATTTTTAAGAAAAACCCCTTAAAAGCAGAGAAGTATGTTTGAAGAAATGATACTAATGACATGGGCAGAAAAACCAGCCATGATAAAGCATTACAGGGAGTGAATCAGAAGCCACCTTTACATGGTGAGGTCGCTGTTGACCTCTAACTCGTGCATGCGCACACAAAACTTCTGAGTGAAATTCAGCATTGAAGGACGACTGTAACAGAGTACAATAGGACAAAAAACGGATCATGTTTCAGAATATGATACACCTGGGAAACGACATTAGGAGTACTACCAAATCGGAAATAGGAAATAGGAAATTACATGTATATGTAATTAATAAGGGAAATACAAACGTAATAAATGTTTTTTCCTCTTATGCAGTAGAACAGCTACAAGAGGAGGGCAAGAAGACTTAGAGGGTTGTGATGTCCTTTTTGTATCAGTCTTTGTAAATCACTCTAAGGAAAATACAGCATAACTAATACCAATTGTAAAAAGAGGTATAATTCAAGTCTACAATGGGAAAGAAATTAAGATCTTAGAAATGTTTGGTGTCTTCAGGGGAATGGAACTGACCAACATCACTAAGGGATATTTAAAGAACTCGAAAATACTGGTGCTTGTGTTTAATCCATGGATGATAACCATAGCACTGAAAAGAACCACAACAAAGAATCACTGAAAAAATAGAAAATGTTTATATTTATAAAAGGGAAAAAGAGGCCTTCATTTAAGTTTGGAAAAAATTCTGGAATAACTTATGAACAAACATGTACTGCATTCACCTTGAAGGTAAAAAGATGTTTAACAACAAAAAAGACTTGGGAGGAAAAAAACTAAGTAAAGAAATTCAGTATCTTTGTGTGATTAGAATCCATATGGATAGGATAGAAGCAGGAAATGCATGTCTTTAGATAAACATGGTCTTCACAAAAGTTCAGAAGGGAGGTAATGAAATTCGTTGATAGCCACATCTATACGCTAACTCTTTGTGGTTATTATTTAAATAGAAACACAGTTCTAGCCAGATTTCTTTGGGCCCTTTCTGGTCAGTGTTTATTCTGAACATTACCAATGTTCTGAACTTGGTGTTATCATGAAGCTGGGAGGCACTGCAGATCCTCTGGAGGACAAAGTTGGAATTCAAAATTATCTCAGTAAAATGATGAAATAGTTTCTAATAAAAACCTGTAAATCAATAGGGATATTCAGTTAGGCAGTGATAATCGCCTACACAAATACGGCATGGGAAACAACTGATTAAGCAACAGTCCTTCAGGAAAAAGTTTGTGAATATAGTGATAACAACTTGAACAAGAGTCAACAATGTCTTGCTGTTACACAAGGACAAACTTTACAGTGAGAACTATGGGCAAAAAGAAGTTTGCAAATCATGTGACAATCTTTTTGCCTTGGTAAGGACACACTGGAGAGCTGAGTATGAGCTGGTCTAGAGTACCTCACTGCATGATAAGTGCGAGATTATGACAGTAAACTTGTAAGATGTGAAAGCCCCCCGTGATACCCTGTTCTCTGCATTCATGGTGTGGTACAACAGGTATGAACTGCAGCAAGACAGGTTAGTGTTAGGTTTATGTTCCTGACAGAAGGGAGTCTGAATCAGCTGAACTGTATGTTTTCCTAGTGTTGTAGCAGCTATGTCTTTGGAGGCTTTCCCAGCACATCTGTCAAAGATGACCTAACTTATTAGAAATGACCCATTCCTGACACGGAGGATGGACTGGCAACACTTCCAGTCCTGTTCCCTCTTTTCTCTTGCTTTGCTTCTTTCCACTACCTCCACTGTTTTCACCACTTATAAGCAGCTTGCCATCTGCTTCAAGACCCTCTACATCCTGTCCCAGGTTTATTATTCCTGAATTTACTGTGGAGAGCCAAGAAGGCCAATGTCAGAGTTGGTCAGACCTCACTATTCTTCTACTTTAATTCATTAGTTTATTGAACCGCATTGGTCCCAGCATTGATTTTTGAGGTACTTGTGCTGGCAAATTCCCCACCTTCTGAGAAGGAATCATTTGTTCCAACCAGTTTCCTGTCTTCCAAACTATTATTAATCCCAGAAAGGTCTTCTCTCTTATATTGTGCCACCTTAATTTATCTTCATAACTGCAGAAGGACCTCATTTGAAGCCCGTATTTGGGTTTTCTTTTATTTTGAATGCACTCTGCATTATACCTACTGAAACACTGTTTTCTCACTGTGTCCTCTAAATCTCTTTCTCTTGAATTATATAAATGATGTTGATTCTGCCCCAGCATGTTGCAGTTATTCATATGCTCACCTGTTCTAGCTTCTATTATATTTTATGCTAATTAGGAGGCAAATGAATTTTCTGGTGTGTTAATCAGACTCATTAGTCTGTAATTTCCAAAATTGCCTCTGTGGTCCCTTACAAAGCTTGGTCTGATATTTGTCTTTTGTCACTCTGCTGGAAAGTAATAGAACTTTCAGTATGCAGAAGGGAACATACTTCTGTACTTTATTCTCCAGTTTCACAACTGAATTTCATTAAAACATGAGTGTGACATATACTGGATGATATATTGTTAATTTCTTGGGAAGTAGGATGTAAAATTTTCATTGTTGATTATCCTTCTCCTTAATCAAGTTCAAAGGCACCAAAAAATTGCTCCTTAAAACCTCTCAGATTTTGACTTTTGATGCTGATGAAAATAATTAATTTCTTACAGCTGTGTTGCCTTTCTTAAGTGTTCTTTCACTTCAAGTGTCATTTTGTCCAAATGTCTAGTTAATTTTGAAAAGAAAGATATATGTCATAACCTTATGGTTCTTCTTCCCTCCTGTTCTACCCTTGATGACATCCTTTGGGGAATAATTTCCAAAAATTCAGAATAAGCTGTTTAGAGAGAAGAATATGTATGCCTTTACATCCTCTGAGTACCTATGACATGAACTACTTTCTCTTTAAATGTATTCTTTGCTAAAAATGCAAAATAAATTAGCATTAGATATTCAGAATTAGGTAGTATACTAGCATTTGTTGGAGCACTATTCATTGGTATATTTATTTGGTTACACTAAAGTAGGGTCCTAGGCTGCAGATAGGGCTCTAATCCACTTTAATACTTTTATTCTTAATGCTTTTAATAATTCCAGCAAGAAAGGTGTGGGATTTCTGTCCTTCCACAACCAAGTAATTGTTTTAAAATATCTGAAAAAACATATTTAAAGAAAAACATGGACCTATTAAAGCAGATCCAGATGAGGGCTATGAAAATGATCAGAGGACTGGAATCTCTGGTCTGAAGATAGATTGAGTCGATTGGGATTGTCCAGCATGGAGAAGAGAAGGGTCCAGAGAAACCTTGTTGGGAAGACCTTTCAATACTTAATGGGACATATCAGAAAGACAGAGAGAAACTTTTATTTGATGGTCTGTAGTGACATGACAAGGGATAATGGTTTGAAACTGAAAGAGGGTAGATTTAAACAGGACATAAAGAAGAAAATTTTAGTGAGTGTGGTTCACTGAAGCAGATTTCCCAGAGCAGTTGTGGATGTCCCCTCCCTGACAGTGTTCAAGGTGAGGTTGGATAAAGCTTTGAGCAATCTTAACTACCAGATTATAGTAACTAAACTATCTTTAGTTCTAAGTAAAGAACTACTAAAAGGTGTCCTTGCCCATGTCAGGGAGTTTGGACTGGATGATCTTTAATGGTCTCTTCTAATCCAACTACAACTGGAGCTTTTTCACCTCATTAACATTTTTCACATAAAAATGCACATTCATAAAATGACCAAATATGAGTACTCAAGCCATGACCTAGGAAAATGTGGACATGTATATTTCCTGTAATGAGTTTGGATCTCTTGATCAGAGTATCACAAAGTGAGTACATCAGAAACTGATGCTATAATATGAGAGGTCCTTCAGTGAAAGATCTTGTTGATAGAGTTTAACTTTCTAACATCATCAGTGATTTGGTGTCAGACCTGCTTTTCTCTTTCTGTTCCCCCTATAAGATAGATGCCAGAAGGAAAAATAGCCATAATATATAAAAACATTTCACCTGCTTTTCTTTCTCTCTAATTAAAAATAATCCTAAGTGGTACAGTGCAAATCTAAAAATTTTGGAGAGAAGTAGGGGTATCTTTTTTTATACTAATATGAACAAAGGAAATTCAGGAACATGCACAGCTCCATATATTTGGAAGGCCTTTCAAACACTTCTCAGCTACTATACAGTGAAAATACCAGAAGGGAAAATTCTGCATGTTAGATCTTCTTCAAAAATAAAGTGAAGCACAAAAAGTATTTGTAAGCAAATACTCCAAAAAAGAAAAAAAAATAAAATTGAATTGAGGATTGATTCTGGTGTTTCTTATCTAATTAATTAATACCAAAATACTGCAGAGCAATTGAAAAGAAGACTGTCCTGTGGCTGCTGACCTAGCTGAGAGTGTGATGGATTTAACATGAAAGAACCAACGTGAAATTTTCATACTTTATTTGGCACAGGTTGTGACTCTGGAGTATCTGATGATTGTCTTGAATTACAGATATTGATATCATCTCAATGGTTTTTATTGTTTCAGCAAAGCAAATGCAATCTCATATTAGCTACCCAACTAAGCTAGTTTTCTGACTGTTTCATGTCAAGGGATTGGAAAAGCAGACAGACCATGCTACTTTATTTGTCCTACCCATGTAGACTGGCTGATCAAAATGAGGACTAGCTTTTTAGGATTAGAAAAATCTAAGGGATTTTTTTCATTGCTTTACTCAAAAGAGAATTTTGTGATGCGTCAGTGCTCTACTGCACAAGTAGACAGTAGAGGATGAACAACTTTTAAGTTGTGACAGCAATTTCCTTCAAAAATGTGAGCCTTTGAATGTCCTGTATCAAGTCTCATTTTGAGGAGTTTCTCCTAAGCTAGTTCTTTCCCTTTTCTCCAGCTTTTTTTTTCATTTCTCCATTACTAGATATTTTGCTCCCTTCAAAGCAATGTTTTTCAGCAGATTTATGCTGATACATTATTAAAGATAAATATTTCAAGTGATGCAAAGGTCCCTCTACTTCTTTTGAACTATATTTTTAATACCTAGGAAAGTTGGTGTTTCAAATCATACCTGATCTTAGTACCCTAAGGCTTGAAAAACATCCCCAGTATTAATGAATGTGATTTGAGTACAGCATTTGTCAGAGAGAGCTGGGAAAGGAACCATGAAAAACGTATTACGTAGAGTGGAGCAAAATGGTTAGCCTTCTGATTGTAAATCTAAAATATTAAAATAATGAATTCACAGAACCCTATTAGACATCAAAGCTTGTGTCTTATTGGGGTATGCTTTTAATTTATATGCCCTCTTTCAGGCCAAAAGCAAACCTGGTAAATTGAACAGTGAATTCCTAACCTGATTGAAAAAACCTGACTCTGGATCGTTGCTGTCAATAGTAGGGGGAGTGTGCAAGCTGAACTCTACTCAAGTAGATGCCTGTGGTATATTTTAATGGCACATTTTCAAACCTTACAACCTCTAAATACAGAGTTAAACTTTAAAGCAGCAACTTGGTAGCCGTTTTGCTCTTTGCTCTTTTATTTCAGTTTTCTTTGTTTCAGAAGTCTGCAGCAGGGGCAGCTGTAGGAAGGGAATTTAAGTGCTTTCAGTTGGCAAGAGCAACAGTGTTAGAGCTAGTAAACATGTCTTTTTTCCCCTTTTTCCAAAGTAGTGAGGAATGCAGTGAAATGAATATGTAGGCAGCTCATAATCTATACATTCCTATAACCCAAATCTCAGTTTAGGGATATTTAAGCACTCTACGTTACATAGCCTTTTGATTTTAGAAGTGTGAAGATTTTGTTATATTCTGCCTAGAAACACATAAGGATTTCAGAGATGACAGATAAATACAATGGATAAAAAATGTTAAATGTCAGTAACGGGCACACAGGATGAGAGAGGGTGAGTGATTATGGTGCTAATGTGAGATATGGGAGACCTGCTTTCAATTCCCTTATCCACCACAGGCTGCCTCTCTGACCTTGAGCAAATTTGTCTCTCAGGTTTAAATTTACCAGTGTCTTTAGGCACATAACTCTCTCTGTTTAAACAAATACACTGCTGATGAAATGAGTGGTAAGTTATTGATTGGTACGTTTGGTTCACCAGGCTTCCATTTTTGTCAGCAGAATTGGGAGTCATGTTGCTCCATTATCTTGGAGCTGTGTTGGGAACATAAATAGCTTACTAGGCTCTCAGGATGCTGATTTTCCAACTCTAGGAAGCTTCAGGATATCTCATATGATTATGCCCCTGTGTGAATTCATGTTGAGTTTCTTTCTGCTATTCTATTTAATTCTGATCAACCCATGTCAAAAAGCCTGTAGCAAACCCAAAGAAGGGCTGTGGAAATGATCAAAGGTATATAATACTTTCTGTACATGGAGAGGTTGAATAGACTAACACTCTTCATCCTGAACCAGAGGTGTCTGAATGGGGATGTGATGGCAAGCAATGCAGTTGTGAATAGGGAGCAATTACCGAGTTTCTCACTATATAATTGCCGTAGACTTAGTTTTTTACCTAACATACAATTAAACTGCAGGACCCTTTTCCAAGGGGATTATGGGTGAGAAAAGTTAGATGGTTGTAAAATACATAATAGAAAAATTTCTGGATGAAACATCCATTCTGGACTATGGAACACAAAGAAATGACCTTGAGTTTAAGAAATTCTGTAGGATTGGGCTGGAGAAAGCTGTGGGGAACTGCTGCCTCCTGTTTATCTTAACATATTTTGGACACTTTGTTACTGACCACATCAGAGAGCATTCTAAGACGGATGGACCTTTTGTCTTTCCTGACACAGACATTCTTATGTTCTTGCTTTCCAACGGGAAACAAATACAGACAAATATATTCTTCTTTGTGCTTTGTTGTGTTTCATTGATTCAGTGACTGATGCTAGGTGTGCCCTTTGTTGAGGCAGCTGAAGGGAAAGGATGAAAATATATTTTTGCGTTTATATTTTATCTTCTTTCCCTGGAATGAGGGGGAAGAGAGGTGTCCCTTTCAAAGCAGGTTCTCCTTCAATGACTGAATGTTTAATATTAAGAGAAGGTCAAACATGCTGACAACCATCTTAGCAATGGACCGGAGAATTACCTGTGACCACCACATGCCATGTTTGCTTTAGCCAGAGACTAAACTAATACCTTCACATGATGGTATTTCATCCTTTCATCCTTCTCTTACCCTTGCCCAGTTACTTCTGGTTGATAAGAGAAAGCAGAACCTATTCATCTGTGGCTTTCAGTTGTGGATAAAACCCGAGAAGTCAGGAAAACATCCTTAAAATCTTAATAGGAACAGCAGCTTGTATCACAATCACAGCAGAGAAGAGAGGTAGTTACTCATTTTGAAGACACTCAGTAGTAAAGGGAGGGATGATTTAATCTGGTCTTGAGTGTTTCAAGTGTTTTGCTCCTGAGGCAGACTGTGGACTTCTGGGGAAAGGTGGGACACAATTTGAATGTATACATCTCCATGATAATGAGCAGCACCAGCTGGTAGTTACCAGGTGTCTATCTCCTTATGAGAAAGTGCTTACTGACTTCCCCCCACTCCCAGGACTCTTCCTTGCCCAAACCCTCTTTGTAGCAAGGCATCCTTCTAGGTGCATGGGTGGATATGCATCTCTGCCTCTGAGGTGTGCAAACACTACTTACCAAGTGGCAATAGGGCTTATATGATAGCAAAACGTGTCACTTTCTTCCAGTATGATTGGAATACAACTTCCAGGCTTGCCACAGCCCCAACAATCCTGGGAGTGAGGAACTGAGATGAGACAGTTTATTTGCAAAACTGAAAGCTGTATTGCTAGCAATGAACTGAAGAATAAACAGAAGACTTTACACAAATGTGGAACTTGCTCTTTTCAAATTACAGCCGTTGTATTTTTACTACAGACGAAAAACAAACAAGCTGGTCTGTCTTGTCTCTTCCAGCTTGCTTAGAGCTCAGCTTGGCTGCATGTAGATCAATTTTTTTCAAGAGTTCAGCATTTCATTTTTAACCTTTTGAACTGTAAGTCCCCATAGGATCCTGATGTTTTCATCAATTATATATTTTCATTTTGTACTGGTAATCAATAGCACTTTAGAACACTAATGTCATACTTTAGTTTTATCTTAGGCTAGTAAATGAATAATAACTAAATAATGCATTTCAAACAAGAGAGCAAATTAATATTCTCCCTCCAGTGCACAAAGAAACATGCAAAAAGAAATCTCTGAACAATAGGGCATTGATTTTTGTGTCTCCAAACTTTCCAGCTGCAGGCAGAAAGGACTAGAATAGAGTTTTAATCCTATATCTTACTCCTGAAGTTGCATTTGGACATGAAACTTCAATATGTGTCTCATTTTCTGAGCATTACAGCTGGGTAAAGGTTTGATGCCGTCCATGATAATACTGAGAATTCAGAGTAACAGGAACCTCTGGAAAGCAAAAGGAAATGCTTGCAGTCCAGCTTTGTTGGCAGGGACCTTAAAATACTATGTGCTCTCAACAGACAAAGCTTTCCAAACAATTGATATCTGGAAAACAAGACTACATCTGTATGAGTATCCCTGACCAGAGATGGTCAGGGAATAGCCTCAGACTCTGGTTTGGAATTGTATATGCTGTTACATTGTTAGCACAGGTTTTGTCAGAATTTTGGCCACTGCTAAGGAACATTCTCCCAAGCAACACTGGAGTGTACATAGGTTGGGAGTTACTGCTCTTGGCAAAGAGCTTGAACATGAATTCCCCATTTTGGGTACAAGAACTTGGCTGTGCAGATCAGAACCGTGCTGTGTCAGCTGCCCTTGAAGCCAAAGAGCAGTCTATCTCTCATTTCATTTGCTAATGAAGACATGACCAATGGGTATTAGCTGTGTTTGATAACCCTGCTACCAGCTGGAGAAAGAGCATCTCATGTCTAAAGGGATTGACTGGGACTGCAGAGGTACAGTTCCTACACATTGCACAGATTTTCAGCGTAACTTGAGGTAACTTAGACCCTCTGTGTTTCTTGTTTCACCTATAAAATGGAGGTAACAGAATGCTTTAAGTACTGTGACAATGTTATCTAGAAAGATAGATGGATTAAAACATATTTAAGAGAGCAAATGTCTCTTATTAGAAGTGTCTGGAGTAATGAAGAATTCATTTGACTGAGAATAGTTTCTAGTTCTCTCTCTTTCCCCCACTGTTTATTTCTCCATATCAAACTGTTTAGCTCTGAAGATGCTGGAGGCTCTGGAATCTGGCTGGGTTTTTTTTGTCTTCTGTGAATTCAGCCCATGACTGCACTAGTGAGGGCTAAACCCCTGCTTGGAGTTTGGCAAAATAAATTTTGAGCCTGAAATCTTTTGAAGAAAACAGGCATATGGCATGTTCTAAGTAAAGTTTGTGTCACTGGAACACAGCTGTTAGTGATATTAGGTGATCCAGTGCTGCACAGTTATCATGAAAATAATAACAACAACAGAAGACAATAGTGAAAAACTGTTAAAGATGCACAAAAGAGGATGTAGGTTATTTTTCACCCTGATTCGGGACAGCGCTTAAACTTAGTGTTAAGCATGCTTAATCACCTTTCTCCAACAAATGCTTTATAATCTGATTTTGGCAAAAGTAGTTCATGATGCTAGACAGCTGTTTTATCCAAAATGAACTCTAAATCAAAATTGTTCCCTTGAAGACGTATCTCTCATGAAATGGATGGTCTGCCTGATGACAGCACTGTTGGAATTTCCTTTCCTTGAATTAAACATACTGTTCTTTATCGGTCCTGTGGTTCCTTTTTTCCTGTTTGTCTTCTCAAGAGGCAAGCCCCAAGGTTTCTCTTGAGCATTCCCAAATACATGTGAGTGTATTGATGAGTGTACTGATAAATTATTCTGGCAAATCAGTGTAAGCTTGCAGGTGCAAGTTTAGACATGTTGCAATTCTCATTGAGGCAGTAATGCATTTGAATAAAATGCCTCTGTCTTATTCTAAACAGACTCTTACACCATGAATGACTGTATTTTTAGCATGAAGACTGAGTTCAGTCATGCTGAAAATTGACACCTTATTACACAACAGTGTTTGAACTTATTGCAGTGTCCTGTCATGAGTTCCTGCTCTCAGCCAAGGTACACTTTACTGTAACAATGGAATGAACAAAGAACCTGCACTTGTGATATGCTTATAAACATTAATATACATCTGAGATATTTGAGCTTGATTCCTTATCATAGACAAGAGATTTCCATGTTATTTGTAGTTTACCTGAGTATACTTTTTCTGATGACTTTGTGGCATTTCATTATTCTTTTACATTTCAAATTCTTTTTTATGTTTTGCAAAATGATCTAATTCGGAAAATGCAAATGAAGAAACTTCTGTCTGGCTCAAAGTATATTAAAACTGAAAAGTTAAAATGGTCTTCCAAAATCTGTCTCCTTTTGATCTACAAGGTTAAATATAATTTTAACAACTGACCAGCAACAGATGGCTGAAGCTTTTGGAATGGAGGATGTCACTTTTGTGCTAAAATTTCTAAGATTTAGACAAACCCTTCTTCTTTTATTTAATGCTCAAATAGTTAGGACATGGAGTAACACATTTAATTTGATTAAATATCCTTTATTTTCCAGCTTTTTGTATGTATCTCAAGCCCGCCAGTGTAAAGGACATAATTCTGTAATGAATCTCTCTCAAGTCTGCCCTTTAGCTTAACACAGTCCTTGGCCACTGAAGAGCTTTCTGCCCCAAAAATTTATCTGCTCCTTCTATCACCTCAGACATGCATGCCAGCACAGATGTGAATTGAAGAAGTTTTCAGACTTTCCTGCTGAACTTTCTGTACAAAACCCATTAAGATTTCTGTGCAGATGAGGGTAGAGAGGAGACCTGTTGAAGTAGGTATGCTTCTTTTAATCTTGTCTGCAATACAATCAGATTTTTCTATTGATCTTTGATCTGAAGTATAAAACATCCCTTAAGCCACGGGAATTCAATGTATCTATTGAATTATCTGTCTATCTAACAACAGTAGAGTCCATTTTTAGAAATACATATTCGCTTACTCTATCATTTTAATTATATTATATGAGTATCTGACACATATCTTTGGTTTTTAGAAGTTTGCAGAAAATTTTGTCTTCACAGGTATATGCACAGCGCAGTTACTTTTTCATGCTGGAGTTAAATTTTATTCTCAACACCTATATGATCTCAATTCATCCTACTGATGTTACTGAGAGTCTTTAACTTCAGTGGGAGTTTGATCAGGCCTAAAGAAAGTTGGCATCAGCCACAAAAGCCAACAAAGGAGAAATTTCTAAGGAGAAATTCAATCAAAATATCCCTTTTCATGAATCAGAAAAGGCACACTGGAAATACTTGAAGAAACCACCTAAAATTATGTAAATAAATATCTAATATTTTAGGCAACAGAAGTTTATACACTTCTAGATTATTTTATTTCTTTTATTTATTCTTTGTACAAAAGAATTTAGCAAAGGTGATGGACCCATGTAATTATAAGTGAATAACATTTTTACTGTAGATTATAGCAGAAACTTTTCCAGTAGTGAAACCCTTGTGATTCACAAGGCCAGAAAAAGTAGAACCTTCTAAAATTTCTTCTCCCTTTTTTAGTTTCAAAGTTCTCACAAGACTAAAAAATAACTCCCCAGGATGCTCCAGGGCCCAGCTTTCCTGGTCCTCCACAGACCATTTTTACCCATAAGATTGTTCAAACAATTGTTTGTGACCATATTCACCTGGGTGTTTAAGAATATTTTGCCTTGTGGGCAACACTGGTAAGACAAAAGAGACTCTGTAGACTTCCAGCACCATCCCAGAAGATCTGTAGTGCTCAGACCTCTTTGTTCTTCCTTGTGATGCACACCAAACTACAAAGCCTCTTTCTTGGCAAGCCATAATGTAGCCATCCTATCATTTGAGCCATTTTGACCTGAAGAAGTGAACCCCAAAACCATCGTATACCATTGGCATGCACAGTCTGGGGCCCATGGGGGGGCTGTGAGGAGATAAAGGAAAAGTACTGTGTGTCTAAAATGCAGTCAACCTGCTCCAGCAGCAGCTGGGTGTGGAAAGCACAGATGATAACTAACAGGCTGCACTTCACCTAGAAGCCACAGGTCTTTGTCTGGATTGGACTTCAAGTTTTCCAGATGGTGATCTACAAGTACAACTGACTGACTGAATGAATTTTTGATTTATTTATTTTGATAATAAGGCAGTTAAATTTTTAGAGCTTGCTGAAGTGTATTCTTCCTTAGCAAATTGATGGTTGATGTAAATGATGACAAGGAAGCAGTTTTTATCTTCTTGGTGGTTTTCAAATTCATTTTTGTGTTAACAAGAGCTGATTTTTCCTATATTCATGAGCAGAAAGTAGCAGTGAAGTCATTGTTTACGAGGTGCAAATGTACAGCAACAACAGTGCAAATACTGTATGACATTCTGGATACTGAAAAGTAGAGGCCTGTTTTGAGAACCAAGTTGTCTCCCATTGGTGCTTGATTTATTATTTACATCCATTTGGGGAATGAGCCCTCAGGAGATTGAAATATAATTAATTATCCAGTTACTTGTTCTTAGTGAGGGGGAGGAGGAGAAAGAAAAGAAAAAAGTCTCCCACAGGGAACAGAATAATATTTAAAAAAATATTTTGGAAAAAAGCCATTTCCCTAATTTTCAGTGAACATTGAAATCCATAGAAGCACACAGTAAGGGCATATGAACTGTTTGAGAAGGAAATACAGATAAATAGCTGACTTGATATTTCAGTGTGTGTCCTTGCCTGTTATGGTTTTGAGTAAGAGAAGATTAAATGGAGAAACAGAATATTGTTCTGGGAGGGGCAGAGAGTGAAAAATGGTAAAACATTGCAATGTCTCAGCAGTAATTGCTTGAGATCAGTTATATCAGCAGTAATGTGGAATAGTTTGCATCTTGGTATTGCTTATGTAAGAAAGAAGAGCTATTCTTCAAAGATGTGAGAGCACCATCTGTGGCAGTAATGTGGGAACAAAACTTGTGAGAAGACATCATGTTTCCATCTGTTTTCAGAGAGCCTTAAACAATGGCCAAATCCACCAGAAAGCTTCTGCTGTGTGAACTTGTGAAGTGGTTGACAAGGTTTTATGGCTTCTGCCTCTGAACTTATGCATGCAAGTCCAGAACGACTGTCTGCCAAGAGCAACTGCCTTTGCACATGGATGTGTCTGCACTGGAGGGCACAGGCAGCATCAAAGGTCTGCTGCGGCAGCCAACTTTCATCTTGGTCATGTACAAGATCCTATATGTGCTGAAGCAGGTAGCAAACTCAACTCTTTGTCAAACTCTTCCATTTCCGAATGTTGGCTTCAGGGTGTTTAAGATATTTTAGGGTGTTCAGAGATTCTAAAGAATAAAATGTGATAGTGCCAAGTTATCTTCTTGTGGTTCCTTTATCTATTTTTGTATCGGTAAGTTGTCTTGTGACATTTGTGATTTTTTTTTCCCCAAAAAGTCATACTTTCTCTAGTCTGTCTGACTAACTGGGTAATTTAACACCAATCTGTGCAGTTATTTTTTATGCTCACGTTGCTCTCTCCCTTACTGTGGTATTGGCTTTCAGGGAATCTCAGGAAGGCATACCAGTTTTAGGGACCAAATTTGGCTAAAGAGCAGGATACACTAACTGTTAAATGGCAAGACCATTTATCTCTGATGTTTACTAGTCTGGCAATTATACTTCCTTTTGGTATTATGGTGGCAAGTCATTGCTTGATAAATAAATGACAATTAAACAGGCTTTTTTTTTTTCCCTAATGGAAATAAAGTCAGAATTTCAACAGACCCTGAAGTCCAATGCCTGTGGCCAACTCTGGGATTTACCTGCAGCCTGGCTAAACATCTGTCAAGTGTAACAGGACTTTGGAGCAGATTGCAGATAATTTCTGGAATATGTCTTTTAAAAGCCCATTATTTTCTCAGTAGTCTTTGCTGATATGTCGTACTGGAGCTAGGCACTCCTTTAAATTAGTGCCTGGGAGCTGGTGAGTGAAATCCTCCTTGGAGACATCAGTTTATCATCTTGGAGAGCATCCCCCCACTGCCCAGTAGCCAGGAGGGGTACAGTGTGAGTTCCAGTACAGTAGTTCTGCACCAGCAGGAGATTTCTCTCGTGAAAGGGAAATCCTCAGGAGAGAGATGGAGAAAAGGATTTGAATCCTAAATCACCTATGAATCCCTGGGAGACTGGTGTGAGGAGCTTGGTGTGTCCTCCTGTGTGGCAGACTTAGAGAAGCCATCGCTCATAGTGCATTCTTGGCAGCATACTTTGACCAGGCATCAGAACAGGGCTTCTCTGGTTTGCTGAACTGGGGGTGTGAAATAAATTTTCATTTTTGTTTTATTAAAAACTATGTATCTGTGGTTTTCACCTCTAAAACTCACTGACAATAAACAGTTCTGGTTGGGAGGCATGTATGTTATATCTAGTAAATCTAAAGAGAAGTTTTAGAAAATGTAGTTTCACGTGAATGCGGAGAAGAATAAATGGTAATACTTTGGTCTTGTAAAGGTAAGAGTGGAAAAGAAAAAAGTCTGAAACACTATACAGTTCTCACGCCATTTTCTCTTCCTTTTTCAGGATATATGAGGGGAAGAAAACCTGAGCAAAAGAGCACTTAGAAACAAAGAAAAACTTACATGGAATAACCTTCCAGACTAATGGGAATGGATCTCTTGTGATTTTAAATGTATTCCAGTACTATGCTAACACATGCAAAGGATGAAGGAAACAACTTACAAATGGAGAGAGTGTCAAATTCACAAATCAAGACAGAATAATTCATCCTAAGAGATAATTTATACCGACTAAGCTGTCTGAGGCTTTGGAGATCAGCTTTTGGCATGTGTTTCTCTACTGCTTGCACGGTGCACCACAATGTGCTATATAGATGATTCATGGGCTGGGGACTTTCTGCACATGCGGGGTCCAAGGTGGGTTGGCTTGGCTACAGAACAATTTTTAAAATTCCTTTGCACCTTATGTCTTTAGCTTCTTTTCTGTGGTTTCTAACTCCTACTTCTCAATAGCTGAACAAGATATTAACAGGATAAATTACTCACTCATGGCATGTAAGCAAGTTGCAGGAGAGGTGTGACTTATGGAAGCAGTTGTGTCTCTTAGTTGCTTAGGCTCCAGCTATAATGCTGGTAAAGATGACAGTAACAATATTAATAAGTGAGAATATGTTGCCATTAAATAGACTACAACCCTGTCTTTATTTACTTTCAAAGCTGTACTTTGCTAGTACTCCCTGTTCCCTCTCTTCCTTATAAAAAAAAATAATTGTGGGGGAGGGAGATACAAGAAAGACAAAACCAGAAAATACAGAGATGATTCTGACCAAGATGAACATAGAGAGGCAAATATTGTTGTGATTCTTTCCTGTCACCAAGGGTACAAGGGAATACAAGGAAACTTCAAAAGAGAATATTTTCAAATTTAAAAATATTTTAAGTTAATGAAGATTAATTTAAATAGTTCATATAACATAGCAGAAAGACTTTGGTAACTCTTTGGATTAGTGGTATTAAAAATCAGATGGAAAAAATAACAGTATCCCTCTATACCAGTAAAAGCAGTGGCTGAACTTTTAAAAGCTTGCTTCCATTAAAGTCTGCAGTGTTTGAAATATATAATAAGCTTATGATGATAATTCTCCATCCACTGCAGCTCTTTCGTTTTTTAATCCATTTGTGCTTTCCCTGACTGTTTGACCTTCCGAATGATGCTAAAATTTATGGGAAGGTCAAAAAGTCATAGGGGCCCACATGAGACGAAGCAAGACAAATGAATTTAGGATATCTAGGCAAAATCAATGATTTCTAAAGGCTCCCTCACACTGAGCAAAATGCACCAGGGCTGCTCATAAGATGGGTAGATGGAAGTTTGCTTTATACATATTAAAGGTGCCTTTTATACTCTTATGGGGAAAAACTTTGTTAGCCAGCCTCACATTCCAGGACCTGTAACCAAATGCCAAGACTTTTCGGATCTGCCAAGTTCAAAAACTAAGATTTCAGGTCCACTTGCCAGATCACATTTTCCATTTGGCAGCAGCATTATTTCCAGCCCTGCCAGTAGCTGGCCCCTGAGATACCTCCTTATGAGGTGTGGGATTTAATTTAAATTTTTGTTTTTTCAAACATTATTGTACTGTGAACATGAAAGTCCAGAATTTCAAGATAAACCCAGACTGAGCAGAACCCATTCTTTCCTGCTGAAATGTCTCCAAGAGAGCGCCTGCTTTGAGAAAACCTTGGAAATGATATCTGACTTAGCCAAGGGAGCTTATTTGTTACCTACAGTGATATTTCTTAGTGAATACACATTTGTCAGGGGAATCCTGTTTCTTTATTTAGTGCAGAATTTTTTTATTCATTTTCTAACTGTGCATGCTTAATTCCCCTTTCTATTAATGAGGGTTTAATGTGCTCTTTGAAATGAAGAAAAAAATTCTATGCAACTGATAAAGCAGCATTTAAAGAAGTGGGGTGACAGCACTTGAGAAAGGGGAAAACGGCTTCCTGACTGTGAGTTTAATGTTTTTCTGCAACAGGAGTCAAACTGCAGAAAATTGGTGGGTTCTTTTTCTTTTTCTTTTTCTTTTTCTTTTTCTTTTTCTTTTTCTTTTTCTTTTTCTTTTTCTTTTTCTTTTTCTTTTTCTTTTTCTTTTTCTTTTTCTTTTTCTTTTTCTTTTTCTTTTTCTTTTTCTTTTTCTTTTTCTTTTCCTTCTTCTTTTTCTTTTTCTTCTTTCTTTAAAAACAGTACTTGAAAGGGAGAGAAAATAGGGGTGGAGTGGTAAAAGGACCATGAATTTTAACTAGTTGCAGTGTGTGAGCTATGGAGTGATACCCTAAAATAAATAAAGTTAAACTATACAAAACAGGATAATGGGAAAAGTGGGCTACATAAATTGTCCTGACATTTTGTCAGAGCTCATCCCATTTCTGTGTTATGTTTTCATTTTGATGGTGACCTTTCAGGAGAGACCTGGATAAGTTAAATCAAAAGAATGTTTTTCTTTGTTGTGATGCCCTCTAGTAGTCCATTCATTCAAACTTCAAGGAAATTTTGTGGCAACCAATCACGATGACAGTCTTGCAATCTCCCTTGTCCACCCCTAGAGAAGATCCATGACTTAGCATATGAAGTGGATTACCTTTCACCCCAATTAATGTTTTTATAATGAGTACCAAAGGAAGTGATAATGTTTTGCCACTTATTATCAAGTGTTACTGGGGCAATCTCTGAAACTCAAGACTCAGGTCATTGACAGCACTGACATTATGGCAATCACATTGCTGAGGTTTAAGCCCAGTTACAGTGATGAATAAATTGGTCAATTTAATTTCCAGTACTATCAGCTTGAAGCTTTGAGTAACAGAATGAGATAGATACAAATGTCCAGGGGTTTTGAAGATTTTGCAGGGGTTAGACTTGAAATTCCATCCACTTCCTAGCCTGTTCAAGTGTTAATTAAGAGAGAAACAATTAAGTAATAAAACAAGGAATTATAGTTGTGTTTTTTCTGGGAACTAGAACTACAGAATTTTTATCAACGGTGACAGATATTCTTATGCTATATATGATAAGACATGATATTGTACAATGAATTATATTTTGCAACTTGTCAGTAAGTTGATTGTATTGCACAGCTTTCTAACTGGCAAAATTCAGTTATATTGGTTTTAAAGAATGAGAACCATCTGAGAGGTTATTGAACAGCCCAATCCTACCCGCATTTTGCTATCTTTTAAAACAATCTAGTTATGCTTAAATGTACTTTAGAATGCCAGACAAAGAAGCAAAGGCAGTTGATAATTGCCTGACAGAAATAATGTTTCTCGGTTGTTCCTTGGATTTTCAAATAGGGAAAATTAGGCTGTTTCTGTTTTAGCAACAAGAAGAAATGCCTTGAATAGAACTTTAGCAAGGGTCCACACTGGCTTACAAATAAACCTTTTTCACTTGAGTTATAGCTGCTGATAGCACTGGACGACCATGCACACACCATTTATATGAAGAATTCTCTTACAATGCATTTTTCATTCTCAAATTATGGAAAGTTATTTATACCAACAGCCAGTACCACTCCACCTCAGAATAGTTTTCTACAAGACCTAAATAAAGGCAAAGAAAAGACAGACAGCATCTATTTATGTGTGTGTTTTATGACTTTTCTCCCATTATCTTAGGTAATAAGGCCATTTAATACTGTCTATTCATTTCTCAACCCCATCTTTACATTAGAGAAGTCATTTACCCCTTCTCCATTGAAAAAGCTTTATTAATCTCTTTTTCTTAAGATGGTCGAGGAAATATCTCTTGAATGTCCCCCTACAGGGAAAAACAGGGTGTGTGGGGGGTGGATGTTGTGTCACATTAATTGGCAGAAAGGTGTCTTTGGGAGAGGAAAGTCCCTGTGCTACAGACTCTTCTTAATTATTAGCTGGGAAGTGCTTGCCTGGCATTGGGATCCTGATGAGCATTGCAGGTGCCTTTGACTGCCCTCTGGTATGGGTGAGACCCAGGCTGCAGGAAAAGGCTTCCCTGCAGAACAGAGATTCCCTGGCACATGGACGAGGCTGGAGCCACAGTGTTCCTCAAATTGTTGGTAGACCTGTAACATGCTAGGAGTGACAATATGAGCCCTTATTTGTCTCATCCAGCTGGGTAAGATTGGATACAGATTTTAGTCTCCATGTTTCAGTTTCCTTCCTTATAAAAAATTACATTTATTTTGTTTCTCAATATTTTCATGCACTTTTAATTATTTGGCTCCAGAAATATTTTTGCATTGATAACGTTAGACAAAAAAGACTGTGTAAATGCAAACCACTTTGTTGTTTCAAAATGTCTCATCTTGAAGGGGTTATTTCAAGGATAACGGTTGTAAAATTTCAGTATCTCTTGAACATTAGTTATTTATTTACACTAATGTGCTGCCCAAATGCATAAACAATCACAAAGATGAGTGGTTTCCTCCATGGCTGCATGTGAAGATGGGACATGGCACCTCTTTACTGTGTGTCTATGTGGGTGTCAGTTTTTGTCTGAGATAGGCTTTGAGGTATATCAAGTGTTGGCCACCTTTGTGCCCAGAAATCTGCAAACTCATATAGATTGTTCTTTCCAGTGCAGGGAGGGTGGCATGGCTGCATATTCCTGTGAGCAAAACCAGAGGAAATTGAGTCAAGATGATTTTAGGAAACACTAATTTTGACACTGGCATTTTAAAGCCTTCATGTTCACAGACTCACAGTGCATCTGAAGCCCTGTGGGCAAATTTATGCTCCTTTCTGTCCTGCATAATGAGAAACTTGGGCTCAGTTCTTTGGTTCTCTAACAGTTTTTCAGGTCTCTGAAATCCATCC
Source organism: Thryothorus ludovicianus (assembly GCA_013397245.1). NCBI lineage: Eukaryota > Metazoa > Chordata > Aves > Passeriformes > Certhiidae > Thryothorus > Thryothorus ludovicianus. The sequence continues at coordinate 318,294 of VZTB01012115.1, read as the reverse complement.
AGGTTCACAGACTTGCTTCCTACCTGTTCTCATATCAGAAAAGTTGCCGAAACAGCTGGGGGATGAATTATCTATTTATTTATTCATGACAAATGCTTTGACCTGGTGAAATCTGGTGAGCTGGAAAAGCCTTTCTTGTCACTCATGTTACCTCTTATCCTCCGCAGGAGTCGCAGCGGATTTAAAGGTCATTTGAAATGCAGCCTTTTGCTCTTTGACAGCCCTTTCAATATTAGCCTCCAGTTCTGTTTTACTAAGTCATCATTATTAACTGCATTTGTGGCTACTGCTATTTTCCTGCGATTGCAAAGAAACCTCAGATACTAATTGCAATGAGCTAATTTGGCAATACCATGCCTTAACTTCCTTAAGGCATTAGTTAAGAATATACTTTCCTTTACACAAAGAGAATTTGAAAGTGGGAACAGACTGCAAATGCAGCAGAAGGTATGCTTTTGTACTCCTATACTTAAGAGTAGATGGTATAATTAGCTTACAATGGTAGTTGAATGTATCTTTCAGAATGAGAACATACAGAATTAAACAGTAGCTTTAGCCTAATGATAATCAGTGATAATGATGATAATAATAACAGTACTTAGAACTTTAATGCAGAGATTTGCATCTTGAAAGTGCTATGCTAAACATTGACTTAATTACTGTCACCTCTTCAGGGAAGGTAGGTATTATTGCCCTGACTTAATAGACAGGGAAACAGAGATATAAGAGAATGAAGTGATTTGCCCAGGGCTCTGCAAGAGCCTGTAAAGGGATTCAAACTTTACAGGTCCCTTTACTGTATGCTCCCTTATACCAGCATAATTATGCACATTGTAGGGTTGCTCTGTGCTTTTGAAACTTCAGCCAATGTTTTTTGAAATTAGAACTGTGTGTAACATGTTTTGAAGGTTGTACTGTTCAATTGTACTTTAATATGATTTTCCTTTGTAGGCCAACCTGAAACATACAGTTGGAGGCAAAATTTTCAGTTTTGGTTTTAAATATATATATTTATTAATCCTTTTAGTAAAAAAACTTGTAAAAAAAAGGTCAAAATTTTGTACAGGGTAATTCAAGAAACAGAAGAAGTTTTTCTGAAATTACATCATTATTAATTGTGGAGGGGTGTGTTTGTCAAAATTCCAAACTCACAAAAGCTGTCTCTGATGTGCAAATTGCATATTTTTTGGAGTTTGTATCTTGTATACATATTTTCCCTGGTTCTTATTAAATTTCTGGGAATCTTTTTGCCTCAATTATTTCTCCTCACAGAAGGACTGGAGATCAGCCCTGTGATTTGATTACTTGCAGAATATATAGTGAGTAAAATGGTATGATGTAAACATAAACAGTTTTTTGACCACAGCCACAAGTTAAGGTGATGATGAGATTCTGTAAGAGGAGTTGTATTCCATAAGTATGAAGTGAAAACAGCAACTTTTAGCTATAATTATTTCCCTGTGTAAAAAGCATTAACACCAGACTACAGGAATGAATTTTGCTTTGACTGCATTCACTATGCTTTTAGCATAGATCTTGTAGGCACTGCAGTTCTGGTTAATTAAGTCTGAGTCGTAGTTCACTTTGATAAGAAATGTAGTTCTATATCTGTGAAGCATAAGGCAATAAAAGATGTCAACATCTGCATTTGTAGGATTTAGAAGGAGCTTTTGATAATTGTTTTCTGTGCTTCCTACCTTCTGTCACCTTTGCTTAACAGTGGATCAGCACACACACAAGCTCACAGGCATTTAAAAACTGGATGTGCTGAGTGCCTTTCTGCGAACAGGGTGAAGTGTCCCTCTACACTGGCAGCTAGTGTCACATTCATGTGACAGTACCTACGATGCACATGGGCATTTGCTGGTGTTCAGAAGAGAGATGGCATCTGTAGGTAACAGCTTCATGTAGCATTATTGATTTTTGCACTGTAGCAGCAGCCGCTCCTGGGCGTCTGAATCCCTTGCGGAGCCTCTCACAGTAGTCTGAACTAAAGCTTCAGACAGTTTTTGTAGATGAACTTGAGGAATGCTTTGCCTGTTTCCAGAACAAGATATTTGAATTCATTCAGCTAATCAAAACAAAGACTTTTATCCTGCAGGCTTTAACTGAGGTTTTCATTAAAGGCTTTTGCTTTTTTTTTTTTAAAAACCTTTTTTCAGAAAACTTTTTTTCTTCTTAATGTCACGACTGAACGCAGTAGCAGAAATTAGAAAATTGAGAAAACAGTGGGCACACTTTCTGAAAGACTACATTTGTGTTTGCTTTCAACAGATATTTTACACTGAAAGCCATATGTTTTTCTAACATTCACAGTTTTTCAGTCAGGTTAAATGTAAAGAAACCATTTCTATAAAGCTAAAATAATAGGCCATAAGAGGAATGGTAATCACACAGCTCAAGGTTTATTTTTTGAAAAACTGGATTTTTGTTTTCACCAAATGGCTTTGAATGGGTAATACCAGCTAAAAATATTCATAAGCATTTTTTAGCAAATAATTTATAAGAGGTTCAAGACAACCACAGTCTAACAATAAGCTAACAGAACGTGCATTCTTTCATATAATTAATAAGAATTATTCACTTCTCTAGTAAAACTAATTGTCTTTTTGGGAGGTGGAGTATGAATGAAACACTAAATTTGCTTCATCCTGACAGTCCATATTAGAATATCAGAGATGAGTGGTTATGTGCACAGTTTAACAGACTCCTGGCTTTGAGGAGTACTAAATAAGAGGCGAGACCTAATGGAGTGGAATAAGAAATATGGACCTGAAAATGAGACTGTGCTGTATTATAAGTTGATCACACAAGGTGGCAGAATGAGCTTAGGGCTATCCCAGAAATAAGAGGCAGTGAAGCACCATTGCTTTCAGTTAAGAGTGTATCCTTGCTTGCCCTAGGAATATGCCAAGTTGCTTCTGCACATGGAGAGGGATGGAGGAGAGTATTTTAATACAGTATATTTTGGTGATTATCCAAGTGCTTCAATTTCATTTGGAGATTTAGTGGAAACTGTTAAAAGCTTGTGTCTAACTTTGGAAATTAATAATCATACAATGCTGAATCTGCTCACATCTTCAGTTTTATTGAAAACACAGTTTACTCTCTATTGATACATCGATTCTCTAAGTGGGGCTGAACTCCTCAGATGAAGGACAGTGGCAAGAACAGGCACGTAGGGAACATTTTGCTTTTCATTATTGATTTATGGCTGAATTCACTTCTATTGTGAGTGAATGAAACTCTATTGACTTTCCTTGTGTTGCATTTACTTATATGCTCTACCTGAGCGTGGCAGGCAGGTGTATGTGGCTGAACTGGGGACAGCCCAAAGAGAAGAAATTGAAGTGCAAGACAAAGAGAAGGCAACAGTCTTCAGCAACCTCCATGCTACTGCTTTGGCCAATAAGTTGGGGAATAATAGCAGCACTTCTTTCTACACCCTTACAGCTCCCAGGTGCCCTCCTTGACTTCTGAGTCTGTAGTTCTAATGCTCACTTCCAGGGGCAGTGTGGACCTGCATCACCAAAGGAACATTTGGATGCAGGCTGCAGGTGAACTGCTGTGTGTGCTCGCTCATTTTGCTTTTGTGGAGCTCTGAGACAGACAAGTGGTGCAAAAAAGTGATGGAGAGCTTCAGCTCCGACAAGGCACTCCTTCCCATCTTCCTGATCTGAGTTGCACCAGCAAAGCATCAAAGCAGGGGTGGTGTTGACCACAATCATTGGTTGCTTGAAGAAAGAGATACGTCCTTGTAGGGTGCATTTCAAAAGTACCTGGCAACATATTCTGCATTTGAATTTACTCCTGCCTATAAGTGAGTGAAGTAACTGAGGAGGATGCCCTTACAAGTAGGTTTTAAGAACTCGTATCTGTGCATTGCTGTATATTTCTGGAATCTCATTAGAAGCTATTAAAGATTATTCACCCTTGCAACCTTTTCAGCAGATGTTCAGCTGTTTGTTTTTTCCTTCACTGCCTTAAGATATTTGGCTAAGCATTGGTACAAGACTGGAACAGGTCAGGAAAGTATTTATTTCCCAGAAAAATAAATTAACTATTAAAATAGATGGCAATTAATAAAATAAGTCATCTGTAACATATTAATGAGAACTGGAAAATCAAAATAGAAAGTTTGACATCTGAAGCTAAAGCAGACATTGGAATGGGAAGGTTTCTCTTTGCACAGAGAGAAAGTTATGAAATGATAAAGAAGGAAAGAAGGAGCCAAGGAAAAAAGTAAAAAAAAAACAAAACTGAGTTCTGGAAAAGCTCCTTTTTCCTCTGCTGCATTTGCCTTTGACCTGTTGGTAATCAAGGGAGCTGCAGTCTGTGAGGCTCATGAGACCTCTTGAATGACTTATGATCCTGTCTAAGAGAGTTTTATTTTGGCCTACACCTTAATGTTGGACTCCAGGCCTGAGAACTCCCTTATCCCTTTTTATTGCATCCAGCTCATTCCATAGCTCTGTCCTGACTTTCAGTTCTTAGATTCTGGTTCTCAGCTGAGCTTCAGCATTTGTGTGACATTTTGTCCAGTGCCCAGTGCAAAAACAGGGAGGTGTTTTTTTAATTGTCAGTTGTTTTAACTAACCTCAAATGCACACTGCACAGGCTGGAGTCACAGACTTCTCAGACTAGATGAGGTGTCTGAGTGGAGACAGCTTCTCAAAATGCCTCTCTGCCTGTGAGTCCTCCCTCTTTTCTGTAGAGTTGGGCTTTAACAACCTAAACCACTGCAGGGGACACTTTGAGTTAAACTGCTAGCCTTGCACAGAAATGGGCAAAAATCCCTTATACCAGCTCTTTACGACCTCAGTCACTAATTACTGCCTTTCAGTCTGATCTGCCTTGTGGCAGCCTGCTGCCATTGATGGAGTGTGTCTAAGAGAGCCAGAGTTCCTCAGAACACACAAGCCAGGCACTGTGGGGTGGCAAAGGGTACTGGTGGGGATGGTTATTGAGCTAGGGCACAAGGCTAGGCTCACACAGGCATTTTGGGTGCCACCCCTCACACCATTCCACTCGCATGGTCCAAAGCTGCAGTGCAGTGTGAGAGATAGGACAGCAAGGCTGAATTCACTGAATATACACAAGTAATAGGCAGCAACCTTTCTATATAACAAGTAATTATTTCATGTCTGAAAAGGCATAGGAGGCTGTCTGCACTCTGAGAGAGTAGCTTGGCAGTGAGACAGCCATAACTGAACCAGAGCAGAAATGCAGAGCTCTTCTGGGAGCTGATGATGTGGGGCAACTCCCTTTGTCACTTTCTAAAATAATCTCACAAAGTAATGTCTGCATATTCCTTAAATAAGTAGCAAATGGTTGAGTTTCAATCAATATCTAACAGTGTCAGCAGCCTTAGCCAGTGCTCCTGGAAAGCAGAAAGCAAGAAGAGACTGAAAGAATAATACTGGGAGAGCTGGCACTGACAGCAGTGTGGTGTATCAAAGTAATAATGGCAGTGACACAGATGCTCACATAGATGCCATCCTGTTAAATGCAGGTGTCAATCACACCTGCACAGCACACATGGAAGCAGAACACACTCTCTGGACACATATGCACACATGTATACAGAGGTACATATATATGCTATCAAAGTGTAGTGGTGGGCAGTTAAACTAAGCAGATGGGGGGAGAACACGCTGCGGGGTTCATGTGGTCACTGAAAATGTTCTCATTTTAGTGTGCTGGTGAAAAGCATGCAGGCCAAATGCATATGGATGACTCCAGTGTCTGGAAAAACACACTGTGGAACTGCTGCCTTGTACTTGAAGCTGCAGACGGTCCCTGACAGCCTTTGTAAAGTGATATGAAACTAAATGCCTGTGAGATTGAGGAGGTAATTCTGTTGATTAATGCCAGTCTTGTTGGTATTGATGATTTAGCCGCCTGTATGAAACAAATGTGGGCAATCAGTTAATCTTAAAAAAACTTGTACAACTGAATAAAAGAAGTTGTTGCCTAATCTATTTTATACTAATTGCTTCATGCCACAGATTCAAGGCCTGATCCAATAAGAATTGACATGGAGGAGAGATAGTTCATTCACTGCAGTAGTCTTTGGATCAGGGCTTCATTTTAAAGCAAGCAAATACTGCGTGCTAAATTAGCATTCATCTGGATTGTCATTATCTGTTTCTTGAGAAGCAGACAGGCTTGATATTCTTTGTATAGCCAAATGATTCTTAACACTTACATGCTGGATTGCAAAGCAGCAGAGCCAACCTGAGCACAACAAAATTTTGGTAGGAGCTGGGGCATGGTGGGCTGGCTGCTGCCTGCAACAGACTGCCTTGGTCGTGTGTCTGACATGGGGCTCTCGCTGCTGTGCTGCCATACATAGTCATTTACCACCAACAAACACTTAGTGCTTATGAGGCATTTTTCAAAAATCTCACTGGGGCCATACCTGGGGCTTTAGCTATTTAAACATCTTAAAAAATCTGTCCCTTGAGAGGATTTAACTCGGCAGGATTTAGGCTGCTAAGGCTCGTATCATCAAAGAGACCAAAGCGTCAATCCATCTCTTTTCACGCTTAAGGACATAATAGTATCATGCCCCTTCCCATGAGGGGGTACTGCAGAGAAATTTCCAAGCTCTCAGCACCCAAACTAGCTAGCTCTGGAAGCAGATGGAGTATAATTATAGCAGCGTTGAGCTGCACCTGAACTAATTAGCTCTGCTGAGAAACAGGGATTGAATTTAATAATGCATGTTCTGCCATACCAAAAAGGCTAGGCTGCCTTTGAGACCTATGTGACTGTCTCTGCATGGTGCTGTGCTGAACTCTGTGGATGTACTGTGAAAGTCAGCTCAGAGATTTTCTGTCACCATAATCTGCTGCAGAATGTAGGCATCACCTTGTCCCAGCATTCATGTACCATTGGAATAATTACTCCTCAGCTGTCACTTACCTCCTGACTATTAGTTTAGCATGTTAAGTTTTGCATATGCTCAAGATTTTGTTGTCCAAACTCACCTAAATATTGAGATCTGCTTCAAGGACTGCTGTGGCTAAAACCTTGAAGCCTTCAAAATGGGACTGTCTTTAATATGGACCTGATGTTACCAGCGTGGTCTCAACATGCTCAAAGTAAATGTAGCTGTGAGAGAAAGGTAGAAGAGCCAGGTTCAGATCCCTGCTCTGGAGCAGTGGTACCTACCAGATGTGGAGCTGAATACCCACTGTAGATACATTTCATAGCTGCTGGGCTAAAAGGCATTCTTTCTTACCTCAATCCTTTGTGAATCAAATTATATTTTTGAGGAGGAAAAACTCTTGTGTTGGTGTCAGAGAATTTTCCCACCCCAAAGAAAGCTGTCTGTTGGGATTCTGTCTTGGGGTGCTGCTTGGTTTGATCACAAGCTCGGGCTGTGGTCTGGGCAGAAGGAGCAGTTGGACCCTATTCTCCGCACCCTCACCCTCACAGGGTGACCTAACTCCAAAGCTCTCTCTTCCTGGGCTGCCTCTATCTCTTTAAAAATTTAGATCTGGTGTTTTGTATCATACAAATGGCTGAGATAATTTTGGAGCTTAGCATCTCTAAACAGAGACTTTGTCTCTTTGGACATGTATGAGCATGAAGTTTTGCCTGAAGTTTATTTCTTACTAGTTTGATCCATTCCCTGCTCAGCAGGTTTCTGTTGCCCATATACTTATGTGCCTATCCATGGAAAATTGTGTGAGTATTGTAAGAGATAGGACCAGGACTATGAGGGAGATGTTGCATTGCTTAACTGTGTTAAGACTCTTTACTATCTAGGGACTACCGATGGAAAGTGGACCCTTGAAGTCTTTTGAAAATTTAAGCCATGTTCATAACATTTGATGATTTTTTTACTGTATTAAGTACCTTTAGACAAAGCTAATGACTCTGTGATGCAGACAACATATTGCAACTGCTGGATCACACATGACAAATCCAGATGTAAATCTTTCAGCTGGTTCTTTCATTTTGAAAAACTCAGGCTTCAATGTTCTGAGCCAAAGGAGATATATGGTAGCTATTGATGCATCTTTCCAGCTCTGCTGTTGCAGAGATTAGTATCTCTCGTATCAGAAACCCAAAATACTTTTCACTTTGTATCAAAACCATTCCTTTTCCTGCCATTCTGCTGATAGGGTCTGAAATAAAATTCCTTAACTAGTAAATGATCTTATTTAGGAGATTTGTAATACCTGTATGGAAACTAGTTGTCTGTGCAAGAAACACATTTCTTCTCCTCTTCCTCTATTTGCTCATCAATATATTCGGCTAAAATAATCTGTTTCTGAAAATAACAGTGGCAAGCAGATGAGCAGAGTAGGTAGAAGCAATACTGCATCTGTAATAAGAGGAAAGGGAAAGATGCAGCAAGGAGAGACAGGAAGGAAAGCTCAGAATCCAAGCTCCCCCTACCCTTCTCCTGGCATGGCACCAAGGCAGTCTGCCTCTTTTACATGGAGAGGAGTAGAAGTGCAACCTCTCCCTAAATAATTAAATGAATACTTAACCTGCAGGTTTAAAACTTACAGCATATTATAAAACAATTATGTTTCCTTAGCATGAAAAAGCTGAATTGCTGTTCAGCTTCTTTTGTCATCTGTATGCATGAGTTTGGAGCAATTAGCATGAATATATTACAGCTGCAGTGTCTCAGGAAATTGCAAGAAGCTGTGCTGTACTTTTGTACTATAGAGAAGTGCAAGAGCTCTAACTCTTGGAAGGGTTGAAAACTTGGGAGATGTGAGCATCTGAAGTGTGATTTTGTAATGATAACAAGCGCCCATAGCCATTTATTTAATAGCTGTGAAATGAACGCTATATTTTCTTAGATTGTACCACTACTCATTTAATTTAACTGGACACTGCAAACTATTTAATTTTGGATTTTGGATTACCTTTCTTATTTGCCCTGTTTATCTTTTTAACTGCAGATAAAGGGGTTTTTTTTGAATGGTAACAGCAGTGATATTGTGTTAGCTTTGATGCTATCTCCAGACAACCTCTTATGCCAGTGAAAAACCTTTTTGCATGTTCTTTAAGATAAATTACTTAGCAATTCAAGAGCCCTGAATTCTGTTTGGTAGAGTTTTTGTCACATTTAATTCATGTAAAGCTGATTCTTTTTTCTGATTCTCAGATGCAATTTAATTTTTAAGTGCAGGTTCCTCATAAATTCAGATGAGGGCAGTAAGATAATTACTTCCTAAATCCAAATCTCAAAGGGGCATTAATAGTGACCATTTTTTTTTTATTTTTTATTAGAGTAATAGTGATTCACATCTGCTGAGGATCTTGCCCTTATAGTTACCTGACCTGATAATAATTTTTGCTGATGCTCCATTTATATGAGTAGAACAGAGGGACCTCAAAGACCACAGCAATTATTCATATATGGTTGATGCCCTTTTTTTCCACCACAGAGACTCAAGGGAACCACTGTGGTAATAAGATTCAGACCCACCATCTTACCTTCATGAAATCATGGATTTGATGAATGATACTGACATGGAACTATATTTTTTATGGAACTATAACTTACTTTGTAGGTGTGAAAGGAAAAGTTAATCCTAGGGTCTTCAAAACAAAACCCAGTGATCTCAGTCAAAACTATTTCCATATAGAAAAAAATCCTGAAAACCTGTGTTACACACATGGATATGTCCACTTTGGTTTTTGGGAAGTGGCAAAGGAGGAGGAAGTGCAAGTAGAGATCATATAAGCAGTCTTCAGGTTGTGGGTTTCCACAAATATGAAGTTAGTGGCTACCCATTACTTTTAGCTGCAGTGACATATCATTTTAGTGGAGTGGGAGCAGGTAAAAGAGCTTACTCTAAAATGGAAAGAGCAGGAGAAAGATATCACATGAAACAAACTCTAAGAGTAAGGAAAACTTGTGACAGGTTAAAGGTTATGTGTTCTGTAGACAGCAATTCTGGAAACACAGTTGGTTGGGGGCTTTTTATACAAGAAAAATATCTGTATTAAAGCTCAGTGTTGTCCTGCATGATGCACCAATGTTTTAGTGTTAGTTTGAATGCTGGAGAATAGGAAACTTTCAACTCCCTTCTAAAGTAACAATGCCAATAGAAAACCTATTTTTTTCATATCATATTTGTCTGAGAACACCCCTCCCCTTTTTTTTTTTTTTGGTACGATTTATGAAGTAAGACTATTTGTGGACCCCAAGGCACCACCTCAGTCTCTGGGTTCTCTGTGTGGGTCTATAGCTAAAGTGGTAACACTTATCCTATATTTCAGGTGTAACAGGAGGCCTTTTGAGCAAACTATCATTTAGAAAAGAGCTAGAGATTGCACAGCCCCTGTGGCTCTGGGAAAATTTGATGGAGTTGTAGTCTAATCCCCTCACCATTGCTCCACAGAGCATGGAGAACAAATTCCCACACTTCTGAGGAAGAAGTCAAATGTTCTCAGAGGGAAACCTCAGACAATTTTCCTCTTTCCTTCCCTCTTGGGTAAAGTTTTCTATAGGAATGACTGAAGATTAACCCTATGGAAACAAGAATTTGAGAAGACTTATTATAAAATTGATTTTATTTCCTTGTCATTGTGAAGTTGTTCCCTATCTCATGTTCTCTAATGATTAATCCAGGAGTTTCAAGTGTTGTAAGTACCAGTGGTTCTGCATTTCCCTGGCCTGTCTCACTGACAGATGGCACAGAGATGTGGATCACAAGCCACAGCAGGGACAAAAAGAGAGATAGCCAAATAAGATAAAGATGAATTTTTTTTTTTTACTGTGGGAGTAAACAGCTTGGGAGGATCAGGAGTGAGACCAGCTGCATTAGTTGTGTATATTCTGAGGGAAATAGTAGTTGAGATCTAAGCTACATTTAAAGACAATGAAATTTGCCTCAGACTCAAGGGCAAAACTTTTAAAATTGTCTCCCTTTAAATCTGTTTCACTCTTTTCTTGTAGTATGTTTGTATAAATCAAAGAAAAGCTTCTTGTTCCTCTTCTCTTTCCCCTGGTCTCTTGTTAATGCCTCCCAGCATGCAACCCTCTGCACACTTCTTGGGAGATGGATGTGAAGTGCTTAAGCATCACAAAATGTGAAGTTCTTGAGGAGTCTCTGATCTGCCGGGTAGCTTCTTGTGAGATTTACAACACCAAAGGATTGACCACAAATAAATGAAACCTTTCAACACCTTTTAGCTCCTGGGAAACAGAATCCAAAAGATACTGAGTTTTGCTTACCACTTCCTGTTGCCAGCGTTACTGCAGGGTTTGCTGTCTATTCAGTCCTGTCATGCCTCCTGCTCCAGCAGCCACAGCAATATCCTGTCTCTTCTGCTACTCATCCATCCAATATAGCAGTGCATGGGTAATGCAGTGCTGGAGGATAATACCCTAGTATCTCTTCTGACTTCTATATATGAGATTTGGTGTTTGCTACTTCTTTTTCTATTTGGTATTGACTCTAGAAATTCTTATTCAGGCAGCAAATGCTGTTGTGAATTCAATCTCCAGATTTCTTTTTTTTCTTAGGACACCTCTTTTCCTTAATTGCTTTTGCTTTGTTTGTTCAAATTAAATATTTATTGCATTTTAAAGAAGAATGAACTTTTGGTACAAGATAATAAAGGATTTATCTGATGATAAAACATGTAAATCTTTCCAGAAACTTCAGGAGGATTTTAATATTAATACAGATCAAATATGGAAATATATGCAACTTGTGAATAGTTTTATAGAAACAGGAAGAGCTGTGGTGTCATGTAGGAGTAATCCTTATTAGGATGAGTTTCTGATATTGATAAGACAGGAATACAGGATCTAATTTTTTTCTCTTGCTTAAATCTCTTCATCCTTTTGTGAAAGTTCAGGAAAGAATGACAAGTCCTTTTCTTCTTTATGTTTTAATAAACTACTGAATAAATCATTACAGAAGAAAGTATAGGGAACAAGTTTGTAGTGACAAGGAAAGAAAATCAGTTGCATAACAAGTCCTCTCAGTTTTTAATATCCAAGAGGTCAATGACCAGTCCTACATTATAGAAAAAAATTAAAAATTATAGATAATTAGCATTTTGATATTTTACTATTTTGATGAGTATAGCTATCCCCTGTCATGAAGTGCCCTTAGGGTAACTCTTCCCTTCTCTTTGTATGAAATATGAGGGACTAGTACTCAATATTCCTAGCTTAATAAAACATAGCTATTAAACTAGTGTTTAAACTACTTAATATTTACTCTTTCCAAATCATTGTAACCATAGAATTTACTTAACAGCAAAAACCATCAGAAATGTTAAGTTTGGAGAACAGTGAGAGGAGGAAATCAAGAGGTATGATGTGGGTGAATTTTCTGCACAGCAATGTTCTCAGTATGCTTTACAATTTTTAGAATTCTTTTCAAGAGTGAATCATGATACCAGTGAAATCTCATAACCAATTAGGAGGACCACGGAAACGGGAGATATTGAAGTTCCTGCTTCATACCTAAATCTATTATTCCCCTTTGGCATTTTCTGATTGCCACGTTTATCATAATGAAATCCCAGTTTGATTTGGCTTTCACATGTACTCTTAGTTTGTACCACTCAATTTAATGAATGGGCCTGATTGGAAATGTTTATGGTTGTAAAATGCACAAGGACTTTATAAAATAAGGTAGGATTTTCAGAAGGTCCTCAAAGACCAAAGTTCTTTGCTGTGTGAAGTCCAGGGTTCCAATAACCAGAAATATCCTGGGTACAGAGAATTACAGGGGAGTCACAGAATGCTTAGAGTTGTAAGGAATCTTAAAGATCATTTACTTCCAATTCCCCTGCCATAAATAAGGACACCTTCCACCAGATCAAGTTGTCCAAAGCCCCATCCAGTCTGGCCTTGAACACTTCTACGGATGAAGCATCCACAACTCCTCTGGGCGAATGGTTCCAGCACCTCACCACCTTCACAGTAAAGAATTTCTTCCTAATACCTAATCTAAACCTGCCCTCTTTCAGTGTAAATCTATTTTCCCCTTGCCCTATTACTACGTATCCTTGTGATTAGTCCCTCTGCTGCTTTTCTGTTGTCCCCTTTATGGACTAGAAGGTCATCTTGGAGCCTTTTCTTTTTCAGGCTGAACAACCCCAACTCTTTCAATCTGACTTCACAGAAGGGGTGTTGCAGCCCTCTGATCACCTTAGTGTCCCTCCTCTGAACCTGTCTAACAGGTTGGTGTCCTTAATTTGGATTATCCAGAGCTGGATGCAGTAATCCAGGTGGAATCTCAGGAGAGTGCAGTCAAGGAAGTGTCACTCTACAGAGACTCTACTTTATGTTATGCCTCTTTGCAGACTGTGTTCCCTAGCAGGAAATCTTCCAAGCTTCATTATTGTGTTTAGGAGCATGGAATAGGTGGCGTACAGCCCAGAGATCCAGATTCTTCTAACACCCTCAGTAATGCTATCTGTTCTCAGTCTTAACATCACCATTTTGAGTAAGTTTTCAAATTTTCCCAACATGATGGTTTTGCAAGGCTACATATGACACTCATTAGTGCTGCCCTCTGAAGTATTTCTGAAAACACCCTGCTCCAATTTATCATTCAACATGCAGGTTTCTTTCACTTACTGAGTTCTAGGATGTGCTCTCAGCTAGCGAAAAACCTCTGCAGGATGTTTTACTCATTAGAGAAGCGATTTAATGTTAAAGAAATATTTTGCTTTCTATTTTAAAATGTCTTTTTGAATAAATAGTATACAGATTTTCCTGAGATGTGCTTTGAGCTGCTTGGAAAATGAAGAACAGAGCCTTTCACTGGAATTAATGAGAAAGTTCAGTGAAATTTGGATTAGACTCCAAAGATAAAGCAATCTGAAACAGAAACATCATTAACAGATACTGGTAATGGAACTGTGAGTTTATTTGTCTGAAAAACAGCTTGTGAGGTAATAAGTAATGAATTACTGCTAAGAAGTACATCTGTCTCTAAAGAGAAAAATGTCTTGTGGAATGCATTGTACATCTGTACTGATGAAATTATTAAAATAAGTACCTTTGAGATAGGAGTGTATGTTATAAAGATGACCAAACAAACATTGGACTAGGGGGCTTTTATGCTAATTAAATGATGGACACGTAAGAAAGAGATGAATTGTTAATATATGCTAAACAGAAAATCTAGAAGACTATCTGATTCATTCTATCAGAGAGAAAACATGTCTGTTTAATTAAGGGCTGTAATATTGTATGTATGTTTGCAGGCAGTGATAAGGTAGCTAATCTAGCTTTTCCTGAGGTGTACTCTGTCTTTTTAGTGCTTAAATTTCAGCCTTAAGATTCCCGTAATGTTGCTGTTTGGATGGGATTGTTTCTCTGCTGCTGGCACATAACCGATTCCCTGAGAGATAGCTGCACCTCTAAATAGCAACTGCTTGTCAGGAAGACAGTTTTTCATACCTGGCTTTAATGCAAACCTTTATTTTACAGACAGGTTTCTCAGAGGCTCGCGCTGTCTTATTTTTAATGAATAAAAAAACCCCGGGTGAGTGGGAAATGCTGTCATGCAGGCGTTCCAGACAAGGCTGGGACAACATCGCATTTGAATAACCACCCGACAGATCCGTCAAGCTGAGCTGAGACATGCCTCAGCAGCCTTGACTCAAAATTGAGCCCCCGGATTGAGGGCGAGACACAGGAGTGCCCACAGCCTGTGTGTGCCTTGGCTCCCCTCTCTGCAGTGCTCCTGCTTGGGAGAGCGCTGGCATTGCAGAGCACCATCCTACAGAGGAGCTTAATTGCGCCTTTGCGGTATTGCGCAGAAACATATGGCTCAACGCCTACAGGAAAATGCCACAAACAGAATTCTGCAGCAATAACATAAACATTATTTTGCATGGATTAAAATCAATATTTGTTGTCTGAGTGTCTTTACAGGGTTTGAAAGCCAAGTGTTGTTAGATTTCACTAAGTTTGGGGTATTTGTTTCCATTTGCTTCCCAGTCTATGGGGAAGTTGCAATTTTCAGGGTTGTGTTCACAGACTGTACCTTGATGTACATACAGACTGTCCCATGAAAGGGACCTGGAGGTCCCAGCAAGTTGGACATGATCCAGCAGTGCTCTGGCAGCCAGGAGGGCCAAGTGTGTTCTGGGGGGCATCAGGCACAGCATCAACAGCTGGGCAAGGGAGGGGATTGTGTCGCTCTGCTCTGCACTGGGACAGCCTCACCTTGAGTGCTGGGGGCAATTTTGGGTGTCACAACACATAAAAAGACATTCAGCTAATGAGGAGCATACAAAGAAGGGCCATGAGAATGTTGAAAGTTTGAAAGTTTGGAGGAGAAGCCATATGAGGAGCTGCGGAGGTAATTTGGTCTGTTCAGCCCAGAGACTAAGGGGAGACCTCATTGCAGTTACACCTTCTTGGTGATAGGAAGAGGAGGGGCAGGCACTGATCTCTTCTCTGTTGTCACCATTGACAGGACCCAAAGGAATGGCAGGAAATTGTGTCAGGGGTCATTTGGTTTGGATATTAGAAAAATGTTCTTTACCTAGAGAATGGTTGGGCACTGGAACAGGCTCATCAGGTAAGTGGTCACAGCACCCAGACTGACAGAGTTTGAGAAGTGTTTAGATGATGCTCTTTGGCCCATGGTGTCATTCATGGGGATGATACTGTGCAGGGCCATGAGTAGGACTTGATGACCCTTGTGCGATCTTTCCAACTCAGCATATTCCATGATTCTGTGATATGGATTTTGCTCCCAACTGTTGCTCATATAAAATGTTGGGCTAATGGATATCTGCCCCGTAGAAATTCAAGTACCGTAAATTCAAAGCAAAGCTGGCATGATGTGTACTGTCCTTACAAAGCTCTCTCAATTATTTTTATTTGTTTGTGTAGGTCTCAGTAGGGCCAAGCCAGGCTCCCACATGCTTTGTGGTGGTAAATCTGTGTTTGTAGTGACTACTACTCTCAAAGAAGTGACTAGTGAAACTGGTGTATGTTGCGCAAGAATTCATTGTTACTTTCATTTTAACTGTCCAGGTCTCAAAAAGATGAACTTGGTGTGGAGGAACTTGCATGAGTGAGTGAACCTCCATGTGGGTTCCATGGAAGAGGTTAGAGGGCTGTTCTTGGTGGTGAACTGTCACCAACAAAGCAACCAAACAGATCTGATTCTCTTTGTGCTTGAGCCATACATGTTTTCCCAAACAGATTAACACTGATTAGCAATGAATTATCAAGCGTAAAATGAGCTTCTTGGCTTCTAGCCAGTGGATACATAGAAAGAATGTATCTGCAGGAGGAGGAAAATGAGTATCCATGGATGAATAAAACACTTGGATGTATTTGTTGTTGCAGGTTATTGCCAGCTTAGAGTGGTCATTGCCAGTTAAACAAAACACCTCTCTCCTTACACTAAGCATATGGCTTTCTAGAAACAGGACCTCCTAAATAAAGTCTTTCTGCTTATCTACGATTTTTGAATATATTTTTTTGCTGAATAGCAGCAGAGTATTCAAGCACTTCTGTCATGCAGAAGCAATCTGCTCTTTAGACAGTGATGCTTGCTTAAAATGCTGATGTTGATCATGCTGAAAACATGGGGTGAGGGAAAACTCAGATCCCATCTTGAATAGGCTTGCAGATATTTGGCTTCTTTAAGAAAAGGTAAAAAGATGTGTTAAACACTCAGCAGCAGTTTAGAGGGCAAGTAAGCAGTTGGAGTACTTTTTAAGAGAGACATTAATAAGAAACCACTTGTTTCTGGCAGGTGAAAAAGAGGGAAATTGGTCTACCTCATCATGAAGGAGAAAATAATCAGTAAGTCTGTTAGGCTATGGCCTCTTCTCTGAAATAGAAGGACTTTTGCCTTATTTCACTGATAACAGGATGAGGGTGTGAGGTTTCTCTTAGCCAGCAGGAACATGCAAACTGCATTCTCAACCCTTTGGCCAGTTTGTATTAGTAATTCTAAGCAGTCTGATGCTACGCACAATATCTACACAGTTAACAGTTGTACGATTACTTTAATTATCTTTAACTACAAGGCATGCTGTGATTCCAGGCATTGAGAGATTCAAATATACTGTAGGTCTGACAAAAACTGTTGCTCTTGAATAAATTCAAGATTTAAGGTTTTTTTGCATAGAAGAACTAATATTTGTTACTAGTTTGTTACTCATAATCTTGGCTATACATGCTAATTAATTTGCCAACAGTCTTATGGCTGACATTTGAAAAAATGTAAAAATATAGAGGTCCTAAATTTGCTTATCAAAAGGAGAATTTTATATTTTTAAAAGAGAAAAAACACCAATATTTTTAACTGTTGTATGAAACCAGATAAAAAATGGATAAAAACTCAGTTGTGTTTTCCTATGTGGTGAACAAAAAGGTGAATATTTATTTCTTATTTCTGTAAAGATAGTACTTGCTTGCTAATGAGGCAAAGGAGGGGAAAATGGCTATTTAATACTTTAGATTTTAAAAAAGAATTTTTCTTTTCCTGTTGTCTTTTGAAAACAGACATTATAACAGAAATCTCACTGAACAGCCCAAATTTGCATAAAATCAGAATTCAAAACAAAATTTTCTAGTAGACTAATGTATATAATCTAACATACATTCACTCATCTTTGTTTCTTCTCTTTATGCTTCATTTTCCATGGCTGCCTTGTTTTCCACTTTCCACAAATCTTTTCCTCTCTTGTTTTTATTTTCCCCTTGGTTTGAAGCTGCTCAGAAATGTGTGTCATTAGTACTAACTCACATCTTAAAATTCCAGCCTCCTGAACTCTAGTTTTTAAAAGCAATGGACTAATGGGAAAAAGATGCATGGCTTCAGCTTTTTATTTATCCTAGGTTCACTGTGAATCTTAAACCATGTGATGCACCTGTGTATGCTGGCTTTACTGTAGGATTCTTAGACACTTACTGTACTGGTATGATATTTCCAGACAAATACATATCTTGCAGATGTGTAGCACTGTTTTCTCAGAGGTTTCTTGAAGGATTATAGAGAGCATCCATGTTGGGCAATGCACCAGTGTTCAGACATTTTTGAGGCATTCAGACATCAGTGGTTAGCCCTCACTTGCCTTTAAGTGAATACATTAAAAGGAATTTGTCATCTCTGTTTTCAGCAATATTATAAACACAGCCTTGCATGGATCTCTTGGCATAGGAGAGTGTACTTGAAGCAATGTGTTCATTGAAGATTTTTTTTTCACTCTTCAGCCTTTAACGACCTGCTATATGCTTCCTCTTTCTCTAATCTTCTGAGAGAGTCAGCAGGCACAAACTGTACTGAGAAAATTATACTATACCACATTCTGAAACTGTAGGTTTGATTCCAGCCTGTCTGGTGGGACTGCTGCTAAAAGTCAGCATCTAAAGGAGCAGCTCATTTGAATTCTGGATGTACACACAAGTTAATACGAATGTGCTCAGAGACTGAAGGCTGATGTATCAAAGACACCACTCAACACCACCTTAGGAATGTTCCTAATAGTGCAACCATTTTTTCCTTTCACTCTGTCAAATTTATCAATGTCTGATGTCATTCTTTCACAAAGAGGCAGCCTATTAATATGTATAAAGTAAAAATAAAAGTTCATCCCTATGCATTAACATTTATTCATGGCAATTATGCCTGAGCTTATTAAATTCCTATGTCCCCCTCTTTTTCTTTCCGTTCCAACCCTACAGAAAGTAGTACCAGATCTACCTATTTTTATTAAGCTCTATGTGTATGTGTATCCCTGTACCTGCACATTTATATGTGCATTATCTATACATCTCTTTCTATATATACTTCAACACTAAGGACTGAATAAATTTACCCACTCTTTGTATCTTACTGCTAGAGAATTTCCAAGAAAACTAATGACTGCTTACCTGGAGCTAGACTGAGCTATTAGGTAGGCACATAACTGCATTGCCCCAGGAAGTATACATGAAAGGAATTGGACCTGAGAGCAGCATAGTTTGTCTTGCCTCTCCCTCCTCATTTGTGAAATGAAAGGATAATTTGCACTTCTCCTTTTTCACGTGCCTTTTTCTGGTGCAAGTTAATTTTCCTGTGCATTGGGGCAGCATGCAAGAGAAGGAACCAAGCAGCTTTCACCTCTCACCACCTCTCTTGTGGCCCCAGTCCCTCTCTCCTGAGCCCAGATCATCCCCATAGCCTGGGGTTGCTCCTGTGCTAGGCTCTGCCAGAGAAGGGACAATTCAATAAATGTTATCTCTGCACAGAGACAGCCAGACAGCCATAAGGTTAAATGCTGCATGCTTCCTTGCATGAAATGTTTGCCTAGATTCTCCCCAAGAGGATCATCTCCTTGTCCCTGACCTTTGCTGCTTTGTGCAGGGTGGGATGGGGCTGCATGCCTGTAGTGCCAGACACTTGGCTGTCCCTCTGTGGGTTTAGAACACAAGGGTGGGTGAAGGGAGAGAATGCAGGACCTCACAGGATGTGTGTCAGCACTCTCTCCACCTGCAGCTGGAGGATACTGAATCACAAGCTGGGATTTACACTGGTTTTGGTGGAAACCAACAGTTTAAGCTACTGAACAAGGAACTTTAATGGGGAGGCTGTGTGTACCGTGAAATCTTGTTGTGAATTCAGGGACCACCTCAAGGTAGCTTCCCAGAAAGGCATTGTAAGTCAAATTCCCATCCTTGGATTGATGCAGCCTGCAGACACCCTCCTTCAGTTGGCCTGGGCATTTTCTGGGGGACTGGAGCAGGTGAAGTGAGAAGATGGTGGTCAAAAGATAGGGGAGATATTATATCTTAATGCTATGTAATTTTCCACACTCCTCCTCCGGCAGGGATATTTATAACACAATCAGATTCCCCTTCATCCCCTTCCAGCCCCGCACTGGGACCTGAAACCTGCAAACAAATGAGCTTTTGTAAGGACTTTAATATCAGGGATGCAACTGCTTTCCACTGTCTGACAGGATGAGATGGAAGAGGAAAGACCAAAGAAGCTAGGCTCCTATTCCAAGGAGTAAGTTTATAGCTATTGGCTCAGCCAGATCAAAACTGAGCTGCTACTGCAGTAATCACTGCAAGTACCTAGAGGCTACAGTCAGGATTGGAAGGATGTTGCTTTGATGTTTTCCTAAAATAAATACAAACATTTTTTACTCTTTTAAGCTGAGTCAACAAAAGAGCATCTAACTTCTCTGTTAGCCAAAAGATCCCCCCACTACTTTGGTCACTTTTTCTTCTACCACGGCTTAAATTGCAGTTTAAATATTATCTTCATTTGTTCTATTAGAGACTGGCCAGTAAATAGAAGCCAGAGGAGAGAAGTGAAGCAGGCCCCATGGCTGTAAAAAGGACAAGAAGATTTTGGTTCCTGTTGACTTGTCTTCAGTCCTCTCCTGGCAGCATCCTCAATACCTGCATTTTTGGTTGCTCACAGTGTTATAAACAAGCAGCCCTCCCTGGCAGGAGGCTTCTCAGAGTGGACTGCTATGTCCTTAGGCATCACCCTATCACCTGGAGACAGACACTCTTGTGCTGGGGACAGTCACCCTCGTGCTGGTGACTCCTGTGCTATGTTGTCGAGTCCTGTTGGCTTTCCTGAATTCTGACTGAACATCCTGAGATGCTTAAATCCAGCAGGCAACTGTCATCAATAATAACTGTATTTACCATGATTAAAATTAGTCTGTTTTCTTCAAAGTAACACTTGTCTATGTGTTTCTGTTCATGTGACTAACAACACAATTAACTCTTATTTTGTCCACATCTGTGCATTTACACAGCTGCTGAAGCCCCTTTGAGCTGGGTGATTTAAAAGCCCTTTGTGCCACTTGCCTGTCCCACTCAGTAGGAAACTATAAACTAACCCTTTCCCTAATGGCATTAAAGGGTGCAATTAATCAAAAAAAGGGGTCAGTTAATATTCTCCACACGTAAGTGCTGAACATCAGAATAATGTGCTCTCTTGTGGTTGGCATCCCATCATTTCGTGGTTTAGTTAAAAAGGAAATTGGCAGGACGACTGCAGTGTGCACCATGGGATTGCACCATGGATCTGGGGCAGCTGTTGTATCTGCTACAGAGAAATATTTTCTCTGCTGAAAGAGTTTTTTAAAATAAATAGACAACTTAGTAAGGAGTAAAATTTTCTTCTCATGGTTTGAGAAACTTTCTTTCTTTTTATTTCAAAGACTTAAGTGGCACAAGGGAATCCCCTAGCAGCCATAGGCCCTGGGAATTAAATTTTCTCCATCTGTTCCCTATTCCCTGAGCAACATAGCACAAGTCCTACTTCCATATATCTCTTTAAGCAGCCTCCTGTGGAAAGAGGGAAACTTGGTTAGTGCATGTGCATATGATTGCCTGCCCACATTCAGAAAACTGGCCACTAGGAGAAATGTTTGCTTGATATTCATTACCATCCTGAAGCTCTCTGGACTGTATCCATGACAAGGGAACATTTCCATTGCAAGAGGCAATGTGGGAAACAAGGGTTGAAACAGTCTTACCTGAAACCAAACCAATTAATTTGGTCTATAGTTTCCAAAAAAGGTCCTTCTCTTAGTAAAAGGCTGACCAGGATTCAGCAAGTTTGTGGCTCTTGTGTTTGACCAGTGCTCTACAGATGACTTGGAATAGTTTACTGGCAGATTCAGTCTTTCTAGGAATACTTTCTGAATATAGCATTTAAATATTGTTTATAAAGTAGTAACTGTGATTTTTCTAACTCAAGGTATCTTGAAATTTTTTATTCAGCTGTTTGAATTGGGAATATTTTTTTTTTCCTGAAAATGCCATTGTAAAGCGAGTTACTTTGTTTTTTCAGCTTTTCGGTGAGTTATTAAGATAGGCTCTTCATCAGTTTGTGTGTTTTCTGTCTGAAGCTGCCATGAACTTATGGTAGGTTTTCAGCTCAGGCTGGTTTGTCTATGTCTAAATGTTAATGTTTCATTTTATTTAACAAGCCACTGTTTTGTTTTGTTCTGGATCTGAGACCTTTTTGTAACACTCAGTTTCAAGAGGTCTGGCCTTGCTTATGGTTGAATATGGGTCATTTTGTATCTGACTGAGACCATTTGATACAGTGATGGTTTAATTTTAAGATTTTTGGAAGTTGTTTGAAAAATCTTTGCAGAATATGGCTGCATCCTCTACACCTTATTCACTCAGCTGCTCTTTTTCATTCACCTTTGAATTGCCTATAATGTGATCCATGTGTGTAGACTATGTTTCATGGATGAAATGGATTGGCAAATTAAGCTACCTGTCTATGGAATTCAGTTTCTTGAAACACTGTTCTGCATCTTTCATCCCAGTGCAGAAAGGGGAAATTTATAACAGATATTAATAGATTTGAGATATTGCATGGCAGTTTTTTTTTATTAGAGGTGCCTTAATAATGAAGAGTTTCAAAAAGACCATTTTTGCAGAACCTCACAATTGTTGACTGGACACAGATCGGCATAACATTTGTTTAATAATTTGTCATTCTTTAAGAATATGGCCAAACAATAAAAAATGAACCTCATGAACTGCATATACAGCCATTAAAAAATGAGCATCTGAAGTTCTTTGTACAAAACTTTTCAAAGGGCCTAGTTTATGATTTTTTAAATTAGTAAATATCAGTATTCTAATTTTGATCAAGAATGGGACTATCAAATTGTGAAAATTGGTTATAAATAACTTTCACGTGCAACTGTCTGTACACCAAAACAAAAAAACTACTTCTTATATTTTATCACAGCAATTTTTATTTTAAAAGTTAATTTAAAGCTAAAATATTGTGTTATTTTTTTTTCTTAATGGCACTCTAGCAACCTTTTCCTGAGTGAAAACCAACATATCCACGCTCATCATAATTAGCAGAACTGTAGTGTCTTTGATCTCTAAGAGTTGAAGAGCAGCCTATTGTGCTAAACACTATACAAACACTGCATGGGTGTAAATGTAGCTCTAGAAGGAGCATCCTCACTTGCTCCATGCAAGCTGAGATCTGGACACTGGCAACAATAAAATGGTGAACCATCATCAGACTTTCCTTTTCTGATAAAGTGAACATCACTGTCAATAAAGATTCATTGTGGCTCAGCTGTCCAGTTCTACAGTGCCTGAGGGGTAACACTGACCTCACCCAGGTCATTGGTGCCAGCTGTACTGGCCTTGAAATCATCAGCAAAAATATGTTAAATCCTTATGAAACTAGCTGTTTTTTGATTTTCTGGCCTCTTTCCCTCAAAATTTTCAATGTATTTGTAAAAGAAGATGGTAATAAAAAATACTTGGATGGATTGTTCTAGTAATAGCTTGTAATATATTTAATGATTCTTTTCATTTACTGAATAACATTTGAGGTAAATCTCATTCCAGACATACACAGTTCTGCTCTTAGTGCCATTTATATTTTACAGCAACTTCTTCTTGTAACAAGATCTATTTTATGAGGGTAGCTTCATAAAAGAAGTTACTTTTTCATTTTCAGCTTTTTAAATTATAGCAGTTTCTATATCTAACTGCTATGGAATGGGAGCCTTTTATTTGGCTACATTTTTAGATAAACATATTATTTATGAAAATAAGCATTTCTCCTTATAATGTATCAAAAAATAGTTTGCATAATCCCCAGCTTCTTGCAGAAATCCAAACATGATTCATTTCCTTTTCACAGGTTTTGATGGAGTAAGAACATAAGAAAGCTGATTCAAAATACACCCTCTGAGGCCAAACTTGACCTCTTCTCAAACACTTCTGCTAGGCTCAAAGAGGCTGATCCACAAGGATCGATGTCAAAGGAAGGTGCTCAGGGTCCAGGGTCTGGGATGCTGAATATGGCACTTTTTCAAGGTGAAATAGCAACACAGAAGGAAGATATTTTTAAAGTAAAAGTACTTGCCTGATTCTCCTGTCACTGCTCAATGACATGCATTTATGTATACTATTTAAAGCTGCGTTAAATGCAAAAATATGTGTCATCTGTGACACTCAGCTCAACAGATATTAAAAGATCCTGGTCTGTGGCAGTCATTTAACTTGCTCTTTAAGACTCTTGCAACTGTTTCACATTTTCTGTGCTTTTTAGTGTGAGCTGAAACCTGGATTGTGGTGATAGCTCAGGGAGTTATCAATTTTTTCTTTTCCTCTTCTTCCTTCCCCTTCATATTCCTCTTTCCCCAGTCCCTTCCCTCCACTTCCCTTCTCTTCCCACTTTTTAAAAGAAAGGAGGACTGGTTATTTTCATTATTATTTTATACCAACACTGAGTTGAAAACATTTGTAGTTGTTTAAGTGCTTAAGGGGGATCTGCTTCTTACCTCCGGGTAAGACAGTAAATTCTTCCATGCATTGACTTCATCTGTTTTCCCTGCCCATTTTCCACATGCCTGAGGGAGACTTAGACAGACTCTCTCTGTACTAGAGAAATCTCTGCAGTGAAGGTCAGCCAAGCAAGCAACACTTATTCAGGAGCAATGTGATGGGTGTGTATGTGTGAGCGACAGGTCAGTGACATGTACTGAGGAAAGAAAGTGGGAGCTCCCCTTTCCTTTTCAGTTCCTTCATGAGAGTAACCCTGGTTCAGAACTGAAGAGCCTTCCTTGCTCTGCCATCTGCACTCCAGTGCAGTGAGAGTGAGGTCCTTCCCAAAACCTGATTCAAGGTCTTCATTCTCCAAACCTTTGAAGCCCTAGTTTTTGCTAATGTTCGGAGTGAAAGCTGAGCCAAATTGTGCAATGGGGAATGACCTATCTGGTGCATTCACTCAAATGCTATGGTGCAGACCCAGACTCTGGCATCCAGTAACGGGTCTGCAGACTGAGGACCCTTGAGGATTGCATCTGCATTTCACTCCTCTCCTGATGTTTTTCCTTTTTCTCCCTGAACCCGGTGTCAAATTCAGTTGGCGTCTGAACATGAGCCCCTACAAAGACTGCATGTGATATGTACAGTCACAAGGTGGGGGGGCAGGCTGCAAAGGTGAACATATGGGGAGGAGGGAACCTGACATAGGGAGAAATAGTATAAGTTGCTTAAGTCACATTGAGCAAATGAGATTTGCCTTTCCCCATGGCCTCTGAGTGCTCGGAAAGCTGTCCCTAACCACAAAGCTCAATATTCAAATGTCAGTCCTTGCCTTACAACTAATTCACATTAACAGGGTTATATATGTGAATAGCCTCACTGGGATCAAAGGAGTTACTTACCTGCATGCAGTGTCAGGCACACACATTTGCAGGATCAGGCCTTCCAGGCAAACAGCAGCTTTCATTGCCCTGCGTGTTGCTAAGTCACAATCTGATGTCAATTAAGGAAAGTGAAGAGAAGCATATGCTTACATGGCAAGAGTGCTGCAGAATGGTTTAAAGTGTTAAAGGTTTAAGTCACACCAAAGCTATAAAAATCAGCTTTGTTTATGGACTGGTGCAGAGACCCATTGTACTTCATATCGATCAATCCATTGAACACCTGGTTCAAAATGTTCAATTGAAAGCTGGGGAAAAGTGCTAAATTGAACAATCTAAGTAACCTGTGAACCTGACAGTCATAAATCAATGGAGATCTTACACACAGTTAACCCTAACCAGTTAGCAAGTTGTACCAATTATTTGCTGTATTACTTGGTTAAGAACTAGTTCACCATTTCAGAATTGTACTAATACAGAAAACATCTTTGTGCTGGATGATCCTCAGAAAACAGTACCAGATTCATGAAGACTTTCTCCCCTGCTTCTGGGACAGAAAAACCTTGCTTGATTATCAGTTTGGAAAGGAGGACATTTGAAATTAAGAGACAGGTTTATAAAATCTGCCAACTTTGGGGGACTTCAAAAGCGTGACTACAAAAGAAGAAGGATCCACTTTTCAAAGGTGCTTTATTCTATGTAGAAGGTTATTCACATCCGTATGGGCTCTGACAGACACTGACTTTTCTGATGCCAGTGCTATTTGCTGTTTTTATTCACAGGTTCTTTGCAGACTTTAAAGGACTTTGGTGGGCTGGCCCACCTTGTCTTTTATATGCCTGGCAACATTTGCCTTTTTTTGCTTCCTAAGACCAGTAAATATGCTGAGTTTTTCAGGAAGGCTTACAAGAACTTCTTGTTTCTGCTAAATCATTTTGCTTAGGGTTAATTGCATACACACCTCTAGCCCTCTATTAGCTTTTACATTATTTTATTCTTTCAGCTCAGGCTGAAAGGACTTCAATCACTTGGCTTACACGTATGACTTAAAAAAATAAAACTGGTGAGATATTGGTGCTTTTTTTATCCCTCTCTTTCTTGTAACATCTCCAGTGTTCTCAGACTTAGCAAAAAAGCAATATCCATGGTTTGGAATTTCCTCCAGCCAGCTTTTTTAAACCTCTTGGTTGTAAATCACGCAGGTCTGCTGATTTAAATTACTATTTAACATTCTCTTGATTTACTGGAATGAACAGCATTACATTGTCTTTTTATGTCAAAACTGGTTTTGTCTGGTTTTTCTTCAAAGAGAGATCAGATTCTTCTACAGAATATACCAACTTTTGCATATATTATTAAGATGGCTATGGTTGTGTGTAGTCAAGTAATTTGTAGACAAATCTGTCTTGTTATCCTTAACTCTGATGAAAAACCTTACTTCTTGCTTCCATCCTTATTAATTTTCTGTAGTTCTTATCTTCTGTCTAATTCACATTCTAATAAATGCCTTTTGTTTTGTGTAATTATTTTGATTTACATAGCTGTTTCACTTTTATGTAAGTCAACATTTAGTACAGCTTTCATTCTTTTTTTTAAACCTCTGGTACAATGTTTTTAAACACTTTCCAGTTATTATCCACATTTCCTGTCTAATTTCTTTCTCCCCAAAGATTTAGCTTGTAATTGTTTTCAGCTTTACAAAATTGGCTCTTGCAATCCATCAAATATACATATTACTGGTCTGGACTTAATTCTGTTTGTATATAACAAACAGAAGCAAATCATGATCATTTCTATCTAAACTACTGCTGATTCCTTAAGTCTATTTCTATGATATTTTATTTCCATCTATAAGGATAATATAATGTGATACAGCATTCCAAAAGTGTTGGATGCAGCACTTTTTAAGGAACTTATAATTTATGGCTTATTCCAAGGATATATTAATTTTGTGGCATGAAAACTCCAAACCATGCTATTCATATTGAAGTGCTGACGCTGCACGGTTTATTTTTCTTCTTGTTTTATGGATACTTACTTAGGGAGATAGTTTTCCTCTTCTTCTGATAATTACTTGGAGAAGGCATTAATAACACACACAAAAAACCCATGCTTTTTTGTACCTCTTTTGTAACACACCAATCTGCAGACTAAGAATTACCTATGTCTTCGAGTGTTATTCCTAGTCTTATAATATTTTTTCTGCCTTATTTTCATGACTAAATGGAATTTAGAAGGAGAGAACCAACTCCCTGAAGAATCCTTCCAAAGGAAAAGGAGTGGATAAGAAGTGGAATGTGTTTAACAGCTCTGCCCCAACTGGTATTTTAAAAAGGGCATAACGCCTGTCTCATCTTTTCATGCCTCCTTGTTGCTCTCATCAATAGATTGCCAGATGGTAAGGTGGATTAGAGAGTTAGGCTTCAGTATCACATGTACCCTAGAAACCAGGAAACTGTTCTTGAGTGGGAGACACTGCTAATTTTGGTGGTTCTAGGATCTGATGCTGTATTGTTACGGTTAACTGACTAAGTTAGAAAGGACAGACAGCTTTGTGCCCTGAGATAGGCAAGATGATCTCATTTGGAGTGTCTTTTTTGTATTTTTTTCCTGCTAGAGCTTTTTTAGAACACTCTGAAAGCTACATCACTTGTGATTCTGTTCATCTTTGGTTTGTTTTTGTTAAACACTTGGAATACACTTGTATATTTTTTAATATGAAACCCTATTTTATTTTTTGTGCAGTTATGATTTCATCTTTCAAATTAGACCAATGTTCAACAGAATTAGTCGATTTACGTTGTCAAAAATGTATTTCTTTGCTTTTCATAAAATGACCTTTTTTCTTCAGGGCTGTCAGTATAATTAATAACAATAAAAAGATATTTTTCAGTGGACCCTAAATGCTCAGGAAAATGCATGTCTCGGAGAGTGGAGATTTGTGAAATTACTTTTTTGATGAAAAATGTAGCTCTCTAGTGCCAAACATTTCATGAATACACGTCAGTCTTTGCCATATTTTATTTTTGTTTCTTTCAAAAAGCTAAATGTAAACTGTCCGGCTCCTTCCAAAATAACGGGCTTCTATTCATCTGTTTGAAGAAAACTCTTCTCCCTTGTCTGTCCCTGAATATTTTTGTACCAGTTCTTCCATTAGAAGACTAATATGCTTAGCATTGCCAACTGGATTAACTAGTGAGATAGTAATGTGACACTCCTGCTTTCACAAGCATCTGTCCAAATGAGAACTGGGCAGACTAGCAATGATTTTTGTGGTGGCAATATTGTGTGTCAGTAGGCATGGAGTGACAGACCAGTGGTAGGTGAAAAGATAAAACAGGGAGTGTCAGAGAGGTGAGACAGCCACATGTAACTTGTAGGCAATTGGGCCTGAAATACTTTGATGACCCTCACTGCACTCAGTGAGGCTGTGCTCCAAATGCAGGGTGAGAATTTCATACACACTGCCTTCCTCATATCAAAGGACTGCAACAGGTTTTAAAAGGTAAGGCAACAGCACTATTAAGTGCATCACTCTGAGGGGTTGCCCTCCATGCTCAAAGAGGTCTGTGGGAAGCCCTGGACTGTAGCTGCTTGAGCAAGGAACTTTATTTATTCACTGCAAAATAATGATGATTAAGCAGCAGTTTTAAATGTAGGGCTTCCTCTGCAGGAAATCACACTAAGTGGATGGCAGAGACTGTCCAGTGGATCAGCAAGGTTCATAGTAACTGTCTTCAGGAGAGGTCACTGAATACAGCCCTTTTCAGCTTCCACACTTTTGTGGGAGAAAAAGTGTATGGCTCAAATTTTAGCAGAGCACCCAAAATAAATTTCTAAGGATTATTTCCAGTTAGTATGTTTCATGATCCTTTTCCTGTGAATGTTTGTCTATCCCCTTGTAGCAGTATGACCTGTGGAAAACAGGGCTTGTATACATGAAAATCTGGCAGATCACACTGGGAACAATGACAGAGTGTATGAAGAGGAGGCCACAAAATCAACCTTCCTGCACTTATCCATCCCCTTGTATGAGATTGATAGTTATGCTGCTCACCAAATCAAAACATGTTAATCCTCAG
This sequence comes from Thryothorus ludovicianus, assembly GCA_013397245.1. Lineage (NCBI taxonomy): Eukaryota > Metazoa > Chordata > Aves > Passeriformes > Certhiidae > Thryothorus > Thryothorus ludovicianus. The sequence continues at coordinate 289,078 of VZTB01012115.1, read as the reverse complement.
AAAATATGCTAATGGAGTGGGAGATTATCAGGGCTACTGGGTGTGGGTGAGATGGAGTTAATTTCCCCAATAGCAACCCTCACAGTTCTGCGCTTTGTATTGGTAGCTAGAAAGGTGTTGAGAATAGATACCAGTGTTTTGGCTACAGCTCAGCAGCTCACACAGTATCAAGTCTATCCAAGATTTTTTAGGAAAAAGGTTTTTACAGAAAGGGTGTTAAAATACTGCAATCATCTGCCTGGGGAAGAGTAGTCACCATCCCTGAATGTGTTTAAAAACAGATTGAATGTGGCACTCAGTGCCTCATGGTTGAGGTGTAAGGGCATGGGTTGAACTTGATCTTGAAGGTCTCTTCCAACCTGGTGATTCTGTGATTCTGCAATTCTGTGAACATTCTTCCCTGACCAGTAGGTTGAGGGTGGGAAAGATTTTAGGAAGGGACACAGCCAGGAAAACTGAGCCAAACATACCAGAGGGATATATCATGCCATATGATGCCTGTTCAGCAATGAAAGCTAAGAGAAAAGAGGAGAGAGAGCATTTGGTATTGCACTTGTCTTCCAAAGTAAACGCTATGTATACTGAAGTCCTACTTCCCAGGAAGTGACTGTTCATTTTCTGCTCATGGGAAGTAGAAAATAAATCTTTTGCTTTCCTTTGCTTCTATGCACGGCATTTGCTTTATTAAACTGCCTTTATCTTGATCCATGAGGTTATTTTTCATCTTATTTTCTTCCCCCCTGTCCTGATGACAAGGAGAGTGATAGAGTGGCTTGGTGGGCACCTGACATCCCACTAGGGTCAGCACACGACACTAGATCTGCTTGAAACCTCCTAAAACAGTCATTGAGCTATTGTTTGGGTCAGTGCAGCTAAACATTTGACCAAATCACCTACCAATGGCTAACACTGCTGGCTGATATCTAATTTATTTTCCCTTGTTTCACTTGCCATTGGATTTAGGACAAGAAGCGATAGAGAGCACCGTAAAATCAGAGAATAATGTGTTCTGAAAATGCAAAATATATTCCATAAATAATCTGACTTGTATAAGAGTCACTCTTGCTATGGGAGTTAATTAACAATCAAGTCATGTCTGTGCTACTTCTTGGTGGCTGCAGTAATCTTTTTGCTTGGTCCAAAGAGCTGAACATAAATAAGATTGTAACTAAGCGTATGGTGTGAAGGAGAATTTGACATTTGGGAAAACAAATGTAAAGTAACCCCAGAGTATCACTGTGAAGTTTTCCCTTTGTGAAAGCCGTTACAGTTGGCAAAAAGGAATAAAGAGATATATTTACAATTTAAATGAAACTTTGGTCATCGAGGACATTTTTTTTCAGAGAGACATGGATCAAATACATCCACTGGGTTACAATGCTCAGACCACCCAACCTTTTGCTAATGCAGGTGTTTACATAAATAGTTAGAAATGAGCTTCTCTCCAATTAGAAAGCGAATATCTAATGAGACCCTAACTTCTTACATACCCTGTAGTCTAAATGTTAATAGCTTTGACCTCCTTCAGTTTAATCTTAATCTCTTTGACAGAGCAAGTGGACTTTGGGAAATATTTTACCAAATTGTTCCCTTTGTTTTCTTTCCCGCCTTTATATTTCCAACAGTGACTATGTCACATATTGCAAACCCGAATGAAAGCCTGTCTTCTTTTTCAATCAGTCATATCACTAAGTATATGAGCAGGAAAACCCTTGTGATTGACACTGCTTCAACAAAAGCAGATTCAGTTTGCAGACGATAAGAGGCAAAGTCATACAAGCAGTGTTTACAAAGCAGTGAAGGAGAGAAAAAAATTAATGATAAAAGGACTAATCTTATTGTTTTACTAGATGAGAGAATGGTTCTTTGTGTTTACTCTAGCAGAAGCCGACAGATTGTCTCCCACCTCCCTTGTACACTTTTGGCAGCAAAATAATTTCCAGATTCTGTATCAAATGCTGACTGATGGATAAAAAAAAAGGACTCTGGAATGCCTGGGAAGCCCCAGAAAGCAGAGCAGTGCCTGCACATGATATCATGGGCATGCATTACCTACAGCAATGCTTTATAATTGAGTAGTACCTCCCGCATGAGGGGGAATGAGGTGTAATAGCAATGGAAGCAAGAGCCTTTAAAGGAAAAAGAAACAAAGCTATGTGAAAACAGTGAAGTGGCTGATCTGATGTGTTTTCTGCAGCAATCTCACTGCTACCAGGAACATACTTTGTGATTTCTTCCCTCATGGGGGACCAGACCCATGTCAGCTCTAATCAAAAGGAGTCCCAGCTTTCAACCCACACTCCTGATGCTGGAGTACTTTCATAGTAATATGGCTAGCACAGGTCAACTCAGCACCATTTCCATTTCTTGGTGCCAAATACTGGAGGGAGATGACTGGAACAGATTCACAGTTTATGTTGGAAAGGACTTCTGGACATGGCCTAAGCACTGCCTGAATAAAAGCTGACTTCAAATCTAGATCGCACAGAGCACTTCTGATATTCACTACTGGAAGGCAGAAGGGTGGCCCACTGTCTTTTCTCAGGACAGCACACCCGTACCGAAATCTGTTTTAACCATGTGTAATGACTGCTATTGACTACACAGGAGGCAGGACAGAGATTTAAAATCCAGGGTGATCTCAACAGGAGAAGGACAGGGTAACCTTGCTTTCCAGCTCCTCTGCTGTTCATTAGTTTCATGGCTTAATTCCTATCTCTCGCTAGCAGGGCCTGGCAGCTTTGTCCCTTCAGCAGCTGAAGTCACACTGCCTCGCCACCATTCACCAAAGGTTGCTGAACAAGTGTTGCCAATTTCTTTCTCTTCAAGATGAAGCCTGCCAGCTCAGTTATGTCCTTCAGTGAGCATGAATGTCTCGCTGTGAAATAATCAGCCGTTGTAGTCTCTATTGAGATGTGATGTGTTGTTCAGAGAGCAGGTGAAGCAATACAAGGCAAGACAAAACTCTTTCGATGATTCTTCCCTAAAAGTGTCTATGGAGTATGTTCAGTGTGTTTGTCTAATTTTGCTGTCCCCATAGGCAATATGAGAAGCAGCACCAGCACTGAGGGAATAGCACACACCTCAGGTTTCATTGAAACATTTAATATCATCCCATTCTGTCCCACTGAAAAGACATTGACACTTTTAAAGAACATTACTTGAGTTAAAGAAGGGACTCTGTTGGGAGAAAAAAATTGACTTACCAAGTGATGAAACACAGGCAATTTTAATGTTATCCAGAACAGTTGCAAATGGTGGCAAATAATATAGAGATTTTCAAAGTGAGGAAATACAAATATGGCATTCTTGCATGAATTTCTGAGTTGTTCTTAAATTATTGGTTTTTAGCAAGTTACCAAACATCAGCAGAGACGCAGGAACTGTATTTACATATGCCTTTAGCTTATGGAAAATGTGAATATATTTGGTTTATAGTGGAAGCGTTTTTTTCTACGTGCTAAGTTAACATTTTAAATATATATTTATTTGTTACTAGCAAATGCTTGCATATTGGATGCATTTAATGTGCCCACCACTGTTCAGAAGATGCACAGTGATTTGTTAATTTGTGGTAAGGTAATCAGGTGGCTGAGTTCTCTCTCATATTTGACTTATTCTTGCAAACCTCCATGAATTAATAAATAAGGTTCCTGGCAAACTAGCCCTCAATGATTTTTCCATGGCATCTGCATTGACAAATAAAGCTGTGAAACATTTTGCATTGTCAATTGCTAACAGTTACGGTGCTCCACTGGTATATTAGCTAGAGTAATTTGGGTTTAAGAGCAAAAATGAGTTTCTGTAACACAGACACACAAAATGAATATCAGGGAAATCAATCAAAGTGTAATAAACTTTTATTAAAAAAAGACATCACTCTCTGGCAATTCACAAAACAAGCCTCCAAATCTGTATAGACAGTACAAATAAACATAAAATGATTCTTTAAGGGCATAATGAAGGATTCTGTCAACAACAATAAGAAAACAAAGCATCTGTATGTTTTTGAAAGAAAATTGCACATTTTCTATTTTTCAGAAAGCCTTTGGCATTTCTTTTTGATAAAAATAGAGTACAAGATGCAAGAAGTGAGTTCCCCAACTGAGCAATGTTTTTTTAGTTTCCTCTTTCTATTCTATCAAATTTATCATTGATAATCTGAGTGGGTCTTGATACTCTATAAGGGTTTTTGAACTTTCTGGACTACTTTACGCTAATCCTAAATGTCTGGGACTCGGCCATATACCTAAATACAGCGGAGTTCTACTCTGATCCTAGAGTACTATTTCTGCAAGACAGAAGCCTCCTTTTTGCTTAAACAATATATTTCAATCTAGCTCTTTTCCAAAAATTACAATTTTTAATTCTATGAAATGTTGCTGGTATAATGTATGTTATTAAAATCACTGTTCTTTATTTTGTTTTCTTTTTGAGTTCATTTTATGTATAAAGTTACCAAAGCCCTAAATTATTTGGGTAAAAGATAATCAGTTGAAAAGGGATGTTTATTTAATAATTATCCTTAGAAAATGAATATGAGGGCAGAAGGGTGAATTACAGGTCACCTAATCAGAATTTGAGCCTTGTATTAATTGAACACTTGGATTTAACTCCTAACTTGCACAAGACTTCAACTTTTGAACTGGCAGCACCTAAAATGAAATGGAGTCTATGTTTTAGTAAGTATTTATTTTAGAACAAGTTTAAGGAGTAGGGAAAAAAATACCCTCCATAATGAAAGAAAAATGAGCAGTACCTGAATGTTTTCTGAAAAAAAAATAAAAAAAAGGGGAAAAACAAGGCTGAGAGCTGAGCAATACAAAGATCTTCAGAGATCTTCCATCTGGACCACTCTGAACTCTGCACAGCTGAAAAGACCTGCCTGGTCATCAACCTCTGTCCGTCTCAGATACATAGTATTTTCTTACACTCCCTTCCTCTCATCTTTCTTGTCTTTTCATCCATTACTCTGAATAGCTTAATTTGTTTCTTTGTCAGGATTCATACAAGATGGCAAGCAAAAGATATTTCCAATTTAAAAAAAAACTCATTTTCTTCAAACTTGTCTCAGTTTCCTACTCAACTTTTTTTCTCATCTGTTGTTCCTACAGCTCTCTGTGTGACTTCAGGCAATTTATTTTCCTTCCCCGTGCTGAAGCCCTTGAGAATTTCCCCCTACTAGCTACATAAGTGTTTCATTAGCTCCCAAATGGTTTCAAATTTTTGTCCACATCCTTATGTTCAGGTACTAATCATCCACATGACAAATCCCTCTCTGCATCAGACACCTGAAAGTGCAACCTTACTCCTCAATGGTCGTTGAAATGCCATGACATCAGTACTCTGTAGTTTATTGAGAAGACTGTTTCTTGTGTGCAACAAAGGAATCAAAGCATTATGCAACAGAAAAATTCTGGTCTGTGATTTTAAATCTAAGTCTGAAAACGTTAAGTGCAAAGTAACTGTTAAATATGTAAACATTAATGTGATTGACAAATCTTGAAATGTAAAAGATAAACTGCATAAATGCACACCAGTCCAGTCTGTCTGCATGTTTGTATTGCAAATCAGCTGTAAATGAGCCTAGCTTTCTTTCAATAGGAAATTGTGTATTTCTTGTGTAATATAAACACTGCTAACTTTCATAGCTGCTTGGGCCATTCTCCTCCTGGTTTGTTTGTTTGTTTGTTTTTCTTTAAAAACGCCATACCACTGGCTCCTATTAATGTTGTTATTATTGATATTATTATAAGGATGAAACTAGTGTTATTATTGAGCACAATGCAGACACATATACAAACCTTTATAAAAGGTTGCCTTTTCTTCAAGGACAGACCCAGAGACCTGAAAAAAAAAAAGAAATACATGCAATCTTCTAAATCTGAATGTTATTTGACATTCATCAGAGCCAAGAGGTACTCAGTACATTTAAAGTCAAGGTGCCTAAATAAAGAATTAATAGCTCAGTATGAGGCACCTCTTTTGAACACCTGAAGGTTATAAGGAATGAGGACATGGATCTAGAATGCAAATTGTTATGCGGCTGTTGCTGCTGCTGTAATGAGCTAACTTTGTTATAATATTTTCCAGGTAACTGCAATCTTTATAGAGACCAAACATATCAAAGGCTTATTTTGTTGCATTTATAGTATTAGGAATTGATGGAACATGAGTTAAGTTAAAACATTTTGAGCACTAGGCAGGGCTGTATGTGGGAGACTTTGGAAGCTGATGACTCAGAACTCCTACACTAGAGCTTCAGCGATCATCTGTAATTTTGGGACTTAAATTTGCCTTTGTTCATTTAAAGGAGAGTGGGAGGTCAGATCTCCAGCTGTTTTTCGGAAGCTGCACAAGTATTCCTCCAAGCCATGGCCAGTGACAAGAGCCCAAGAAGATTCATGGCCAAATACTGCATGACCTTCTGAGTTGCTACCCTTGTGAATTTTGTTCTTGGTTTGTTTTGGGGACATATGATCATCTTGGGACAAACCCTCAGCTCTGCCCTGCAGTGCTCCAGTCCCATCTTATGCTGCTCAGAGCAGGGAAACTCTGCTCATGAGACAGCAATGGACAGAACTTTGCAAATTGTGAGATCCTGCTGGACAAAAAGGGAGAACTGATTTCCTTTTCACATATTCCTTTCTGCCAAAATGGGCTTTGGTGTCAGCAACACAAGTTTGTTCAGAAAAAGCATTTACTTTATCAGTACTGAGCTTTCACATGTTAATTATCCTCTTTGGATACTGTAGATTCAGCAGTGTGCTTCAAAAACTAGAATCAGCACCTGGAAGAATTGCATTGAGGAAGCTGAGGGGAGAGATATACTCAGGAAGCACAGCTGGTGACACATGGTTCTCTTTCCTTGTGGCTGAGGACCGTTGGGTAGGTTACTTAAGCTACAGGTGTGTCTGGAAAAAAACATGTATTATTTTGCACTGTGAGACCTTGACAGCGACAAATTCTTGCTGTTTATTACAAATTGATATTCAGACTATCTTCTCAGGGGTGACTTTAGAAAACAATGAAGTCTGATGCTGATAAATGAACATGGGACTCAGGAAAAAGAGGTTTAAATCTCTCCTGGGATGTGCCGCATCATGTGAAAGGTGAAAAAATCATAATCCATCTGTGAGGTGAGGAAATAAACATGGCACTAAGTTGCTACTGTGAGCCTGTCCGTATGAGAAGTATACTAAAATCTTGTCTGTCCGTATGAGAAGTATACTAAAATCAAGGGACCTGGTCTGTGTGAAGATGCTCTATTTTGTTTCCTTGCATAGAATATCTGTAATCACAGCCCTTATTTGAGAAACACTGATCCATTTGTCAGTGTTTGAAGTCTACAATGAGGATGTGTGAAAATCATAGATGATACCCAAGAATTTAATTTTAGTTTATATTAATTATTTTTATAGTTTTAATTTTATTAAGTGGCAAACCTATAAATGTACAGGAATTTTCACATAATGTATTTCATTGCTCTCAATCACTTCTTTTCTAACTCAAGCCCACTCATCCTTTGAAAAATGTTTAAAACTTTGTGGGGATATATGATCAACTATTTCCTAAATTATAGCATTATTTACTTGTAAATTAGCTTATAGTTCACTAGAAAGTCCTGTAAAATGAATTTAAAAAGCACTCCATCTCATTTGGAAATGGTATCAGAGGATTGAACAAAGTAGGTATTGAATTTAATTATACTTTAGAAGCTTAAACCCTCATAGAATGAGGAACTGATTAGAACTCATATAAATCAGTGGAAAAAGATGGGATGACATTGCTTATTTGGGGACTCTGGAGCACACCCTCCTAAAAGGAATGATTTGAAATGTCACTGAAAATGCATTAGACCTTCATTTATTATGAAAATGTTTTGAAAATCATCGATCCAGATCACACTGGTTTGTATTTGCAATGTCAAATGTGTGTATACACATTTCTGTATTTATGTTCTTGTCCTCTGTAGTACTTGGAAGGTTTGGTTTTTTTTTTTTTTTTGTATTAAAGCTAGTAACCTGTAGAAGAGAGACACTTGAGGGCTGCTGCATTACCTTCTTCATTCATACAATGCACTTTATTTGGTGTAAGCAGAGCTTTGCTGTTCCTCATACATATCTATTCACAGCTATGTATTCTAGGAGAGAGGGAGCAAAAAATGGTACCAGGAATATGTTCTGCATAGCAGAGAGAAAGCTGGAGGCACCTCTGCCTTCCATAGAAGTGAGCTGCACTCCTGCTTGCTTGTGGCAAAGCCATTACTGAGCCCTAAACCAGCCATAGCCATCAGCTTCTTAAAGGCAAGATCTGAATCAAAAGAAATATCAAAATCTCCTCAGACAGTGCTTCAGTGTGAAGATCAGATGGTCAGTCTAAAATCCTTTGAAGAGCTCTTGCACATTCCAAGGTAGTGGTGCAGCCTAATAACAGTGCCAGAGATGAAAGGTTTGGGAGGTTTGATCCAGCAGCTGGAAAAGAAATTGTACAACGTGGGGCTTAAAGAGTTCAATCTCTTCAGCTTATCTGAGAGGAGATGGAGAGCTGGATTGATCATGGCTAGGTGCTTACATGTGGGAAAGAGGTGTTTTTGTGCTTGTTGACAAAGACCTGGCAAGATCTATTGCAAAGACTTAGATAAATTAGGCCTTGAAATTTGTCATATCTTGATAGCAGAGAGGATAATTAAACTAAGTAACAGTCTCCTAAAAGGGCTGGAGGGGGGACAGGGAAGACTCAACATGGATTTAGATTTTTAAAGATATACATAATTAAATCCTTCTATAAGATATAATTTAATCTACCTCTGAGCCAAATTCTGTGTCCAGTAGGTCCAGGGACTTATGTGGTATAGTTGTTTTGGTACTTTCTGATCTTAATGCTTATAAGTGTATGAATCCTTTATTTATGTCCTCTTTCTGTGGACCAGGGAAAGGATAATAAATTATGCATAACCCCAAGAGTGCCCATAACACCTGGAAGTCTGTGTTAAGACAATCACTGCAACCAAAATTTATCAAGACTTCAGGGGATCAGTGAAGAGAAAGATTTCCTTTATGCACTGGGGAGGTGTATTCTCAGGGCTTGTGTCTTTGTTTGCCTTTATTTTTTTTTTCCATGTCATTCAGAAATATCAGAGGTGGCTGCAGCTGGATACAGGGCAACAGATGGATAGACTGCAGATGCAGGATTCTATTTTTCATTTATTTACTCAACAGATTTCCAATTTTTATTTTCTAAGTTAAATCAGAAAACACCTTGGTTTATATTGATTTTATTTTTGGAGTTAATCTGAAATACTTTAAAGATTCTTTTTCACCTGTTTTCTGTCAAAAAGTACTTTCTTATTTGAAGTCTTTTTTATTCTTTTTGTTTCATCAAACTAAGAGGCAGGACTCAGTTAACTAACGAGCCCTTTCACTTTATGTAGAGAAAATTTATGAAAGTCTGCATACCTGCAAAAATAGAATACTTGATAAGGTGAGAAAATACTGCCAGCACAGCAGAGNCTATTTCTATTTCCAGATAGCTGAACCAGTGCATAACAGAAAGGAAAAAAAAAACCAACCAAAACCCTTGAATCCAAAATTACATTTCTCTTTGAGAAACAATTTTCAGAAATGCAAATTGAATCTTAATTTTACATTTTACAGTTTCATTCTGGAAGAGACAAATATGTGTAAGTGTGAAAGTCTGTAAGTGTCCTGGCTTTGGGAAGTGACACTTTATCTGTACCTAGTTTACAGCTAGAGACCAGGGCTACAGTTTGTTCTGCTGACAGGAGTCAAGGGACCCCAAAGGGAATCACACTTTGAAGCAAATCAAAGCCCATAATCAAAGAAACATACAGCTGAAATCACTGAACTCAAATCCACAAATTAAAGAAACAGAAGAATATGGTGCTGTGCCGCCCAGTGAACAAATCCAAAATTCATACAGGTGGAGTTTCAGGGTCAGTGGTTGCCTAAAAAGAAATAAATTACGTCCAAAAAAATGAGTAATTTCTGCTGCTAGAATTCAATACTCCACTAATGCTTTAATAAGCAGTGAGCTGCTGCTCAGTTCTGGCCTGCTATGAGTTGCTACTCAGGAGCCCTATTCCTGCATTAAGATTTCAGGATGTCCCAGATTCCCACCACAATTTCCTTTCTCATCAAGGGGAATACATTCGAGTCTGTGAGGAAAAAAGCCATCCATTTTTCATTTAACAAACTTTTATCTACCTTACCTCTTAAGTGTCTAAAGTCACATGCTCAGGTAAGGTCTCTAACCTTGTCTCCTCTTTTGAAAGTCACCCTAAGATGAGAGTCAGTTCTGTCATCATGCTCCTTTGGGAAATCAAATAATGATGTTAGACAGCAATGGTTAATAGTGTCTTATTTATTATGTATGAAGAAAAAAAATTTTTAAGAGAAATTGCTAACATTAAGTGCAAACATTTTTCTTAATTTAATTGACATTTTGACAGCAAAATCTTTTAGGCTCCTTAAGGAAATTCAGCCTATAATAATAAATAATGAGCAAAAATATTGCTGGAAGATGAAACTTAATAGCCTATTTCTTAAAGACTCAGATTTTATTGTAGGAATGTAGATGCAGATTTCCACATATACCAGACTAATTTTTCTCTTCAATTCTTTTCTTAATCCCTGCAGACTAAGAATAAAGTGGTAAAATTAGAAAAAAATATGCCACAGATTTGGAATGCTGCAGCAGACATGCCTGTATATGTATATTATAGAAATCCATGTGTACTTTCCCAGCCAATATTTAAAAGTATTATTTGGTCTGTTTGCTGATTGCTCTTTGAAAATTAAAATTCCTTATAAAAGATTTAGTCAAAGTAGAGGGAATGGAGGATCTGGGATTCCTGTGATCCCAGAATCACTGGAGAATTAGGGAGTTTTATTTCTGCCAATAAAATGAAGACTGAAGACTCCTATCAAAGCCGCAATATTGGATTATGGACTGCTAAGGAGGCCAGCTAAGGAGGGTTAGCTGATAACTCCCCTAAAAAGTACTCCTAAGTCCTTCTTAGTCAACTCAATGGCATTTGGTGTTCATGAGATGTTTGATTTGGCTCCATTTGCAGAGAGTTCAGCCTGAGAACCAGGCACAGTGAACTGTGTTAGCATTGCTTAATTTCTTGCACAGTAAACACCCGAAGACAAAAGAAGAGCACACACGCAGGCACTCTTTAAAAAAATATAATTGTCAGAGTATATCAGGTGTTATAAAAGCATAAATTTAAATCAAGCTTTTCAAGCAAGTCTTCAGGGTCACTCTCCAGTAACTGTGCAAGTTCCACAGAAGAGGAGGCCTCTGTGATGATATAGCTTGGAAAAAAAGGAAGGAAAGCACCTGTCAGAAGAGTTGTATCCCAGAGTGCTGTACTGTCCTTTGGACAAAATGGCTAGGTTGGGATAGCCATGCATTTTCAATGCAAGGGGAAGAAGGGTCATAAATAATTTGACATAGATGCAAAAACCTTGACAACTCTACTCTATCACAGAATAATTTCATAAAAAGCAAGCATCTCGTGTCTATATAAGGAGGCTCAATGCTGCTGACGAACATGTAAATTGAATTAAGGAAAAGGTTGAGTGATAAAATGGAAGTCACTAATTTCTACTCCTAAGGCACTTAGATAAAATAAATGCTAATATAAGACTTTTTTTTTTATTCAAGCATTCATTAGAATTTTCAAAGATTATGAAAATGCCAGAATGAATCAGTTTTTTGGCTTCAAGGGCTCTGAGAATGTTTAAACCACAGTTTTTGAACTTATGTTCAAAAAAGAGTGCATTTCTTAAGGATAATCATCATTCCATCTCCAAAAGGGGAAATTCTCTCATGAGGAAAATCAAGGCAGAAAGAATAGGTTAAAAGTCTTAGACCCAACTCTCATGACAATTAGATTTTGTGTATATATATCTATATCTATAACAAACAGAGATAACACATAATATGCCCATTATGTTTTAATTCTTCTATAACATTATATTGAAATCTCTTTTTCCCACTTAGAAAAATAATGGCAATTAGTTCTTATCTGACCAGAACCACACAAAATATGAAAATGTGCTATATCTCTTTTTTTTGTGACTGTGTTTACAAATGGCACAGGACACAGTTACATTTATTCAGTAGAGTTAGTGTTAATCATACAGCACAGAGTTGAGGTACTGGCTCAAAGGCACAGGTCGGCCAAGTCTCTGTGACTTGGACTGTCCTAATTTTTTTTTTTAGCTTTCTGAGCACTCTTAACTTCAGTTCCTCAGCAGCATGCATTTTGACCCACTGCACCGCGAAGAAATGACCAAAGGCAGGGATCAGCTATCTCGCTGAGGGACCAAGGCCTTGCTGAAAGCAGATGTCCAACAGCACTGCAAGTCTGGGGACTGAGAGCTATTTTGTCTTGAGAGTGTTATCTGTAAATATTATCCAGCTCTTAAATCCTACCATGTTTTACACTAAGGCACAAGAATCTTTTTCTTACCTACTGCTTCTCTTCCAGTCCTAACCCAGAGTACTCAGCAGTTCCCTGACCAAGACAAAGTTGCTGTAGTGGACGGAATGAGCCATCACAGAGGCAGAGCCTCTATGCCAACCCTTTGGGCCTCCAGAAAACACCTGGATCAGCCTCATGTATACTATGAGAGCATGTGTTTTGTAGGGGCTGCTCTCTGCCTGGCCATCTGCCCTAGGCAGCCAATCACTTTGAGGTCACTTGTGAATCTGGAAGGTGTTCTGCAGGTAGGACACTTCAATTTTCCCATCTCCAAATGGCTGTTCTGCACAAGCAGCACTTTATGGAGACCTCTAAAAGTTGCTAGAAATATGAAGATTTCAGCCAAAATCAACAGCATCTTCTGGGTTTTATGAGCCAGCATGACCAACAACAAAGCATGGGCGTGTGACCACACATATGCTGTCAGCCTGTATTGACCAGGCCACTGTTCTGGCTGTGATGGCATCACCTCTCCATGGCCACACCAGTGGGGACAGCAGTGCTGGTGGTGATTGCTACTGATGAGTGCTAAATGCTCAGAGTGTTTTTAAGGGACCTTTTAATAGATACTACCAAAGATAGGAATTTTGGACTTTGGCAGGTTGTGCTTGGATTTTTATGTCATGAAGGAAAGTGAAGTGTGAGCTGATAGTTTTCAGTATAGTTGGCCAGAGGGAAAAAAATCCAAAGGGAAATGGAAAATATACAGATGGATGTATCTTCCCCCCAAATCCATCAAGTGCCTGATTGAAGTCCTTTAATGACTGTCATATTTAACTTCTTACCTGGAGGGAGAAAGAGAAAAAATCTGTCATCTCATCATTTTGTCAGATTTAACAGTGTGCATAGGGTAGAATAATTAAAAAAAAAAATAGGATCCCTTATTTTTCCTAGATGCAATTGATTCCATTCAAACAATGTAGAAAGTATTTTATGATAATTTTGAATCCAAATGCCACCAAATTCAGTAATATTTCCCTTATTTTCAATAGACTTTGCTTTAAAGTTGTAAAGAACCCAAAATGTGAACATATGCTTTAGTCTAATTTACACCTTACCACCTTATTATGCTTTGTTTTATTCCCGAGGGTGCAATTATGTATAAAGAGTGTAACTTTTACCTCTTATAAATCAGTTTTGGATTTGACCCAGAATTGTAATGGTCTCAAATTATGTGTGTCATATTAAATGTCAGAACATGATTACAGTATAATCCTCGAAAGCTGGTCCTAGTGGGATAGTTGTGTCTTCTGCCTGAGTTATTTATACTAATAATTTAAAAGATAAGAAAAAATACATAGTTTGAACTGAAAAAAACCAAGTTTGGAATAATGTCACAAATCGTTTAATGTGTAAGATAGATTGGAAATCTATTCTCCATATCCATCTTGAAATCAGAAATTTTTTAATTTTCCAGCTTTTGGAAGAAATATTCCCTATCAATGATGTCCAGTTTGTTACATTTGTCATGTGTCAGAGACCAAATAGTGGACACAATTTCAGAGTGCTGTTTTCGTATGTGGATAGGGTCTCTATTCTGACAGAACTTTTGTTCAGTGAAGACAAGTAGCACATTAAGAGCAGCGAGGAAAGATTCACAATAATGTGCTCATATGTGTGTTTATACTTTTCTTCTTATTTCTATAAATAAATACATGTAAATATTAGCTATTTTTTATATCTTCATTTCTCATAGACATCACTCTTAGATAAAAGTCCTTGAACAGGTCTCCAATTTTTTCAAATAATGAGGTGTTTAGTAGTTTTATTCAGGCATCTATACATGTGTTTTATGGGATTTGAGATAGTAAGAATGTTACCATTTATTATTAGCATGCTATTTTATTTAGCTTATATACATTTGAGCATAAGAATCATAGCTTATTTCAAAAAAGCTTTAGAAAGCTATTGTTCAACAACACTCCCTTCTTCTTTAGTCCTGAAACTTCAGCATTCTCAATTGTAACATCATATAATCAGCATTTTTACAAAAAGAAAAAAAAAGTCAAAGCAGTAACAGCTACAACTCTACATTCTGACAATAAATGCAGATGAAAATGAAGGCACTAAATTAAACAGTCATTGCCAGACTTAGGGGAGTCTGGGGCCATTGTTTGCAGTATCGCTCAGCAGGTGATGCTTGCTGGGCAGGCAGTTCTTCTTATGGAGTTCTGATTTGCCAGATGTACAGACTGAAGCTTCATGTTCCCTTAGCTCACATTTCATCCTGTGCAATGTCATCTGCCATCCCTATAAAGCCATGCCAATCCTACAACTGGAGAAAAATTCTAATTGAGATGTAGGCTTGAGTTAATTCTGGGGAAGCACCATGTTGAGCCCTTTTGTATAGAGGGGCAGCAAATGTTGCCAGGCTGCTTTTCTCTGTATTTTGGTCTGCAGCTCAGCCTTGATTTTAAGTCTATGTTCAATGGTCACTTACTCCCTAATACTTTGGAAGCAGGCAGAACATTATAAGTGAACTTGAATGGAATAAAGCATTGAAGGGGAAAGGCTGTCAGGAGCAATTTCTTAAAACTAGAAGAATAGACTACTTAAAATAAGATCTTGAAGCTAGAACATAAGGTAGTTATTTAATTTTTGGCTTGCTGTATCAAACTTGTCATTACCCTTTTAGGAAAAGTCTAAGAAAATTGTTGAGTACATGAAAGTAGCAAAAGTAATTGTATTTGATAGAAGAGGTTGGCATTAGTAAACAGATACATCCATTCAACACATCATTAGCCCCAGAAAAGAATGATTGGATTCTGGCCAAAGTAGGAGAAAATTCTACTAGAAAAGGGATCTGATGAATTATACCTATTGTCTAAAAAATAGGAACTTTTAAATTGTGATAAATTATCATTTAAGATATTGATGAGCCTCCTAGGAGACATTTGTGTGTATGGCAATGCAAACATAATCACATTAACCACTGGATACAGCAATAGATGTCTGTGTCACATGTGACAGTCATACAGGTGATGAGATGCATTCTGCCTTGTGGCGCATCCAAAAGAAATGAAAGAGAATGAGAAAGGAAATAAAGCCAGAAGTTTGCCCAGGTTTAGAGGGAGGCCTTGCCCATTCTCCCACAGGAGGGCTGTTTTCCAGAGAGCAGGCCTGTTAAGTACAGACAGAAACCTACGGTGGGAAGAAATTGCACCCTACCACAAAGTTTGGATGGAAAAGGGGGATCCTGGGCAATGTGTCAACCTGGCTTTGAGGCACTGAGCAATAGTGGTGCAGAGTATAAGGAAGGGAAGCTGGACATACAAAAAGAAGAGAGATGGAGACAATTCCTGAGAAGTTATAAGCCAGCATAGAGCCAGCTACTTGAGACAGTAACAAATTCAACCTAATTTTCAAAAGAAGCAACAAAAGAGTGGATCAGCTTTTGATAAAGCACAGCAGGGAAAGCATATAAGTCATCTGGAATCGATAATTTTGCCATAAGGCTAAGCTACTTCCGTGATAAAGAGCTGACTTTGATGTCAAAAGGAGCAGGTGCCTGTGGGAGGTCAAAGTTTGAAATGAGATTACTCACAAGGATCAGAAAGATAATCAAATCTGCCCACTTCTGTGGCAGTGACATATCAGTACAAAAGACTCAAGTTCTAAATAGCCACAGTTAGGACTGAAAAAGGATAACTGCAAAATCCTGATGAGAGGACAAAAGGGAAGAATGGTTTCTGAGGGCAACTCATTTCCAACTGACTTGAAAGGACCAAGCTCACTGGTCTGTTAAATGGCTTTTGCTGTTCAGTTGAGAGGTAACTGGAAGCAAGGACAGTCAGACCCAAATGCACAAAGAAGCATGGACCTTTGCTGTGTTTGCAAGTCTTGTCATTTTAGGGGTGAAGTATACAGCCTGAAAGCACTCATAGCCCTGTGCATGGAATGGAGAAAGTGGACACAGTGACTGGGAGGAAGTCAAAGCTAGTCAGAAGCAAAGGTTCAGAAAGAACAATGGTATCTTAAATCTCCCTTTTCTCTTAAAATCACCCATATCCCAGAATTTAGCACTTATGTAAACACAAAAGCATTCTCTGCTCTATGATACTAACTCATCCCTTTGTGATGGCTTGCTACCTCCTTTCCTCCCTTCAGAGACCCAAATAGAGAAAGAGCTGTGCATTTTCTGCACAGCACAATCCTGATGTCTTGGAAAGAAGAGATGGAGCACCTTCACCAAAAAGCATGGCTCAGGTTCCATTACATTTAAATTTTTCATAGATCTTGATATTTGGATATATGTCTTCAGAGGTACTGCTTCACTATACAGCCAGCTTAGTACTGTGCTGAATTCAGAGCTGTAACAAAATCATTCTTCATTCAAATCCTCTGGCAGTGGTGACCAAAGGAACTCACAGGCTTACAGCCCTGAGAAGTGGGTGCCTTGCAGCCTCTGGTGTGCAGCCAGCATGTGACATCCTGACTGTAATTCTCCGGATCAGATCCCTCAACCAGTCTCTGTTCTTGCCAGTTCCAGTGAGCCGAACTGGGCCAGGTACAGCTGGGGTGTTGCTTGCGCATCAGCAGCAGTGGTGTGACACAGTTGAAGGGATAACACAGGACTGGGACTGTCCCTAAAAATCAGTACAGGGGTGCTCACCTCATTTAGGGGGGGCAGAGGGGAAGGAATAAGTACTTGCACTGTATCTTGTCATTTGTCAGTAACCTGTTTAATCTACTGGTGCAAAAGCAGCACTCATGTTTGTGAAAGGCTTGGCCTCATCACTAGTGCTGTGGCTGAGCACAAGCCCATGCACACAGGAGTGACTTCAGAGGAGGTGTTAAAAATGCCACAGCATCAAGACAGGGTTTGCCCGCTGCTTATGCTGAGATGCCTGTAAGTGGGCCAATACCCCTTCTACCTTTTCATGGCATCCCAAACCCAAGGAAAAGTGGTCTGGGGGAGCCTGGCTGGGCAAGTACCCTGATCAGCCTAAAGTTCAGGGTAAGAGCATCCCAGCTGTCTTTGGCAGCCCAGAATGGTCTGTTTGTAACTTGACAGCTGCCATGAAGCCTGAGAACATCAATAAAAGCTGTATTTCCTTCACCTTTGTGTATCTTTTTTTCCCTTTTGTAACCATGTCTGCCTATTTTTTCAAAGACAGGAAAAGAAACTATCATTCACAGCTCATACCTGAACAACAGAACTAACTCTTTCATCCTGATGAAGAAAGATTACTAGACAGAATCAGAGTGTATCCAAAATCCTGTCTCTGAAAAAAGTGTTTTGATACAGTTTATTCTTTTTCCTTCATACAGAAACTCTATTTTAGTTTCAGAAGACTCTTTATTTTGTTTTGATTCTTTCCCCTTTGTGTATCTGAGTCAATAAATGTCCAGACTTGGGCATGGATTTCTCACTTTGTCATGGCAACTGAATAGTCCTTATTCTTCAGACCCTGAGCCTTGTTTAATTATCTGATTCCATCTATTAATGTAAATACCTTAATTTGGACTTAATTATTGTGTTAAAATTAATACAATATAGTTTTACTAACAATTGTGCATAACAATTTATCAACAACATTAATATAACTCCAGACTGTAGATTTACTATTCCTTGTTTCAGCAGAGCTGACCTCCAATGAAAAAAATATATGTACCTTTTTATCATCTTCATTTTTATATTTATGTATAAGGAATATGTCTAACAAAATATTAGTTTTAATTTTAAAAATTCAGTTGATTTCAGGTCTTTGCTTTGAATGTCTTCTCTATATTCTGAAATTTTAATGAGAAATATATATGTTGCAGTATATATTTGCCCCATGCTTCTACAGGGAGCAAGTAGCTCTTGTATTATCCCTGTCTTCTGAAGGAGTTTAGACCAGTAAGCCAGGCCTGTGAATCAGTTATAAATTCAGCAGCTACTGCCGTGCCTTTTTCTGTCCCACCACTAAATATCTTTGTGGAGTTTGCTAGGCAGCAAGTCAAGGCTGTGTACTCTTGTGTGGTCCTGTTACAGCCTGGCCCCATTTTCCTTGTCTTCTGCATAAGCACAGCTGTTCCCCTGCCTTTGAAGACTTCTGTTCTCAGCTAATGCACACTTTGTTCTCTAAAACCTTATCAAATTTGTAAGAAAACTACTTCCAGTAAATTATCTCATAGTACAATTTTGCCCCAGTTTCATAAGTCCTTTTGTAACCTTTCCAGATGCCTTCAGTGCCTTCAGTGTTTGTATCTTCCTCACCAAGATTTTCTGCTACCTTGATTCTTTGTTCTTGGCACACATGCAGATATCTATTTAAAACTTCATTTTTAGCACAGGGATCTAGCCATCTGATTCCTATTAGCAGTAATGGGAACTGCATGGCTAAGTTAATTACCATGTACTCTGCTGAACATTTAGCACTTAGTATCTTCTCTTTGTTTTCCCTTTAAGGTGTCCTCTAGCCTTTCTGAAATTAATGCCCTGATCTGGAGTAGTGGAGCTGGATTTGGATCACTAAAAATACTGATTATATTGACGTATATTTGTTGCTGCATCCAGTGACAGAAATGAAAAACCTTTCCTGGTATTGCATGGCTTCAGCAATTGGCATTTTGATGCTGTTGCTGATTCATTCACAAAGAAACAGAAGAACAGAGGGAATTGAACCGAGGGTATCACCACAGGATTCTCTCTCTGAGAGAACCACAGCACCTCAAGTGCCCGTTAAGCATTTAACTGAGAATACAAATGAGCCTGAGCTCAACTCTGATATAGATGACACAAACAATTTCCTTCTGTCTGCTACTGTTTCCCTCACTGACAAGTGCAAATAAAGGTGGGAAGGAATGAATTCAAGAGGGTAAAGCCAAGTTTAGCAGTGATAGGAATAGCTGGCACAGGGCACAGACATTAGGGAAGATCAATACCACAGCACTAGTTAAGCTGTGTGTGGTCTTGACATCTCAACACATGCATTTATGCTTGCGGAGGTGGTACTTTTTTTGCTAAAAGTGTTTTTGTTTTTTTTTGTATCACAGAGACATTGTCCTTTCCATTTAGATAAGGACCTACTTAGTATGACCTATATTTTCATTTTGTCGCTGTAAAGAGAGAACACAATTTCTGTCAGAACAGATAAAGGAGACAAAGAAAAAATATGCCACAACCTCTGTTTTATTTTAATTTCAATGCTGAGAAATTTTTCTGTTTTTCTTAGCAAAGTATTTTTTATAAAGTAAAAAATGGACAAAAAGGTAAAGATGTTTATCATCTTTGTCAGAAATTATTTTATTTTATTAGCTCTGGTTCAAAGCTTCCCAGACATGTAGGTAAAACTGTACGATGGTAAGATAACCTAATTAAAATGAAGAGCTGTGAGTAAAATGTGGGTAAAGAGAAGGGGAAAAACTCCTGTCTCAGTGGAGCAGCTGACACCTTCCTCAGCAGGAGCAACACCAATGAGAGAAGAGGGTTGTATGGATCAAACATAAGTATTATCTTTTCTTTACCTGTTATTCGAACAGCTTGCCCTTGGATTTCATATGCAAACAGGCCATGTCTTACTTTGCTTCTCTTACATGCTCTGTTGTTCGTGCCTAAATGTGGATTGTCAGAAGTTCAGCACCAAAAAGAATACCTAGCAGCACAGTTATTCACCTCCCTAAATACATTTGCAAACCAAACATATTTGCTTATCTGTCCGCCAGGAAACACAAAAAATAACATAAAACAGCTGGCCTCTTGTTGAGATTAATATTCTGTGGTTAGCTTCAAACTAGCATATAACAGCATTACAACTTATCTGTCTGGTTCTGTTGAACTTCAGATGTCTCTAAACAAGATACACACATAAAAGGTTGCAAAGGCCATAATAATAATTACATTTTAAATAGTTATAGTCAGCGCAACTGATAATTTCACACAGGAGAGCTTTTCAATGCTGCAGTTTAAAAGTGTTATGAACAGTGAGAAGCATTAAAAGCAGTTCAATGAGAGATTTTGGGTTTGGAAAACATATTTCATACTGAGAAATTGAAGATTCATCTACTTATTTGGCTGAAAAGAAGGCTAAGGGATGGTTTGTTCTGGGCCTGTGAGTACCTACCCGAGGAACAGATTTCTCATAGCCAGTTCTTTAATCTATCAGTTAAAAAAAACATAATGAGATTCAGCAGTTGGAAGCTGAGGCAAGACAAATTTAGATTTGAAGTATAGAACTGATTTTTAACACTGATGGTAGTTAAACATAGACATAACTTACTTAGGAATGTGATTGATTCTCCACCATGTGGACTCTTTATTTTAGGACTGAGTATCCCTCTGAAACATATACCACAGTTTAAACAGAAATTTCTGAGAGGTTTCTGTGGTGATGTCCTGCTGAAAGTAAAACATAATAATCTTTTGGCTTTCTAGTGGCTTTTCAATTTAAAATTTATGTTAAAATTCTTTTAATGACTATAAAATATGAACTGAATATTAACTGCTCAACTACCTGAGACCTCAGAAAACACAAAACTTTAATTCTGAAATGGAAAAAGTGTATTTTTAAAGGAGTGATGATTCACATGTTCATAACTGGGGAAATGTCAGCTCTTCACTCCCTAACAAAACAAAAAAAACCCCAAGAACATTCATATTATAAGTCTTTAAAATCTGGCTCAAGCACTGGGTCATCAAGGTCCCGTCCAGGTTCAGCTTTGGGAACTCAGTGCCAACCCTATGCAAACAGAGATAAAAATCCTTTCAGCATGGCTTATAGAGAAAACTCCTGAAATCCTAGTTCTAATACCTAGATCACACCATTTTAGGGATTTTTGTTTGGTTAGCTGGTTTGTTGGTTGGTTTTCTTTCTTCCAGCCACCCGGCCTGTTGACTATGCATTTCCTATAGAATTCCTGTGTCTTTGACAGCCAGTCCAGATGTTCATTTATGATGGAATTGAAGGATGAAAAGCCTTTTGACAGAAGTCTGTGATAGTGCTTGACATCAAAAAATCAATGCCAAAGAACTATATTTGTTTAATCACAGAATGGCTTGAGTTGAAAAGGATCTTATAGATCACCGAGTTCCAACTCCTATCCCGTAGACAGGGACATTTTCCACTAGGTCAGGTTGCTCAGGGATGCATCCAACCTGACCTTGAACTGTGCCAGAGACGAGACATCCACAACTTCACTGGGCAATCTGTTCCAGAGTCTCATCACCCGCTGAGTAAGGTATTTCTTGGCATCTAACCTGAATCTCCTCTTTTAGTTTAAAACCATTCTCCCTTATTCAGTCACTATCTCCCCATGTCAGAAGTTGCTTCCCTTCTTTTCTAAAAGCCCCCTTCATTTACTGAAAGGTGCTGTAAGATCTCCCACGGGTCTTCTCTTCTCCAAGTTGAGCAATCCCTACTCTCAGCCTCTTTTCATGGGAGAGGTACTCCAGCCTGCTGATCAACTTTGTGGCCCTCCTCTCACTGTAACAAGTTCATGATCTCCCTACACTGAGATACCAGAGCTGGATGCAACACTCCAGGTGGACTCTCACAAGACCAAAGTAGAGGGGAAGAATTGCCTCTCTCAACTTTCTGGCTACATTTGTTGCAGCACAACCCAGGATGGGGTTGGCTTTTTGGGCTGCAAGTACACATTGTTGGCTAGTGTCCATGAGAATACTGAAGTCCTTCTCTGCAGGGCTTCTTTCTGTGAGTTCTCCCAGTCTGTACTCATGTCTGGGATTGCTCTGACCCACTGCAGCACTGTGCACTTTGACTTTTTTCTTCTCACATTTGTACAGGTCTCATTGAACAGTGTCCCTTCCTTGTGTTGTGTCAGCTGCACCACTCAGGTTCCTGTCATCTGCAGACTTGCTGAGAGTGCTGTTGATCTCATTGTTTATGTCATTGAGAAAGATATTAAAGAATACCAGTCCCAAGACAAGGATATGAGCAACACCAGCCATCACTGGACTCTGCCTGGATACAGAGCAGTTAAAATACAACTCACTGGCTATGATCATCCAGCCAATTCCTTATGCATAGAATAGTCCCTTCAAATCCATGACTCTTAAATCATCACACCCATCTGTGCTTTAAGTCCTAAAATGTTACCTAGTCCCTGATTTTTTCTGAACAAAAGCAAGTTAATTTTGAACAAACTTCATTTTTATTCTGCAGATTTAGGTACCCCAGAGGATTTTCTCTTCTTGGGGAACCTATATAAATAGCTCAAAGAACCTTGGGAAGTCTGTTTGCTATGAAATTAAACCAAATAAACTTGTGAATCTCTCTGAAGGACTTTGAGATAAGAAAATGACAGGGGGGCTGTATCTTTAAAACAGAATCAATGATATTGTTAATGGCCATAGTTTTGAATGGAAGTGTCATACTGTGCAAATTATTAGTAGATGTTAAAAGATTTTGTTCATCATTTTTTGTCAAATCACTTCCACTCCTTATTCACCTTGCCACTGCTTTCTGCAACCAATAATGGAACTCCCTCCCATAAGACATAATGGTATTACTTGGCAAGTAATTTATTCAGTGACACATTAAACATGGAGGGAAAAGGCAGTTACACCTGAAGGAGGCTTCTTCTTCAGTTTTTTATACAGTGCAGCAACATTAGGATGAATAAAGCAAAGAAAGAAAGGAAATGGAGAAGAGCTGGTAAGGAGAGGTGACAAAAGGTAAAGGTAATTTGAAATTTGTATTTTATGGATGTAGTTAAAAGAAAATATTGTGGAAACACAAAGTGTGTTTAGTATGAACTGAGCCTGTGTTTGGGCGATAGCTGAGAGATAAATATAATGTGGAATTTGGCACGGATACACAGACGCCTGAGCAGCTTCTGGAATCACTTCTCTTCCAGTATCCATCACATACATCACAACAGAGCTGTTTTAGGGGCATAAATAAACGTGACTCACAAATTTATCTGTTAGCCTAAAAAGTCATACTAAACCAAATAAAATAAGGCCAAAAACCTCTTAAACACAGAGAGCATAAGTATTACACAATAAATGAAATATGATTCATGTCACCAGCTGGTGAAGCACTCCTGACTTATCTTCACAGTTTGTTTGGGAACAGGTATGAGAGCTTAGAGTAGGCATCTGCTAAGCAGGTATAAATCACTGCAAAGCTGAGTTATTACTAGCTATATTTCTGAAGCAAATGACCAAGACACATTTCCATTATATTTTCCCTTGTCTCTTTTATTTGGTTTAGTTTCTCTATTTTTTAAAGGAGGCAGAACCAGGAGGCCATGACCAGGGTTGTGGGAAAGTTCAGCTGCAGGCTCAGACTGTGTCCAGCTCTACAGACTTGAGTACATTGTTTTGTTTCTCTTTTCCTTTGTTTTTGTGTCTTTACATGCTTTATATGTCCCGTCTTTACACATTTTATCCTTATGAGTCATTGGATAATTTATACCAACAACAACCAGAAGCAGGACCAAAACTAGGAATCCCACAGTCTTGTTGTTGGGTGATGGGAGAGCTGTAATGCATAAATAGGCTGATTTATGTGGCTGTGATCCAGTATGAGAAGAGATCAAGGCCTTTGGTTGTGCTCCTCCTCAGAAGTTACATTGCAGCTGAGGGAGCAGGTCGTGAACTGCCTTAGATCACAGAGGTGGTCACTTATAGAAGATGAAGGTCACAGGTCACTGTGGTGGTCATCCAGATGTGGTGGAATTCACAGAAGCTCAGACAGTGCTTGGCCAGGACTGGGGGCTGCTGGCATAGGCACAGAATTTTGCTTTGCTCCCACCCACGGTACCCTGCCCACTCCTGCAAGGGAAAGAGCCTGCATTCCCAAAGGTGTGGAACAATCCTATCTCTTGCTTGCATGAGATAATTGAAGGCCTTTCCCTGATAATTTCCTGATAATTCCCCAACCTGCTCTGTTGTGCTTTGCATTGAATTTGAGCTTAAGCGAGATATGCTCAGTCTAACTGTGTGTGCTGAATTGTGTTTGGGAAACGGCTTAGAAAATTGTCCATGGAATTTTTTTGAATTTTTTTTTGGGAATGTGTGTCTAGACATTACTACTTGAACACATTTTAGGTACCTGGGGTCATTGTTTCTCCTATAGAAATCTACTCTTGGAGACATGATGTCTTAGAAATTTCATTCCTTGATCTTTAAGGAGATTCCCTTCATTTACTGAGGCTTTGCAGATATCTTAGTCTTTAACTTTAGCTCAAACCAGCATTTTAAATGTGCAGAAACTTAAAATGATTTGTCCATCCAGCCATGCACCCCATCTTCATGGAAGAATTATATTAAGATCTGTAATTGGCCAGTAACTTTCGCATCAGCCCTGTGCCTCTGCCTAACTGTGAAATAGAAAGTAAGTCTGAAAACCTCTATTGGTTTTAGTGAAAATTTGACTTGAAAAACAATTGTGAACTTTGGCCCAAGAGGAAAAAAAACCGGAACTCACCCTTGAATATTTTACAATTTACAGGGAAAAGCATTTTTTCATGTATTTTCTTTGAAATAGCACCAAAGCATAGTTAATTCTTTATTGAACTGACACCCGAAGTATGTGATTTTATATTTTTATCTTTAACCCTTAGTGTGATGATATTTATTATTATTGTTTTGTTGGCTATTACTTTGACTGTTTACTATTATTTTGCCTATTCCACTCAGAATCCTTTCTAACAGAAGTGTTTTCATAATACATAAACTGATGTACCCAGCTGCGTATTTCAGGATCTTCTGCACTATGCCTTATTTAAATTATATACAACAGTCTTTTGCAGGTATTTCAGTCAAAAAATCCTGGTCATCAGATGAGGGAGAGTAGCAATATCTCTAGTTGTCTACTGAACATCTTCTCTTAGTAATTTGTGATGATAAAGGATTGAAAATAAAATTAAAATTCTTTTGTAATTTCATTATCTTGGAAGTGATTTTATAGCCTACTGAGAATTAAACATTGAAGTACAGCACAGTATACAAAATAATTCCTCTTTTAGTACAATTTTATGGCACTCAGATGAGCAGAAGCATAGATCAGGTCAGAATTAGCCTGTGTATTACTCAGCTTTCCAGGTCTTTAATTCAAAATGAAAATTAAACAATACTCTTTTTACTGGAGTAGTTCATCCAAAACCAACTAAGACTATAATTTTTCATTTTGAAGGGCTCTTACTCAAACCCTTTCAAGTCAGTATTTTAAATTGTTTAATCCCAAAATTGAAACTCCAGAATCCTCTGTAATAAAAGATGTGGAGCCCCTTTGCATTAATTGCATTGCCTGCCTATTACAGCTAATATGCACTAGTTAAAAAGCTATGATGCTGCATTTAAAAGCATAATGCCTGAAATAAAATTCACATGGTATCCAAACCTAATGAATTTTTCAGGATGTTCTGCTAGACTTTCAGGTATCTCTATACATAAAACATAAGCATTTTAGGATTATTTTGATAATTCCACCAATAAATCCTAACGAATAGTAGAAATTGCATGTTTTGTTAACCTAGTTTCTGACCTCTGCAGCAGATGTTAGATCACACATAGATCACACAGCAGTGGACTTGATGCTGAGGTCACTACAGATGGCAAGAAATCAGATAGAAATGTGTCAGCTGACGCATAAAGAGTAAAGAGCTGCTGAACTTATTTCACAGGATTTTCTCCCAGGGTCTGTAATGAATCCAGAACAGAAATATGATGGTTTCTCTCCATAGTTAATCCGTGAGATTGCCTATGGCTTCATTCTCAGCAGCTCACCTCACCTCCCCATAGCCCCTTGCCAGTGGAGCAGCAGAGACCCGTGTGCCTGTGATGGCTTTGCCTCTGATTCTTCCAGCATCACGACCCCGCAGTGCCCTCTAGGACACTCTATTGGCTTCTCTGCCCTTGGGCTACAGCCTGTGGCAGCAACAGGGCCAAGGCTTAGGAACCGGCATGAATATGATGCATGCAGGCAGAGACACCTAGGAAATAGTCACTGACTGATTGTACTCTGCCTCCTCAGCTGGAGGAAACTACAGAAAGCCATAACTAATCCTTAGTGTGTGCTGAATACAGGAGAAAATTCAACTAGCTTGCTACACACTAATTCTTTTGTCCTTCTGTGATTTTTCCCTCTTCTGTTTTTGTTTGTTTGTTTGTTTTGGATATTCCTTTTAATTCATTGGAAATGAATAAAAGAAACCATTTCTTTGAAACAAATCATGATCTTACATGATCCATAACATTTGCATTCTCTGCTGAAACCAGCATTTTCAGTGTCAGACCCAGCAGCAGTATCAGCTGCCTTTGAAGTCTTTGAAGTCTCCATAGTTCAGGCTAAAGGCATTCAAAAGGGAAAAAGTAGCAGGTTGGCAGAGGTAAGGGGGAGAAGAAGGATTTTTCTTTACCTACATCCACTCTTTACACTGTGAATTGGAACACTTAAATAAATAAAGCAACCCATTGATTTTTCCTTCAAAAGAAGCTTCAGCCTAAGCCAGGGTTATTTGAAAGCCTTCCTAGTGCAACCTGATGAGTGAGAACCAAGTGTCCATTATAGGGAGTAAGGAGGAAAGGGAAGGGATTTTTCTATAGACCTTATTTCCAGTGTTTTAAAATATCCTGGATAGGAATCAGACCGAATGTATATTTTAAGGGAAAATCATGAGAGAAAAGCTGCTATTAAAACAGATTGAGATTTGCCCATACTGATTCTGCAATTTTGTCTTGCTATTCCATTCCTCAAGAAAAAGAGGGGCATTGTTAGCTTAAAAAGCCCCAGCTTCACAAGGGGATAGATACTGAGCAGCCTTAGTAGGGAAATGGACCTTTTTCAGAACCATGGTTGAGGTGAGAGATTTGATAGAGCAGGCTTGCAAAAGGCAATGAATGAAAGCTATGAGGAGTTCAGCTAATTCCACATGTATTGCGACCAAATGGTAGACACAGCACAAGAGGAAGATAGATAGGAAGACAAACTCATTGTCTCTGGCCATATTTCCTCTGAAATCAGAGGCAGGGTGCATATGATATGGAATTTCTTCAATTAATAAACCCAGCAGAGAGGATTATCTTCTCAGATGTGACACTGTGGTAATGTGGCCATGCTGCTTCTGAACCTTTCATACTCCAGGAGATGTGAATAACATACCAAGTTCATGAACAGTTTTCAACTTGTCAATGCCAAAGGCTTGACAGTTGTTAAAATATATTTGGGGCAATACTCTTGAAATAAATTCTGAGAGACAGGAGACCTACTCATTTATTTAAAATATCAGCTTGACAGCTTGAGTTAGAGAAGGACTAGAAAGATTTTTAATATTGGCACTGTCTCATTTGGAACTGAAAAACTGATATTTTGCAAGAGTGAACTAAAAATCCAGCAGGGAGGAATATCAGATTGGGTCTGTCAAAATGTTTCATTTAGCTCAGTTCAAGAGCTTTTGTCTGATGCTTCTCATCTAGAAACATAATTTTCTGTTAATTCTGTTATCTCCTAAAAGATATTTTGACCAAGAAAAGACACCTTCATGATTTTGAAAATCTCCAAGTAGGATTTAGTGAAAATTCTGAAACTTTAAAAAATGGTAACAAAAAATGGCAATTTCTGTAAAGTTATGCCAGGAAATGCTGGGGTTAGCTTTACTAGTGCTTTCTAAGAATTCCTTTGTTTCTGGAAATATTGCAATGTGCTGTAGGCAGAGTAAAATTGAAAGCAAGCTGTCAGCTAGAATGAAGGCTGGAACCTTAAGTCCTTAGAGTCTTTAAATCAGTGAAGGAGCATGCCTTAAAATTAGAGTGTAGCCTGTGTTACTCATTACCATGAATAATTGCATTCATCAGGTAAAAGGTAATATGATCCAATGAAATTGATTATTGGATAGTTCCTCATGCAGAAGGAGATTTTGGTTACTATGGGCAAAAATAAGAACAGATTAACTGTCTTTATGATGTCAAAAGGAGATCAGAAAGTTTGCCTAACAAGTATATGGGAGTTTACTAAAATATGCTCAATCATATTTAAGTGTTAGTGACATATAACAGAAAGCAGAGAAATCTTTATAGACATTATCTCTGGACTAATATCCTATTAATAAGAAAAGGCCAAAGCATCTCAGAAAATAATTTTTCTTTACCTTGTGTTACAGTGTGTGATAATATATGCAGTAATGCCGGATGCATGTTATTCCTTTGGAAGAAAATACATCAATGAATAATAAAAAGTCTGTGCAATCAAATCGTTTTTCAAGGTTAAGAGTGCTGAACTTCATGCTTATAAAATGGAGTGTCTTAGTTTTTAAAACTAGAAATATAATGAATGTAGGGGATGTTTCCTAACACTGCAGTTAAGAAACCATATCCTTTTCTTTATCAAGGAAAATTAATCCTCCTATTTGTATTTGCTAGTGCTTTTCTTGCACGATGGTTGAACTTTGGATGCAATGGACCTTTTATCTCTCTTTGAGAACTACTTTGCAGCTGTCTTACTGTCACCCAACTTTGAAGCCTCTTGTGTACATTTATTTTCTTAATCTTACCCAATCCTTTACACCTTTAATCCCTTAAATAACCAAGAAAGTAATTTCACTCTGTAAGATTTTTACTCCTCCCTATATGCTATATACACATATATATGTTTTCCCTATGCTTATTTTTAATAATCACAGCTTTTACTAACTTGAATCTTCTGTCATCTAATTCCTTATGTGTATCTTTGGTTGTAATATGATGACAGTATTAAAAATTTAATTGTTTCAAAGGCACAGTGAGAAAATGGGGAAGAACCTCACAGACCCATGGGTGAATGATGCCATTTTCAGTTTCCTGCAGTGGCACACTCAGCTTCCAATATTTATGATTTTTCGCTTGAAATTTGTTTTGGTCTACATGACTTTGAACAAATTTAGTCCACTGGCTGTGAGCAACCTGCTTAATGAGTTTTAATGTGTTACCCACTATCTGCAGCATGTGTTTTAATTTGCAACTTTTTGATTCATCCTCTAACTAATGGCTCAGCTTGAAGGACAAAAAATTCATGAGTGTAAGGTAATCCATGTCTGCTGAAATGGGTGAGGACAGTTTCTTCCCTCAGGAGGGAGGTTCTTTTGTAATTTTGCAGAGCCACTGTTATTTTCAGAACCAACATTGCTACCCTTCCTCTGTAACATGAGTTCACACTGGTTTTAGAAGGACCTTCAGTTCTTTCCACCACCTTGACATGTAATGTCTACATTACACTCTCCGGTACAGGTGCCAGAGGCTAACAGAGGTACCAGAAACATGTTGTAGGAGGGGACTTCAGGAATTTAAAAGGTGGTGACATGAATATTTTCAGTTTAAAATCACAAGTAAATAGAGGAAATTGGCTTCCTTTTAACAGTCTTGTTAAAAATATATATCCTGCTAATGCAACAGAAGACAATGTTTCAGGTACTGTTTGTGCATGAAACAGTAATTGTTTTAGCACCTCACCAACATGACATTTTCCTTTGTTTTCTTGTAGGGTTGTTTTTTGAAGAAATGAATCATCCATTATGCTCTCAAACAGAAACTAGCCTTTTGGCCAAATGAAACGTGTGCATTCTTTGTTCAGCCTGTCAATTGCAGAAGGAATTAGTGTCATGTAGAAAAATAATAATTACTTTCCTTCCTGCTCACATGATATTAAGAAGAATAAAATTTGGCAGGCCTGTTGGGCAAACTGAATTTTTCTAGTTCCTCAAATCTTTACGTTTTACATTCTGCATGCTGCTGTGGTCTAAAGGAGCTGAGATTTTTGATATCCACAGCATTTATATTTGCCATGCCATTTAATGGAGCTTGTGAGCACTATGAAATGAGTTCTTTTTCACACACAGGACAAGCTAGCATTGATTTGAAGGCCTGCTTGTTGAGGTTGACCTCAGTTTTGAAGTTACGACCTCTTAGTGTTGGGTTTATATCTTCTTAGTGTGCAAACTTAGCCTAACAGATGGTATAACGACAGTCATGCCAAAGACATTGTATGTGCATCTGTTTTGATTATTAGGATCCACATGTCTGCTCAGGAGTTGCACAAACAACAGGGGTTTTCAGGTTTTCAACATCCAAGGTGACCAAAATGAAGCTGTCTTTCTTCAAACGTCCTTTAAATTTAAAATGAACAAACAATCATTTGTTATCACGTAAAATTAATGTGCGTTTCCAGTGGTGCTCCAAGTGGAAGCGAGATTTTTTTAGAATAAAACCCTTGTTCCCAGGCAGTGCCCTCTAGGAGTCAACTATTGATGTCATTCTAACTTATGAAATCCACCAACATTTTCAATCTGAGTTTTGATCTAATTGTTGTAAAAACGTCCTATACACTAAAAGCTACTGATGACCTTCAAAAGTAGCTAACAAAGGCTTGTTCTCTGCTTTAGCAGATTCAGTATTTCAACTACTTTTCAAAAAGGTACATTGGATTCTTCATATGATTGTGGTTGATGAAGCGACTCTGAGGGATAGCTCTAGTCTCATTTGTCCATTTGTTAATACAATATTTTTCTTCAATAGCTAGACAATTTTTTAAAACCCCCAACCCCTATACATTTTCAGATTCCCTAGGGGTTTCTATTGCAATTTATGACCTTTTGTCCTCTTACATTTCAGTTTTGAGTGATTTTTCTCTTATAACTATTTTTATTGTACAGGAAGAATTGATTGTTATTATCTTAAAAATACAGCAGCTCTTGCCAACTGTTCATGAAATCACACTTCTAAGACTTTAACTTTAATTGAAAGATTTCATATTTATTTAATTGTATAAGCTTATTCCTCCTATCCATATTACTGGTGATACAATTGCTTCTGTGATACACGTTTGGAAAGCTGAGTCTTTGTTCTCATTCTATGGAGTTCCATAATAAATGTCACCAAGTTGTAGCTCATCCTTGCAGAAATATCTTTGAAGCTAGATAATGTTGGTTCAAGTTCTTCTGAACAGAATTAAGGTACATTATAGTAGGCATTAATTTTGTCTGTTATATGCAGCATAACTCTCTTTTGGGAATTTCTGTCCTACTGAAAATTTTTAACCAATATGGCTGTTGACGATGACTTCCTTATCTCCAGATTTGCAGAGAATGTGAGTTATGATTAGTAGAAGATTTTACCTTGTTTTTCCTTCTCTAAAATAACCTCTCCTCTTCTCATAGTAGTTTGATGTGGTGGGATGGGGAATAGTACAAGAAAATGCATTGCCTTCTTTGGGCAATGGCTTTAATCTACTACACCATATGGAGCACCATGGTAAAGTTTAAAAATAAGATGGAAAGCAGGGATGGAAAGTAGACAGAGCAAAGAAGGAAATGTGTTTTAGATCAAATCAGAAATAGATGGAGAGTCATTATTCGCTACAGGATCCATTTCAAAGCTGTACAGTAAAGAAGTTAGGACACCCTACTCATGAGTTCATGATGGATGATGAACAGCATGGTCTTTACAAACTGGCGCTGTGAAATCTGAGGCTTGGCACAGCCACAGAGGAAGAAGGAGGGCTGCAGGCATGTGTAAGAGCAAGTCTGGAGAAGCAGATTGATTAAAGTTGTCAGAGTTCCCATCACAGCCCTTTCTTTACACATGCTGAGCCTGATGCAGGTTGACTGATATTCACATCATTTCTTTCCATGTCTTATCAGACTTGGAGTTAATGTTGGGCAGAGGGGTAGCTGGCACAGTGAATGTGTAGGCTCACTGTACACAAAATCATCCCATCACTTTGCAATTTTCACCTATCAGCGGTCCAGACTTGTTTTTGATGTGAGAAATTCCAGCTGCATTTTGAGAGATGACAAAACTTTTTAGAAGAGGAAAGGCAAAATTCTCACAGTAGTCTGGCTAGAAATGGGAATTTCTGCCTCCCATCTGGCGCCCTTTGTCACAGATTTGGTCTACTGCCTGGAGGGAGACCAGAGCTTTCCACCATGTGAGGAGGAAGGCCAACAGAAGAAGCATCACTGATTTAATCTGAGGAAAGTCTTACATTCTCCATTTTGGGAGACACTTGGTCAGCCTGAAGCTTCCATCAGGTGCTCCTCTTCTCCCTACAACACAGATATATGTATACTTCTCCTATAGCTAGATGTCTATGTGGAGAATTACAGTAGTCCCAAAGTCCAAATTACCAGTGAGGAACAGAATATCACAAGGAAAAGGGGTGATGTTCAGGAAAGAAACCAAAGGTGGCTTGTTAATGGTAACAGTTTAAAATTAAGGAGATATCATCATGGTCCAAATAGTAAAGAGGAGGTGCTCATTGGGAACAGCAAGCAAAGCAAAGCTTTTTGCTAAGCAAAGAAGCAAATACTACAATTCTAACTGGCAAAGGAATTAATATTTTAGATAGAATGTGAAGGATTAGTTTTATTTTCTGGTGCCATCATCAGATGTCTATGTTCCTTCCAGCCAGGCATACTCCATTTGTGTAGTTTTAGAAACTACTTTTATTGCTTTTGCACTATAGAGAAAAAGTAAACACTTTGACTGATCTGCAATCAGATGTTCCCCTTACACAGCTCAGCACAGAGACAACAATGAATGCAGCTCTGATGTTAATGCCAGATAAGAAGGCTTATCAAAAGGAGAATGCCAAAGTGACAGAAGGGTAAACCCTCCATCTTTCTTTGTAGGATACACAAGGGTAAAACCTCCCTCTTTCTTTGTAAGATGTTCCTTAGTGGTGAATAAAGCTTAAATCTGGTGTAAATCAGAGTGTACTTAATCAAAAAGCTTATAGCAACTTGCAGAATTTGAGCATCTTTTGCTCTAAGCTCAAGTATGCATCTATATTTTAATTTTCTTGTGTGTAAAAATTTGTAGCATTAGTAGTCCCTCAAGTTTCATTGTACTGTTAGATAATCACATAAGAACATTTTTATGTTAGCATTATAAATTTGGTTGTTGCTATATTTATTACTTTGCACCAATTTATTTGTCTAAGGAGTTCAGACACTGATCTGACAACCAGTAGATTTCCCTGGTTGCCCAAGGTGTGACTGGTTTATTGGC
Organism: Thryothorus ludovicianus; assembly: GCA_013397245.1. Taxonomy (NCBI): domain Eukaryota; kingdom Metazoa; phylum Chordata; class Aves; order Passeriformes; family Certhiidae; genus Thryothorus; species Thryothorus ludovicianus. The sequence goes on along the minus strand of VZTB01012115.1, from coordinate 255,635 downwards.
TTCAAGATGTGTTCTCTGTGTGCTGAAAACACACAGAAAGAGTTGAAATGTGACCTAGAGACAGAGCAAAAGCAAGACTTCCTGGATATAGAGTTTGTTAGACTTGTACACTTGGGAATTCTTGAAGAAGGAAAATGCCTGCTTTAATTGAGCTAGGCTTGGCTTTCTGTTCCCAAAACAGATCCTGGTGCAGGGCTGATCTGTGCTCCTAATTTCTCAACCAAAAAGTAATGAATTTGGAAACCACAACCCTGTCCACCTCCATCAACACAAATATGTTAACAAATATGGTCTTTTAAATCTAAAACCTTAATATTTCCCTTGGTGATGAGCATCCTGTGTGATGAGAAGTGACAGCAACAGGGCTGAAAAAAAAGCTTCTGGTCTCCAAGTCTCCCTGTCCCCAGGTACAAATTCTCACCCCAAGCATTTCAGGCATCTTCGTATTCCAGTTTCAACAGGTTGCACCCAGGTTTGAGTTCAGTGTTTGAGTGAAATTAACCTTCTGCAAAACCTCCTGGAAAGGTTAGATCTGTGTTCATGAGAGATTGGATTTCACAGCCTGTCACAGAAGTGATCATTCTTTGCTGAGGCTTGTGTTGATTGAAAACCTTCAACCTTTTCCCCAGCAATACAGCATAGTAAATTTTGCATTATTGTCATCCCATCCTTTTCCTCACCCTTATAGCAACAGTGAGCTGAGGACTTTTTCATTTCAGACTCCTATTTATTTCTGAAAGAAATGGATGTTATTTAAAATTCCATCCCACCCATGATGTGAAACTAATAGACCTCTTTAATTATGGGAAAGCTATATGTATGAGTATTAAGGAAAAAAAACCCAGAAAATGTTTTTTAAATGTTGATTGCTAATGAGATTTAATGATACCAAACAGAGTGAGCTGCTCTAAGAATTTCAGCATGATAGATGCTTTTAAATTCTACTGAAAAAAACCACCAAAATAAGTTACAGTGCCACTTACTAAGACACCCTTGAGTGAAAGTAATGGGCACGAGGGAGCATGACTTCAGAAAGTAGGCCCAATTACACACATTACATATATATTTCCTTCCAAACATGTTTCTCTCCTTTCTTCTTTAACAGTCTAAATTTCCAACTGGTTTCTTTGGGAGTTCTGGCTAAGTAGGAGTAAGCTTCACATTACAGTTATCATCAGCTTCCTGAGGTCTAAGAAAAAGACATGTAAGGTTAAAATAAAAATGTGCTACCTCCTGTTATTCTAAACACTTGACTGATCAGAATAAAATGTGGTGGATTAGGAGCGTCAAATTTAGTGATGAAGATTTAATGTCTTACAAATGCTCCAAACAAAGAAATGTGACTGGGAACCTCAGAGCGCCATGACATCCCTGGAGGCAGATATTGAACAAAGGTTCTGGAGAGATATTTCCAAGAAAAGGCTAATGCTTACAGATAAAGAGGGAAAATCAATGCATATGCTTCAGCAGAGCTTCTTCAAAGCTTCACAGTGATGCAAATAAAATCCAAATATTGTTTGTAAAGGATAGCAGATGAGACCTGGTTGGAGTAATGTTTTTTCCCCAGTGTGGGAAGGAAAGGAAGAGAAGCAAGCCTGGAGATCTGGGATAGTAGAACTCATCTCTGTGCCTTTCAGAGAGCAGTAGCAGTCCTAAGTTTCCACAGTGAGGTCCTGAACAATGCTCAGAAGCCAAGGAATTCTGCTGCTGACACCCCAGATCCCTTTCCTTCCTGGAGATCTGGTATGGCCAAAATAGGCAGTGAGTTAATTTTGCTGCCACTTAAAAATATGGCAGCAAAATTAATTCACTGCCTGTTTTTTTTTTCTCTTCAAATCTTTTTTTTATTTGGCTACAAAAAGAAGCACAAGGGTAAAACAGAGTGATTTGTACCAAATACATCTCATTTTATTTTAGAGAAGCTCTTACCTGGAATCAGTCATTGCTGCTCTTCTCTGGTGGCAGATTTCTATTTCACATGTAGAGAACCATAATTCACTAAGTAAAGTATTTGTGTATTCTACATTACTTTGGAGATACAAAACATGAATAAATCTCTGACACTTGCATTTCTTAGCACAACTGTCATTTATGTATATGCAGAAGCACTCTAATAGTGTGAGACTTAAAAGTGCTTGATGAAAACTCTAGGAGAACTTCTTGCTTATACCCATAAAAAGTATGTCTTCTTCACTTTATTCCTATCCAGTCTCATATTTCAAATCAGATTTTAGAGTTAGCGAAGACATCAAAATCTTCAGTGGGTGAAGGATCAATATAATACAAAATCTTCTAAATGAATAGGAAACAAAAGAGATTACTATGATACAGTGAGCATCAATATAATATGAACCAAAATTCTGAATGTCTGGGAAACATTCTCAGTTACCTCAACAGAGTTTAAATAGAATCATGCTTTATATTGACTCTGAAATGACTATTTCTGTTGTGTGCTTTTCTTCTTCCATTCCTATTATTGTAGCCTCTATCTGTTACAAATTATAGCTTTTTCAGATGCATTCCTAAATACTCCATTCTTAAGCTATCAGTAGCACTTGAAAATAAAAAATTATATTTAAAAAGTTAATAGAAGAATGTTTTAATGACTTGATGCACAATAATCTTCCTCAAAAAAATAAATTCTAAGTCCATTTTTTTTTTTTGGTTGGCAGCAACAACCTCCACCTAGCTGAGCTGCCATAGTGTCTCATGGGAGTTTAAAGATCGTGTGTATCAGACACTGGTGTTCATATAAACTGAAATGTCTTTAGACCATTCATTGCCTTCTAGCCTATCCTTGGAGTGTGAGTAAGTTTATATTCTTTGTTCTATTTCAGGATGACAAAATATTACTGAGATTCTCCATGGAATGAATCCCACTTTTGGATGGACGTGTCCTTGTATGTGGAATCTGAGACACTTTAGCTTTGATCTCTGATCTTGCAAAGCTCTGAAATAGTAATATTCTTTCAAAACAGAAGACACCAAAGAAACTAAACTCCCCTGTAAGACAGGGAATTTGTTGGTGCTTCTCAAGTCAGTGGAAACTAAGAATAATCAATATTTTGTGAGAGTGGGTAAAAAGCAACAAAGAATTCACACAAAAACCTCCTTTGAAATAATCTGATCAATGAATTAAGGTGGATGGAAAGTACAGTGGATAATAGAAATAAAATATTCACACAATAAAATAAAAATTCACACAAGCAATCCTAGGAAAAAGTACAATATTCTCCTGGACACTTTATAAAAAAGTACACTTCTACCCATGATAAAATTAATATTTAGTATACGTTTGTGTACAGTTGTTCTGAAAATGTAAGTATATTACCTAACTCATAATAGTCAAAGCAAAGCAAACGAAAAAAAACCATGCTCCATTTGGTCACATTACATATCCTGCAATGCATCTTTATGGATAGATAGATAGATAGACAGATAGATAGATAGATAGATGATAGATGGATAGATAGATAGATAGATAGATAGATAGATAGATAGACAGACAGATAGATGATAGATGGATAGATAGATAGATAGATAGATAGATAGATAGATAGATAGATAGATAGATAGATAGATAGATAGATAGATAGATAGATAGATAGATAGATAGATGGATGGATAGCCTGTTGGTGGTTTTAGAACATCAAGGTCCTCCTTTATTTCCTCTTCTCAGATTTGGAATGCTAGCCAGGTAGGCTTACTTGTATTTCTGTTTATCACTATACAAAATTAATTCTTTCTTCTGCTTTCTATATCTAAGAGCATGAGCTTTCAATTTTATGTAAGCTATCAAGACAATCTCCTGTATCCTATTGTTGCCTCAAATACATCGCTATGATATTTTGTATCTCTCATAGCTTCTAAGTGTATTTTGCAAAAAAATCCCATAATGCTTTTTCTCTCAATATTTTCTTCCTAAAAGAAAAGGCATAGTGCTAATAGCAGTTTGCAATACATCCTTCTAATTCCCTAGAGAGTTTTGCTGTGTCTTCCATTTTTTCTTTTCTGGTCACACTTGCCTTGAAAGAAAAAGAATAATAGCCCTCCCCAATGGCTAAAGCACATATGAAATATGGCAGATAAAAGTTAATTCAGATCCTTTATGCAGGAGAAAAAGATGCACTTTCTGTCTTAGAGGTTGAAAAAATTGGGATTCCTGTCTGCTGTATTCAGTCTACCAGTTCTGTCTTGGTGTGTCCTTTATTCTGCACTGTTGAGTCCAAGCAGGGTCCAGATCTCACCTTGGCTTCCTGTAATAATAATGACAACAGCAACAATAAGAAAAAAACATCAGTGATCTCAATATTCCTGGAACAATTTTCCTGGGCTACTGAAATAGGCAGACCTTTAGTTAGTATACAGAAGCTTGTTGTCCTCTTTTAGGGCAAGGTGCTGAGCACTAAACTTTTTCATTGAAACATAAATTGGAGACAAAAAAGAAGTACCTAAATAAAAAGCATGCTACATGAAATATCTGTGTAGCTACTGTTCTTGTAATGATTTTTCAAATACAGAATAAAAAAGTAAAGCCAAGGTACAAATTATTTGAAGTGTCCTATGACACAAAACCAAGAGCAGAGCAAAACTGCTCATGCTGGTTAGTGGAAAGAAATAGGCATTCCTAGGGTTTGATTTACGGCACTGCTAAGTAAGTAAACACATAAATTAAGTTGAAGAGACTGTGGATCTTAGCTGCTCTTTCTGTTTACAGAAAGGACAATATCTATGTGAATAACTCACACGTAGACCCCTATGTGGTATGCTAAATTTGCACACATATCTCATGAAACCTAGCAAACCAGGAGGGGTGCACAGCTAACATATTGTGCATTATGTTGTGTCCTGCTTTGAATGATGTAAAATGACTTACTGCCACTGGTATAGGATGAAAAAATGAGTAACCAAATAGAGCAATAACTCCATTGAAGTCAACAAAATGGATGCAGTCCACCTGGTATTTTATTCTAAACATAGGAATTTTAATTTCATTTTTAGTGAAAAAATATTTTTGAAATTGTGAAAGATATTGAAAAATAGAAATGCAGTGGTTTTTTTCTATCTCTGCTAATAACAGTCATATAGTAATAGAGTTAATAATAACAGTCATATAATAATAGAGTTATTTTAGCTATAAGCTAAAGTTTCCCTTTAAATTTCCCACAATTTTTAGTTTGTTCCATGGTCAGGATCAATAATAGTTTTTCAGTAGCATATGACATGTGTGCAAATTTTCATACAAAAGAGAAAAATCAAGGAATCCAGAAGTGTTTCTACATTGTTTATGAGGTCATCTGTTATATAACAAACATGAGTTAGGGAAGTAAACAAATGTGTGCTTAACCTGCAATGTAAACACACAAAGAAAATAAAATCAGATTATCACTATTGTCACATACATTAATGTACTTAAAGAAGATATTTTATAAGACGCCAGTTTGAGCTAGATTTTTCTTAAGACATATTAGAGATAGTTAGAGGAAGTTTAGAGTGAAGAGTAAGCTCACATTGTCTCATCCATCTTTTAAAGTTTTTGATCTTATTTTATGTATGATAAGATGGAGGAGGGAAGAGGTTTGAAATTGAAAATTTGCTTATTTTTTTCTTAAGAAAAGAGGTGGCATAAATACCTTCCTGTCTTTATGTTGTGCATTTTTTCTGTCAATAGCATAGAATCTCCACTTCTGAGTTTGATGGCCCATAATCAGTTTTCATCAGATGACAGATTCATGTTTTCCAGCTGTCTGAAGGTGTCTGACATAAATACTTGTTGCTTCCATAGTCATATTCTTTCAAAAAAGTGTTTTACACAAGAAAACCTCAGGTGTCAGAACTTCTTTTCTCCCTTCTCCTTTGCTGCTATTCTGTGCCACTGCTCTGATGTCTCATTATACCTGCACAAGAAAAGCTATTATCCTTCACACATTTAGCTGCTGATCTAAATGAAAGTACATTATCTAAATAGTTGAATCAAGAAGCATACAACTAAAACTCATTTCAGTTTGATCTGTATTTCTTGGTGCTTTAACAGGTTAACAACTTCCTGTGAAATTACTTTATTCAAGGGTTTTCACCATAATTTCGCCATAATGTGGTCTAGACCTAATGGTAATAAGAACTTGCAGAAAATCTGCAGTTCATTTTATGTCTCAGTAGAAAAACGTGTCTTTTCTAAATAATTCAGAAATTGCATTCAGAAACAATATGCACATTATCAAGGATGACTCTAATAGGGAATTTATCTGACACCACAGAGTTAGTATTTCAAATACTTATCATAGCATGTGAATATTAAATATCATCCTATTAGCATTAAGTGGTCAGTTAGTTAAGTCTCTGCATATTTACCTCAGTAATACTGGAAATAAAACACAAATTAAGTTCACTTTGAGTGCTGCACATTTATTTCATGGTCTCAGAGGCTTTCAGTGGTACTGTAGCAGTATTCTGTCTATGCCAGCATATGTTATTATCATTGTGGAACTTTGTATAGGAGATCATTTTGTCATTAATCCAGACTTCTGGAAAACTTCAGAGCAGGAAGAGCATGTCATGGTAGAAATCAAACAAATATATCATCTTAAAGCAACAAAAGTGGATTCCAAGTATGTGTGCTGTATTTCCATTCTACACCCTGTTTTCTGCTTGTGATATCAACATTTGTACGTGATGTAAGCTGAAAACACTTAAGAGGCTTTTGATGGAAATTGCTCACATTTTACACAGTGTTAGGATATTATTTTTTTTTCTTTCATATTTAAAAATCCATAAATAATTTAAACCTGTAACAGCTTCAGCGTTGCAAGCAGCTTAAAACCAAGAAAGTCCATTGCAATGCTTTTACATATATCCAAGGTACATTCTGAGGATTCAAGAAATTTATCTAAATCTGATGTATTTAGATTGGCCAGGTGTTTTATCTTCTCAGAAGTCAGTAAAGGGGTTTATTCTTCTGCTATTCTTCTGTGGTATATTAAGGAAAGATGGATTATTATTAACAACCTCCTCAATAAGCAGGCACCTCTTACTTCAGCATGGCAGAGGAGATATTTTTGATTACTGATCCTTACCCTCATATAGACCTGAGCCAAAGAGAAATGTGAAGCACAAGGGGGAAGAGAGACAAGCACATGGGCAACTCAGCCAGCAGACCTAACATGGTCTCAAATTCTGGTTATATTTCATTATCTCCTGAATGACAGCTTTCTTTGCTGGCAGAACTGCAGCCAGAAGAATGGCCATCATGTGCCTAAACCTAGAGAAAAGATAATGACTGTACCTGGTGTTTACAAAATCCTTTGTGTCCACAATGTAACAGGCCCTAGGGAACACCTGTCTGCTAGGTGAATGCTTCGGAATAAAAATTTTTTGGTCAACACTTATACACGTTTCTGAGTTGAAGGCAACCTTCTATGTGTCAGCTTCAACACCAAATTTGTTTATATTAAGGATGCCAACTTCTCTTGTTGTGTGACTGGCTTTGAGGAATCTTAAACTAGACGATCTCTAAGATCTCTTCCAATCCAAACCAATCTATGATTTTATGATTCTATTACTCTGCCTTTCCAAGTGGGTGCACAGATAGTAAGAACAGAATAATAATGCTGGGTGTTATTGTATCTTTATAGACACAGGTGAGGAAACTAAACTGGAGAATTGACTTTTCTTACTCTCTGAAGTATGGTTTTTTTGGAGACACCTGAACTTGCACTGAACAAGCTAGTGTGTGTCTCCAGCATAGCTAAGGCATGAGCTCAGGTCTGGGAAGCAGTGAAGCTGTGTTATCTCAGCATGCCACCCTGGGGAGAGCATGTCTGGCTTTCCTGCTTCCAGTTTTGGAATGGGCTTGGTTGCTGTGAGCTTGGGAATCTCTGTGCCACAGATGTTTGCATGCCATGAAAAGAAAATCCAGCCTATTATACTGCATTCATTAAATCTGACATGCAGTTGCTGCCCTTTTTGTCATCCAAGTCAAAACCATAAAAATTGAAATTTACTTCATGTCTTTATTCTTTCTTACTAGCCAGACTCACTGGTCTCATCTTTGAACTGTAGCATAATGCTCATGTCTGGGCTGCAGAGCTACACTCAGGATTTTGAACTCTTTCTTCACTGGCATTTCTGTTCCTCACTTTTAAGCTAGGTGCTAGTTCATGTTGCTGTGCAGGCAAGTACTTTCAAGTGAAAAACTTAAGTTTTCTGCTTTTCCAACTATCATTTTCAATCTTATAGACTCAAAGTGTTCGCTCATCTGCTACAGTCAAAGTCCTTTCATTTCTTGTTTCTTTTTTTTATTCTCTCTACCTCTGTGTCCAGATGTATCTCTTTCTCACTGAAACTTTACCTCACACTTTCATCTGTCTTCTTTTCATTGGTCTGTTCTTAATTTTATTTTATTTTCTACAGATCTTCAGTTTAAAAAACACACCTCTGACTCATTCCCCTCCAAATATATTCAAAGAAATATCTTCTTTCCTCATATTTCTTCAAGACCCCTACAAGTGGGTTTTGTTTCTGAGATTTTGGATAGATATTTCACTTCCATGACAGTTATAGATATTTCAGGGTTCATATCACCGCATCAGAAATACAGCCAGTCCAGACTCATAAATCAGTATTACTAAGGTGTATCTGAAGAACTGAAACACTTTTATTGCAAACATCAGTGATAATATGGGCCTCAGAATTGCCCTGGAATATGGATGAGTACAAACCATTTAGGAACAAATATTCTGGCTGATAACTGACAGCCAGCCAAAAGCAGCCCCTGATAAAGATAAATAACCTGTACTCAGGGAAATTTTTTGCATCATTAAACATGGTGAGCATATTAGCTAGCAGGGGGTGGAGCTGAGTCCCTAAAGAGATAAATCTAAATTATATGCGCTGCAGTGATCATAACAGTAATGCACCATCTTGGCTAACTAGCTGACATCAACAGGGAAGGGAATTTCAGATTTAAATGAACCAAACTGAAGAGCATTGCAGTGTGCATACAGATTAATTGGAGCACATTCATGAACTTTTTCTCTGGTCTGTTTTCATTGGTGCCGAAGTACAAGGAGTTTCGACTATTCTTGTCATTTCTGCATCATTTTTTATTCTTACTTTCTTATGTGGTTTGATTAATTACTCGTTTACTTGCTTTCCATTAATCACCTTTTACCACAGTTGTATCAACTCTTGCCAAAAGCTTGTAGATAGACAGGAGAAATTTAGTGGCTTTTTTTCTGTAAATAGGAAAGTACACTTAGCAATTATACACCTAATATTTCAAAATGGGACAACTCTGAAAGAAAAGAAAGCATTTAGTTACCCAGACACATATAAACAATCAAATTAAGCTTTGCTAGAAGAACATAATTTGGATGAAATATTTCCCTTAAAATTAATGTGGTCTATTTTTAAAACAGTATCAAGTATATTTTTGTAGGATAAGGAATGTCTTTCTAAAAGATAATTGCCTACTTTCAAATATTTGTTATTTTTGTTTTCCAAGAAATTTTGGGTTCAAACATCTAGAAGGTGTATGAAGCAAAAAGATGAATATTAATTGGCTGAAATTCATTTGGTATAACTTGCAACTTCATATTATTAATTAGGTCCATTTATTTTCTGTTGACTTGGCAAGTAAGGAATTAAATCAGATGTGACAATTGCATTTTTTAGTCAAAACCAAATATGCATCTTCATGAATAATTGCTCTCAGATATGTTATTGTCCTGATAGTAATCAAATCTGTTCAAGAGACTCATAGATAAATTAGTGGTTATCCCAGTTCTATATAAAAATCCACTTGCAAACGTCAAAGTGTATTTGATAACATAGCCTGAAAGAAGCATGGGAGTACAAAAATGTGACATGTAAGGGGAACTGCTTTTGTTCCATTTCTCATCTGCTCTCTGCTCCAGGTCTATGATTGCAGCAGAGTGTGCTCCTGGGCAGCAGGCCTGTGGTAACCTAAACATCCATCAGATTGTCCAGCCTGCTTTTTCCCCTGGGGAAACGATGATGAAAGGCAGGAATTGCTTGCACTGATGGTAGCAAGGAATTTTTAACCTGGCTCCCTGTGAGGCTTCTGTTCTAGCTAGGAGGGCTGCATCTGACTGTAGTGACTCTCTGGCCTGGGTACACAGTTTAAATGGGCTGCAGCGAATTAGGGAATTTCAAAAGGTTTACTAGTGGCCAAAAGGGGCTTGTCCCTTAGAGGAACAAATGAAAAATGGCAACTGGCATTTTGTAATGCTGTTGCACCCTGGGGAGATACAACTTCTCAGAGTGACCGCTCGGTAGCTCATGGTATTTAGCGAAATGGGAGATATATGAAGGAAGATGATTGAGTACACTGTCCAGACAAGTTCCCCCTGTAAAGTAACAAATAGAAAAATTACAACTTGACTATGCAGTGAAATCATCTAGGCTGATTTGCAGTACTGGGCATTCAACAACATGGTTTGAGGGCAGGAAATCTCTTGACTCTGTGAAAAGCTCCAGCTTCAAGTCCTGATTCTGCAGAGCACATCAGCTTATATTTTAGACCTCTTGGTATTGCTTAAAGCTGAACTTGAATGTTTTGCTATCCTGGGGATCCAAAGAGGAGGCTGACATCAAGAACTTTCTTAGGAGCTTACCAGAGCTTTTGTATGCAGGAGATTAACCAGGATATGACAGAGAATAACTCCAATCTGACTATCCTGAGCTGTAAATAAAACGTAAGCCTTAGGATGACAGCATTGCTCCAGGTCTTCCTGTCAGTATTGCAGGGTATGATCCTGAGATCCTACATGCAAAATACCATGTTTGTGGAGCAGCTGCAAAACAGGGATTTCATACCAAATGTTTCTCTCTGAAAAGATTCTGACTGGGTTCAGTAAATCAGCTGGGTTCAGTGAATCACAAAGTCCCAAATGAAAGTCCCTTGTTTAGGTAGTCATGGCAGAAATAAAGCTCAGTAAAAATGATGTTTTCATAAAGTTCTGAGCTCTGTTGCAATTCAGTTGAAAATTTGTGACCACTTATGTATTACTTACATGAATGATCCAGTCCAATCTCTAAAAAAAAATTACTTTTGCCACTGTTCTATATTTAGGACAAGAAATGTTGACCCTGTTCCCTAAACACTGCTGTGCCATAATCAGACATTAGTCTATTTTGAAAAGCTGCAACTTAATTTAAAAATTTTATCTCCAAATGTGATATTGCAATCATATTTGGTCAAAGCTTGCAAGCTGGAAAAATATTTTCTCTGATCACTCCTTCCCATTATCTGTTGCTCTCAGAGGAATTAGTTCAGCAAGATTCTCCATTTGAGTTATAGTTAGTTCAAAAGTTTGAATGGGACTTTGACTTCTGCTCCTCTATTCATGTATTGAAATTTACAGACTTATATGGGTTGTATTGAAACGAAGACTTATTGTCTTCCTCCTACTTTTGTTGGCTGCTTTTGGTCTTTTTCTATATTTTTTTTCTGTCTACATATTCTTTTTTTTTCTTCATACTTTCTGTTCTGACTTGTTTCTTCTACTGTTATTTCTTCTTTTGTTTTAATTTCACTAATGGAGGAAAATACTGAGTAAGACAGAATAGTAAAGTTGAATCAACCTTGAATTTGAAAGCTGAGCAATTTCTCTCTGATTGAATGTTAGGTTTTGTGACTTGGAAATCTTTTCAGTGTACAGAGAAAGCCAAAATCTCTTGAAGTGAATAGGAAATTTTTTACTTCAGTGGGTTGATGTTTAGGGAGTACTCTGATATTCCTTCTCAGTTTTGGTAAGAGTCCAGTAATTTTAACAATGGCATTTTTATTTCCCTGGAAAAAAAAGCTAAACCAAACCCAAAACCAGGACAGTGAAAAATATCATATTCCTTGTGTTCTCTATTCTCATAATTTTATAATAGTCATGTTCATGTAAGATGCAGGGAGGAAAGATTAGTCCTGCCACCCATTTGCTGAAGGCAAAAAATGCTTTGATTTATTTCACTCAAGCTGTGAGTTACAAAGCTTTGTGAAAATAGAGTAGGAAAGACCCCAAACACCCTTGCAATAAAACTGTGAGTAAGCAGTTCCATGCAGACTGTCATTTTCTTTCCTAATTGCAAATGCCTTCTAACACCTTTTCATCACTTTATTCAGCATTTTTAATAACCAACAGTAAATGTGAGTAAATCACATTGACCTTTAAGGTCCATATATAGATCAAAATAAACACACAGAGATTAAACATGTTGTTGCTTTTACTGCAATGATATGCAAACAATTATAGATGGGGTCAGTCCAGGGCACCATTGATATTGCTTGCCAACCAATTTATTTGTGAAACCTCTAACCCCCTTTAATGTATTTCTTCAAAGAGGAAGACCTAAGAGACTCTTAGGTAGGACTGATGGAAAATTGACTGCTTTTTTTTTAACCAGTAAAAAATTTTGCATAATTTTTTATGATTTATTTTTTACTTAAATGAAAGATAATTATATATTATTATATATGCATTTTATATTATATATATAATAATCACAGCTTGGTGGTGGTTTTCTGAGGTTTTTAAAAATATGCATATTTTATGTTTTTAAATATCTCAAAATAAGCATTCAGATAAAATAATAAAATAACTTACTACAAAGTATAATAGAGTTTCATAATTTTTATCCACTTTTCCATTGGTCACAGAAGAAAATGTCTGTCTATTTCTTCAGGATATGCTAAGGATATTGTTTTTCTTGAACGTATTGTAATGTAATTTTAACCAAAAATATTGTTCAGGCATGTGATAAAGTGATTTTTAATAAAATGCATTAATGTGGTGGTTAACTTATATTGCTATCATTATTATAACAATTAGAACCTTACATTTGAATTATCAATACATGATTCAGCGAGGCAAAAACAACTTTAGAGCTGAATACAAAACAGAGAGTGTAAATCATGACAAAACATTAATCTACCAGGGTTTAAAGCCAATTATTTTTTTAATGCTCTCTATCCTCAGTAGATCCTCAAGAGAAATACACACAATTCTAAATTAAAAAAATGTACTCATTAGGATTCAAAATGTGAATTTAAATCTTTTAATGTCAAGTATTTCTAATGATTTCTAAATTTAATTAGTGAGCAGCATACTTGCTATCAATATATTTTTGTATATGATTGCATTTTCAAGAAATGATAAAAACTAAGGCCAGCTAAGGTAAACATATTGTTTGACATCCTAGAGAAAGCAAAAAGTGCAAAGACATCTTTTGTTGGTACCCAACCTTTTTCAGTTCTAGTTCTTGACCTTTGAGTATTATTCATATGAAAAGCAGAATCACAAACAAAACCCTATTTTCATTTGTCTCCTCTTCTCCAATATATTATTATGTAATTAACTTAAATTTTATAACTTGGATAGAAAGCTTTTACTGAGATAGGCATGTTTATCCTGTTGGAGTGGTCTTTTTGTGTTTTGTTTTTTTTTTAACATGCATTTTCTTTTAGGAGTCCATTTATCATTGCAGGTTGTGGTGATGTAATTGTGGTAGGCGGGTGCTGATCCGTTTTAAATGTTGGCAATAAGCCCCAAATCTCGGAACGGTCCACAGAAGCAGGCTGGAGTGTGTGAGATGATAAAGGGGTAGCAAAAAGCACTTGCAGTCAGGAAAAGGAAACCATGATCCTGCACTGCCAACCACATATTAATAACTGGCAACCACTAATAAATTCAGCAGTCTCTGAAGGCTTCACAGAAGCTGAATGGCACAATATAAAAGAGACTGCATTTATTCTGGCTGGGAGATGAGTTCATTTGTCCAAGAAGCTCTTTGCAGCCTGTCTGAATGATACCAGAACTCTAGTTTTGCATTTATTAACCTGGAATGGCTGTTTATCATTAAGGGGCTTTTCTCTAGGCATGCACAACATTCATAGTTGTACAGACTAAGAAAAGAGGAAAGGTAGCAGGTTGCCCTGGAAGAATTTTTGACCATGGAGCTCATGGCAGCTTCTTCTGTCTGCAGCAGTTTGTGGATGGTGCCAGTGTTAACTAGGGCTGCCTGCTTAGCATGCCCTGAGAGCTTGGGCAGCTTGACTGCAGATGTTTGCCAGCAGTGACCTTGCTTGTGTGTGCATGCACACACACATACGTGTTCCTCTAGCCTTGAGGTTTGCTCCAGGTATATCAGACTGCAGCTATGGTAAGACAGTGATGTGACTGGCCTAGGAAGGGTGGAGTAATTCCACTGTTGTGGTAATGGACTTCTAAGGGTCTCTTCAGTGAACATGAAACTCTGATGACGTGACAGATGTAACATGGTATTCGATTTAGGCCATCCAGCATTTCCTACTTATTGCCTTAGACATAAAAAGATGATGGTGAGATAGTAGCTGGAGGCATTTTCTGCAGCAGAGGCAGGTTCCATGTCACTTTGCTGATCTTAGAAGCTCAGCATCTAGTCAAAATTCATTTTTGATGGCTCTTGGTAGTCCAGGTTGAGGAAAAAAGTAGGTCCTTCCATTTGTTTTAAACTTTGCACTTGCGTGAGATGAATGATGCTTGATCTCCCATCTCTCTGTGCTGACTACAGAGGCAGTGAAAAAGACTACCTTAAAAGACCTATCTGTCTTTCAGATGGCTAAAATTATGTGACAGGAAGCCTCAAGGAGTAAATGGTAAATGGGCTATTTCATCTTTCCTTGAAATTACCAGATTTGTTTCTATCAAGTAAATACTCATTGTAGCAGCCAATATTTACATTGCTTTTGTTGCACATCTACCACAAGGGTCATGGATGTTCTTCCCAGATCTCTTTCATAGCTGATACCATAAATATTCCCTGCAGCTCTAGGCTTCTGCCTACATGTCAGATTAAATTGGGGTGAAGATGCAATTAGTGTCAGGAGATCTGAGTTCAGAATTTTATGCCATAGTGAGCTCAACTCTGGATTCAACTCTGGAAAACAGGCTGTGTGTTTTGAGTGGTATTATTACCTAATTACACTTACCTAATTACATTTTAATTAGGATGAGTAGCCAAGGGTTCAGTATTCTCAATAAGAAGAGACTTCTGTCCAAAGGCTTTGACAGTTTTTTGGAAGGTGTGCAGGAAAATTATCAATTTCAATCTGTTTTAGTTTTAATTGCCCATTCCTGTCATTTTTTGTGTAGATAGACTAAAGAATTAGTCAATTTTTAAGTGCGCTGTAAATTCTGTAAATATGGATTGCACTTTTACTTTCCTTTTTTCACAAAGTGATTTTGCTGTGGAAATGTGTTCATCTGACATTTCGCAGAATTTTTACAATGATTAGCACAGAAATGAAACATGGATTGCTCTGCCTCTGCATATATTCCAGAAAGGATTGCAGCAAAGTCTATGACTTTGACCTATTCAGTGTTTTCAATTTGGTGTGTTAGCTGTTTTCAATCTCCTCCATTTCTAATTTTGGTACTTTGTGAGGAGGATGTAAAATAGTCAGTCCATCAATATATGTAATAGTGAGAAGGTCAAAAATGCTTATGTTAGTGAAGAAAAAAATAGCCTTGTTGGAAATTTGGTCACCTGCAAGTGTGTTTGCAGTCTAAAAGATGATAATGAAAATTTTTATACTTATTGTGTTCCTATTTCTTTCTCTTCAGATTTGTTCAATTTGTTTTAAGAAATTGTCTCTTTTCTAATTGCAGTATAAAAGTTTCTCATGTTAGACTGTTATTTTAACTGTTCTGCATTCCAAAGCTATTACTTTATCTACTTCAACAGAGACCAGTAACCTCTTTTATGATATTTGAATGTTTCCCTAGTCACTGCTTAATGTATACCTACAAAATAATTTCCCTGGGAATGCTTACATGCTTAGGAAGTAGTATGTGTATGTACTGAATATTTCAGAGTTGTCCCTCCATTAAAAGTAATTTTAATCATATGCAAGTCAGGATTAAATTATTTATAGATTTGTATATATACCTCAGATTGCTCTGTTTCATGAAAATAAAATATAATAAATCATACTCTTTAGGTAAGCAGATATAATGGCTCAAAAAACACAAAGTTTACACATCTGTTGGGTAAAGCACTTCAATGTTTATACAATAACTTTCCAAAGAGGAAATGTGCTTTAATCACTCATGTTTTTTATTTCTCTGCCTGATGTTCCCAGAAGCAAGTTCTTCTATTCATCTCTTTAAAGCATTCAGAGATCCTAGTCAGTTCTGCTGCAACATCGTTCCCAGCCATACTTTGCCTTCTTTTGCTCAGAGAACAAATCAAACTGTGATGTCTGAATTCTCATGAGAAAGAGTTTAGTGAGAGACAAATGTGAGTCCAATAAGAGACCAAATAAAAGTTACAAATATAATCTGGTTATCACCCCATAACTGTGACTTTTCAGACTTTTCTAGATACTCTGTTTTGAATTGTTCTCTCAACACGCAGATGTGCTTTAATCCAGGATCCTGCTGTTTAAAACCAAGCAAACAAACAAAATGTTCATGGTATTCTATCACAGAGGTATTGGTAAAGCATAATGACAAAGTGCAGTAAAATGTGGGATTCAGTCAGTTCTACTAGCTTTGTTGCATAAACATAAATGCTACAGAAAAAATTAAAAAATTTCCATTTGTTACAGAGAGACAAAAAGGATTGTTCGTTGTTCTCCAGAAAACTGCATTGAAGGACCTTTAATGTTCTTAATATCAGAGACTTCAATGATAGAAGCCCTTTGTACATTTGCTTTTTTTCATCTTGTTCAGCTATTCTCTCACTGTTACATATTAAACACACATTTTGAAAGGATTTGTGCCAGAACATGTTTGTGATGATGTAAAGGCCATAAAATTTTCAATACTTCTTCATGGGACATTTTCCTTTAATTATTTCCATCCTCAGTATCTGAAATTTAATTTTTCAGTTTTAAGAGGAGTAATTTCTGTAAATGCACTCTGATATCTTTGTTTCCTGGTCCTCTTGTAATAGAATTTTGGCACCTCTGTTTTTGACAATCTGACTTTGTAGCAGAACTTCAATCGATTACCTAAGACAAGAAAGCTTAAAATGATTACATGAAGGGTAAGGTTGGCACTTTAATATTGAGTGCCACTCAATAACATTCCAAAGGATCTCATGCAAATTCTTATGCAGAAACTTCAGAAACTTGCATTCCAGAAAAACACAATATTTTTTTTTATAATTTCTTGGTCTTCATACTCATACTTTTTAAATTCAATTTCTGTATAATTTTGTTTGGTTTATTTTATGTTTGTTTTTTTTTTCCCTGATCACTATTGTTTGTGTGTCTTTACACTGACTCTTCAAAGGATCCATTTTAACTTGGTTTGGCACATACATTCACTTCTGTGATTTAATTAAATTATATATAAGAAATCTGCATTCTGTGCATACAGATTTTTCTTCTCCAGAATTAAAGGCTGTCTTGACTAGCTGCCTCATTTCCTGAGAGTCCTCCTAGCCCAATATTACTGAACCTTTCACATTACTCAATACATCTCTTCTCACAGATGTGTTTAATTATATCACAAGAGCTTTAACTTTTTTTTTTTTTGGCTGAACTGTTGCTCCTTCCAGATGCAAGTCAAACCAGATGTCCTACTTAAAGCTCCTATCTCAAATTATAGTTGCTCTCTATTCTGCTAAAAACTGGCGTAAGACAAAAGATGAGTGCAGAAATTTGGGGTCTTGGTTAGAGGTGGTGCCCTCTGCAGAGTCTCTGGCATGAGTGAGGATGCAGGAGCTGTAGAAGGGCTGTTGCTTCAATAGGAGGAAGGATGAAATAAATCACAGAAGGAAATCACAGAATATTCTGAACTGGAAGGAACACACAAAGATCACTGATCCAGCTCTTAAGTGAATGGACCATATGGGGCTCAAATCCTCAAACCTGGAGTTACTAGCACCATGTTCCAACCAACTGAGCTAATCTCATTGCTATGCTCACTGATCACTCCTTTGCTTTCTTCAAAAAGAAAGTTTTCCATAGACTGAATGCTGACTAATTGCCAGTCAGGACTCATGCCCATAAAAATAAGCTGGTCTTAAATTAGAAAAAGGGTTGTAAAGAACAGACATGAAAATTGTAGTCCTCTATGTGCTGACCATATTCCCGATACTTTCTCTGGATTCGCTTTCTAGCATTTGATTTTCATGGAAAGTTTTATGGAGTGTGCTAAAAGGGATGCTTCTAAATCACCACAAAGAAGACTTTTTAAATGGAGGTGTGGAAAAGAGGAACAGGTTGTGGGGAACCTGTACAGTGTTGGAAATCACAGGATTTATTACAGTCTAAAACATTTCTGGGAAAAAAATCCATGGATTCTAATCTTGATAATTTTTATTATGTGAACATTTCAACAAGGACAAACTTTGTTCTCCAGTTTAAAGGAATTTGATGATAGCTAGTGACACAGTACTCTGACATTTAACCTGTGAAGTAAAAACTACATAGTAAAAATGAGGACAGGACTGTTTATTACAAATGTACTGAGTTCAGCTTGCAACATGGTTGAAAACCTTGGGAATGGTAGGAGAAGGGTGACCTATGTGTGATCCCCAGTTTAAGAGACCAAGTTTAAGTGGTCTGGTGATCAAGCTCAAGTTAAGCCATCAGACAGCCTTTCTATTTAGTACATGAATTGATGACCTTAGATTCAGTGAATTAAAAAGAGTGCAATGCTTGCCCATTGATTGCACAAAGGAAGGAAATTTGGTGATTTTCTTCTCTTCTGAATTTGGATCAGTAGTTTTACTGTGGCAGAGTGGATTTAGACAAACAACTATGCTCAAAATACAAACAGCAAAGTTGCTAACACCTAGGGGTTTATGAGGTTGTACTCTTGATTGCTTGCACATTTATGAGAGTTTCCTGGGCTCAGAAACTAATAATGGTGCTTTAGGATTTTTCACAGCCACACTCTAACTCAGCACATTTTACCTTGTTAGTGCTTCCATTTCCAAGGTACTCATTCTCACCTGTAATGCTCTCCTTGACAAGACTGGGCATTTTAGGCTACACACTGGTTACTACCTGCCACACTGGTACTTTAAAGGAATAAACAATTTTCCAGAGAAAGAGCTGCAAAGGAGTCATGGTTTCCTTGGAAAAATTTTGCATAAACTAGTCTGAATTTTCATCTGAATATTTCCCAAGCCTTTCTTGAACCATTGGAGAGAAAAAAGATTGCTTGTACCTAGGCATAACAACTGTGAAACAAAGGGCATGAAAACAGACCTATAACCTTGGTTAAAAATGAGGTTAGCTAGAGCACAGGGAGTACCTCATCATCTTAGGAGTGCCTTCAGCACCTGGGATGTGTCTGGCAGAGAGGTGTTACAAAGCCATCAAATATTTCCTTTAAGAGGAGTATTTCTAAGATTTTATGCAAATTCATGCCAAAATCAAGTGTTGGCACTACCCTGTGAAACAAGAGCCCACCTGTGTCTTCTGCGTGGGCTTGTGCTGCTTCTGGTTGCAAGGTTGCCTTCTTTCCAACTGTCTTCTACTCTGGGATATTTCCAACAGATATGTCAACAGTTATAATAAACTGTGGAGTAATGCTGTTATATTTAGCATTGGGAAAACGTGAAAACAGTACTGGTGTAATTTCCATTTGTGACCTAAGACAAGACTTACATGTGTCCAATTGGAACAAAGAGCAGCCAGTGCAGAACTTGACAGGAAATATGTTTCAGAGGCAACATATTTGCAAAAGGTTAATCTAGGATTTTAAGAAATGCATGGCTGAGTGAGACCGCTGTTATCTTAGAAAGTCTTAAGAAGCAGACTCTGTGTAATTTGATTTTTTTAGATGGAAAAATTTTAAGATAACAAGAGAAAAGAACTAAAGTAAATGAGAACCATATAATGGAAATAAAGAAAAAAAGCAAGACTGACAAAAGCTTTGAGAAATATACTGATGAATGGAGAAAGTGAAAAGACCGAAATCGTGTCTGTTAAACATCTCTTTGTAGAAGGAACAATATCATAGGGAAAGAAAAGATTGCTTGAAATCTCTGCTTTAAAATTAGGTGATATTCACAATCAGTCTATTTCATATGCTTTAAGACCATGTCAATTAGATACAACAGAACTGTTTGCAGTGCAGCAACTTGTTGAAAATCAGTGGAAAAATCTTTGTTGTATTTGCTAACTGGATAAAAAGTAGAACTTAAATCTGAGCTTTCTGATCATAAGCCTTTTTCTAAAGAGTTCACAAATAAAGACCTGGTCTCTATTTAACAATAAATATTAAAAATGACATCACATAGACCTGCTGGTATACTGATGGAGAATGGGTTTTTAAGCCTGCTCAAAAATGACTGCTTCTAAAACAACAAGAGTTTTTGATGACAAGTTTGCTTTTGATTTGCTGGGTTGTGCCAAATGAGGTATATGCTTTTTTTCCAGTGCAGTCCTATAAAATTTAATTACCAGAGAAGACAGGCAAATCACTGCTGATCAATGCAAAACATTTATATGTTTTGTTAGTGCAACTGTTGTATTTTTAAGTTCACATAACGCCATCACAGAAAGGGAACTTCTGAAGCGTATGGCTTTCCCCAGAAACTGCATCACAGAGCAAATTTTTATTGTTAGTTTGTTAGAATGCATACATCCAAAAGAACTTTTGACCTACTTCAGAATTATATATAGAAGACTCCAGTTGAAAACAACACCTAAGATTGTATTACTAAAACATGCTTGATCAGATAGTGCTGAAAAAATAACTTAAACAGTGCAACTCTCTTTTTGAATCTAAAAGTGTATGTTCTTTTTCTTCATTTTATTTTGTGGTAGCAGACATGTCTTTGTTATAAAAGTCCAAAAATTATAACACTGGAAGAGTTAAATACATAAAAATTTGGAGCATTAATCACAGTAGGAGAAAAGAGGCACACTTCCTTTTCAGTACAAGAAAATGTATTTCCCTCTTTAATAGAAGAATAATGTATTGCTCTCATGACAATATATTCTTCAATTATGATTTTGATTATCATAGGACTGACTTCACTTATAACCGGCAGTAACTCCAATGCTTGCAGTTCATGCTGGAATAAATATTGCATTCATCCTCTCTGAACTGAACCTAACCCAAAGTCAACACGGTTATGCTTCTGTATTTACAGAATTGAGGGTCAGTTTATATTTCCATTTTACCCTTTATTTTTAAAGGTCTTAACTTGGCTTTTGATTTTTGTTGTGTTTATTTTAGGCTTTCTAAACTTAAAATATTAACTGCATGAGAACCACATGTGTATGCAAAATAAAATATGCATGCCAAAGAAAAATTGTGATTCAGCTTTGAAATATATGGGTTTTCAGTGCCTGGAAGGTAAAAAAAACAACCAGAAACCTCCCATGAGGAATAGCCCAAAATAGATTTGGTCCAGAGGTAACTGTCTATAGTCCCAGAGTTGATTCCTGGGAATCAGGTAATTTTGACAGAACTTCAGGAAAGTAGTAGTGATTAGAGGCTTAAAAGTAAATTTCAAGTGTGTTCTTGTATGCAGTCATGCACACAGATACACAAACTTAACTCCACACATATCAGTCTGAGTTACAAGTATGCTAAACCAGAGCACCGAAAGTCAATATTTTAAGCACAGAACTGAAAACACTGGAGTTATCCAAGTAATAATCTCCACTCATATGCCATAATTTCCACTCATTTTTTCCATACTAGTTCATTCCTTAACTCATGCCCTGGTGTATCAGCACAAAGACAGATATTGCAGTTGAAGCTGATGCATAACTAGCAATCCAAATGTTATGAGGCAAGATCTTATTGTGAAGTTTTGAAGTATATTGCACTGGATATAATTTGAAAGTAAGAATTGCCTTGCCATTCTTCCTGCAGAACCAACACAGAACTGCTGAACGCCAGGAGTGCCTGAGGAGACTTAGACAAATCAAAATACTCCTGGTACATCCTGGTAAAATATCTTTAAATTTGTATTGGATGTGGTTCTATACCATGACCATCAAATTGGATCATTTCTAAGGTAATGATATTACCTATATTTTGAATTCAGTTAATCCAACTGATATGATTAGAGAGTATATTTCGATGTTATGTTAGAAGACAGATGGTGTATGCAATCAGGCTGAGCTCTAAAAACATTACCTGTGATATAATAATTGCAAAAGAGGTGTTTATTCAGTTATATCAATGTTCCGGTCTTCTGAATCCCTGCCTATACTGTCTTAGGACAAATTTTTAAATTATTTTAAATTAGAAAGATGGAAATCTGCTTTTCATCTTTCTGGTTTTTTTTTGGTTTTTTTTTTCATCTGCCCCTTAGCATTATTTTTAAATTTTCCTTAGTAATTCTTCCTGAAAACATGCCCATGAATGCTGCTCTATCTCTCTCCTCCTCAGCAGGACATGGGAGAGAAAATACAATGATAGGCTCATGGGTCACAATAAGGACAGGGAGACATCATTTAGCATTTATTGTCATGGGTAAAACAGACGTGACTTGGGGAAAAGGAATTTAGTTTATTACCAATCAAATCAGAGTAGGGCAACGTGAAACAAACCCAAATCTCACAAGCATTTTCCCCTACACCTCCCTTTTCCCAGGCTCAGCTTCACTTCTGATTGCTCTGCCTTTTCCCTGCCAGCAGAATGAGAGGTGAGGAATGAGAGCTACATTCAGATCATCACACCTTGTCTCTGTCACTCCCTCTGCCTCAGGCTCTTTCCCTGCTCCAATGTGGGATCCCTGCCACAGGAGACAGTCCTTCACCAACTTCTCCAATGTGAGTCCTTCTCACAAGGTGCAGTCCTGTGGGAACAGGCTGCTCCAGCGTGGGACCCCTTTAGGATCACAACTTCTGCTGAACCTTCTCCAGTGTGGGCTCCTCTTCCCAAGCATGTGCATGTCCTGGTAGGAGCCTGATTCAGCACAGGCTTCCCAGGGGGTCACGGCCTCCTTTGACTGTCCAACTTCTATTGATCCTCTACGGGCTGCAGGTGAATTTGCTTCTCTGTGGATCTGCAGGGGGTGCAGGGAGCTCCAGTATCTGGAACACCTCCTCCCACTCCTGCACTGACCTTGATACAACCAGAGCTGTTCCTCTCACATATTATTGCTCTCTTCTCTGGCTGCAATTTGCTCCTGTGGAATAACTTTCCCCGCTTCTTAAATCTACTGTCCCAGCAATCAGCACTGCTGATTGGCCCAGCCTTGCCCAGTGGCACGTCTGTCTTGGAGCTGCCTGGCTTTGGCTCTGTTGGACCTGCAGACTGCTCTTCTGGCAGCTTCTCACAGAAGCCACCCCTGCAGCCCCCCTGCTACCAAAACCTTGGCATGCAAACTCAACACAGCAATTGTGGAGGTCTGTGTGCTGAAATCCCTGAGAGCAGATGTGGGCCAATCTTCGTGTTGACAGCACTGGGCTGGAGACCTGTAACGATGATTAAGAACACCTACTGAATCAATGTCATTTTGATTGTCATGCTACTGGTGGTTGTATACGCAGGGATACACCACAGGTTATTTTTAAGTCTAAAAGTCTGAATTATTGCCTTGGTCAGAGCAACACAAATATTTTCTAATCACTTAATTTGTTGCTGAAAGGAAAGTAAGATCTGTGCTGCCTCCTGTGGGTCATCTTTTCTCTGTATTAGATGATGGAAATGAAGCAAGGCCAATTCCAGTGATGTTCCAAGCTTTTCAATGACAGTACTGGAGGTCCAACAAGCTAAATAGGGATGCATCAGTTAAAAAAAACAACAAAAAACAACACACCATAAAATAAAAGAATAATGTTGAGAAGGGTAGAGACAGGAAATTACTTGTGAGAAATGTATAACACTGAGTGATTTCTTTTCTAAATGTATGACGCCAATTTAGTGTTTAAAGCTGCTCAATGGCTGGAATACAAACTTCTTGTGAAATATATTGGGTGTTTAGAGTCACTTAGTGGTTAGTAAAAAACCTCCTAATGAAACAATGTATTAATTGCTCAGGGCCACTCAAAGCAAACACACATAAAATATTTAGATGTCTGGAGATGCTCAGCGGCTTGATAACAAAGTTTTAATAAAGTCTATTCAGTGTTTAGAGTTGATCAGCAGCTAGGAAAACAACCTGTGCTCAGCAGTAGAAATGCAGGGCTAATAAAATAAAGAGCTGCTCAGTGGCTGCAGCAAGGTTTTTAAAGCTATGCTGAAATTAGGGAGACTAAATTAAGCAATACCGGTAGAAGCACTGGTAGTTCCATAGGATTAATGGCTGTCTGGGATGATTTGATGGCCTGTGGCTACATTTCAGATCATTAATCCCAGCTGGTCATTAGTCCCCAGGAAATGGCAAGCACTGAGGCCATTATTACTATTATAGGCAGCTTAAAAAAAAATAAAAGAAATAAAAGCTAACAAACCCAAGAATCCACCAGAAGTCTTATATGCGTTATGGTATATGAATATATGTAGCTCCTACAGATACCTTAAGAAGAAATGTCCTTACTCATTTTAACACAGATTTTCTCTAGAACAGTTCTAACATCTTGAGTCTGTAAAATTATTGGGAAATCTATTTATATTTCCACTTGATACATGAATCAAAATCAAAGATTTGGTGCTCTTAGTTGATGTTCTGGCATCCTTAAACACAAAAAGGAACACCTCTGTTGGGATACTTACTGTGGCCTCACTTGGATTAAGCAGAAGCTGCATTTGGGAACATTCCCAATGTCCTGTGTTCTTCACATACTGACCTACTTTCTTTTTCCTTTTTATGAGCAGCAGAGTGATAACATTGCATAGTGTTATACTTTGCATTTTTATAGAAGCATGTACCCAGAAGGATACTAAGAAATTCTTAGAGACCCTACAAAGATTGCTGGGCTTGCTGCTGAAATACAGTTTCCCTTGAAAGACTAGTAACTCCTTCTGGGACAGTAATATTCCACAGTAATGTTTTAACAGGAGGAAGTGAAGATAAAATTTAATTGAAAGTACAGAGAAAATTCAGGCAGGTAGTACATAAATACCTGCTGGAGTTTGGCCGTGATTAACTTCCACAAGTGATTTTTCAACTTATTCTGTCTGTCCAGTTATGAACATATCTGCCTTGGCATGAATTTAGCATTCACCTTAATTTTCACAGTTCAGTAATTTAAGTACTAAGTAGAAGCCATGCTTCATATTCCAGAGCTAAAAACCATACTTAAAGCCTCCTTCTAATATATAGAGAAGAATTTTATATCTCAGGACTTGGATATAGTTTTGAAAATCATGAGGAAACACCATGGTATTTTAAATGCTACAATGTATGCTATGGATTGTACTCTGGAAGCATTTACCCTTTTCTATTTACCTAAATTAGGCACCTAAAGCAGAAATTATAAGAGTACCTCCATAAACAGCTTACAACACTGATGAGGCAAGACAGAAAGGAAAACAGCAAATATCCCTTTCATAGGAGGAGGAAATCTGTTTTGGATTGGCTTTGTTGTGATTGGTAACACCTGTTCTGAATTGTTCAAGATGGCTTGCAGACCAAGGAATGAAAGGGTATCTTCCAGCTCTCACAATCAGATATTCAAAAGGCATCTCATCATACCTGTGAGAAATTACTTCTTGTGTTTCCAGCTGATCAGCAGATTAAGCCTTTTTTTTCCTCTTTATCAAGGTAGTCAAAGTGGATTCACATCTCCCAGCCTTGTCTAGACTTTTATCACCTTTAACTCTTCAGGTTAAAATATCTAAGTAATAAGTCTGAAAAACGGAGTACAAATTTATGTGCTGATTTCAACCCTTAAGTCTGATTGTTGAGTTCTCTTGCTGTTACTTCACAAGAATCTTTGTAGATAAATTTATTTGTCTGCCATTTATATGCAATAGATATCTGAGAGCATCAGCACGGTCAACCAGCTGATCACATCACTGTGTGAATAGGAAAGATGACTCTCGTATTACTGACATCTGAAAAAAAAAATTCTATGAGATTACAAAATCTTTCTCATATCCCATAAGAATTATAATTTTCTTTAAAATGCTGTCCTGGGATTGAACTGGCAACAAAACCTGTCTGTGTGTGAGTGGTGTGTGTAGGGAGCCAAGCAGGGACCCCTTGGGTCACTGGAGCCACCTGCTGTGAAGGGACTTTGTGAATGATCATGGGAAGTGCCCTTAGCAGCCTCAAAGCTTGAACCACACTACTCGCTGACATAAAATGTAAAACATATTTACTGAGTGTGATGGGCATAGCAGGTGGCCTATGGTTTCTATTCCAAAATTGCTATTTCACCATAAACACACACTGCAGTCACATTCACACCAACAAAAGCCCTGCTGCTTTGGTCCATTCTCAGCCTGCACCACGGACATGAGGATGCCGGACACTCACTACAGCTGATGACTGTGTCCAAGTCTTTACAGGTGGCCTGGCTCCCACAAATAATGGCTCTAACTTGGGCTCAGATTTCTGCACAGCACTTGGCATTTGAGGATATGTTCCCTCCATGTCTCCAATATTTATTGCATTCTAGCCTATGTGGTTAGCATAAGATGTGAATAGCTTTGTTGATCATATAGCTCCAGGCCAAACGGTTTTGACTTTCTCTCTGTTTGAGACTAAATTAACTGTCATTACCTTGGTTGCTATGACTTTCTAGCCTCTCCCCAAAAATGTGTTACAAGGATGTAGATTTAACAGTTCAGCTTTGATTATTTGTGATCCTTTTCTTTACACTGACTACCAGAATGGTCTAATGAGTTAGATCTATTCAGATACAGTCCAGATATTTTTCCGTGTGCTTTCAGACAATCCTTGTCCTGTGACAACAGCTGGGGTGTGTATATCAGAGAACAAGCCACTAGCATCTTCTATCCTGTTCTGGGATGACTATGGTACTGCTATCAATGGCTTCCACTTCCTCTCTCCTGTATTTATTTATTTACTTGGATTAACTAGAAACCATTTTATAAGTTTTCAGCATGCTGTTGTATCTTGCTTTTTCTTGGTCTGCAGGTGGACATTGTATCTGAATTTATAATCCATTCTGTGGATGTTAAGTTCTTAGTCTTTGTTACACATAAGCTTCATTTTCTCCAACTCCATTTCTTTAACAATATCATGGTGAGTCATTTACTCTCTTAGGGTCTCCAGTGTTGGCCAGTTTCTCATCTCATACCATCCCCTGCCTGCTCCTCTACATCATATCCTGTGTCCCCACTTCTTAAGACACCTCTGTTGTACCAGGTTTCTTCTCTTAAGTCCATTGGTATATTAGAGTAATAAATTCCTAATTCACCACAGCATAACTGTTTGGTAGCACTTGTTAGCACTGGTCATTAGGGACACTACACTCATGGCTAGCATGTGCTTTGTTAAAACAGAATTGATGGCAGTTAAAGAAAGGTTCAGACAAATGAATCCTGACAAACCTTGAGACCGTGAAAACCTGTGGCTGGTTACTAGCAAAGGCAGCACTAGGAGAGTGTTCCTGACCCACAGGGCTACTGCAGGAGTCTTCCTCTAACCTCCCACAGAGAGTGAGGATTCCATTTTTTTGCCTCCCTTGTCTGTTTACAGAAAACTCTTTGTAAATTGTGCCTTATGACAAAATCTTTGCAAATCCTTAAGCAGCTGACCTTCTGCATCTTGCAGCCACAAAGCTGAATAATTCTGTCTTAAGCTGCACATGAGATTGCAATGACACAAAACATTAACGTTAACTGCTGATGAACCTATTTCATTACTTCTAATAACATTATATCTGTGTTGTCTGCTCAATGCAGTGATAACTTAGTGAAGGAGAGTTAATTTTACATATTATCCACATAAGCAATAATAAGGGAAATCAGTTTCCTCTAGAGTTGAGGAAAGAAGTTTAATTAAATTTGGGTATGGGCCAATTGATTTCAGGTTGGTCACTTTCTGGCTGACAGTGGGACCTTGGGGCTCAATGATAGGTGTAAAATCATGTAAATTCATGAGTGAAAATGCCCATGTCTGAAGCAAAGCCTTCAGGATATTATAATAGGGGTGAAAAGAGAGCAATTTGAAATTAACTGCACAGAAGATTTTTGTAAGGTTATTTTTATTAATCTTATGCTCTGGAAGGGATTTGAGTAGCCATGAACACACACATACCTAGCAAAACTTGGGGTAGTACTATTGGTCAACTGAAATAAAACACTGAATAATGCAGTCTGTAAAATCTCTGGGATACTCTGGTGTTGTGCATAACAAGAGAAGCAATACATAGGCAAACAGAGGGTAAAATAAACCTCTGACTATTGAGTAAAGATGTTTCTTGTTGTGTGTACTCAGACTAGAATGACTAGCAGCTTTGAGATTGCACTGCAAATGAAGTATTTCACTGCAAATTCTCTTTCACCATATCTCTTATGTTCATGGGGAGCAGGTTCAGTGGGACTAAGGCATGCTGTGATTGTGTCATTGGGTTACCCCTCATAGAACAAAGCCTATTTGAACCCCAAATACTTTAAACACAGATATTTCTAGCATCTTAATGAACCAACCTGTATAATTGGCTTCTTTGATAAATAACTTAAAAAATAGTTTTTAATCAGTGAGTCCTGAAAAAGTAGATGAAGAAGCTAATATGCTAATTAAATATTGAATTGACAGGAGGGGATAATTGGAGAAAAAACAGGTTCTGATACTTTCAATTTAAAATACATGATCTCTAAAATCAAACTGATCTCTAATAAAACAATTTACTGAAAAATCCAAGCCTCAGCTTAAAACTTCCTCATATTAGTTGCCCTACCAAATTAGAAGAATTTTGGACAAAGGTCTTGAGGTTGCTTCTATGTAAAGAAACAGAAAAGGCACACAGCACTATACCTTCAACTACATAACAAAGCTTTGGGCTCACTCTCTCCTCCTCTTAAAGGAACAAGGGTTAGACACTGACTTAAGTGGCTGCAGGATCAAGCTGCAAATCATCTGTGTGACCTTTACTTTATCATGACTCACCTCCCAGTTCAGGGTAAATCCAGGATCTGCCTGGGAGTATTTTTGTTGCACAAAGACAAAGGACAATTCGCAGTCTAAATGCTGAATATTGCCAAGGGGCTGCTGTAGGCTCCAGGAATCTGGCAAAAGTGGGAGTAGAGGAGTGAACTTGTGGAGGAATGAGCAGATTTGTTAAAACTGTACTAAGCTGTTACTTTTTATTAATTCAATTTATCAAAGGTGTGGTATAAATTGCTCTATCAGTTGCTTCTAAATGGCATCATTCTGTAAAGGAAAGGATAAAGAAAGGTTAAAGAAATGTATTTAACTTCCAATATGCATCTGAAATATGCTGTCCCAGAGAGCTGGGACTGACACATTCACCAACATAGAAATGCATGTGCTCTGCGTCCTGTGACTTTCCCCCTCCCCATGTTTCTGGGGCAAATATGAACTCTGAAAGAAGTGCCTATGAATCCTCAAAAACATATACTGGCAAGAAAGAGCCAAGATTGCTGTATCGAGCCATCATGTCCAACTACCAGCAGGAACATTTTCAACAGTAAATTGCCATGTTGCAAGACAGCAGGTAGCAGAGGAAGCTCATAGCAGGGAGAGATGGATCAGGGATACAGCAGATTACACCGACCAGAGGAGATCATGAATGAAGCCCAAAGGAACATGAAAAATCCGATAAAATTAAAACAAAGATATTAGTAGCATTGAAAGAGGCTTTTCCAGTAAAAACCTGCACTCCAATGCAGAGCACATCAGGTGAGACTCTATATTGTGCCTCTAGGAGATGAAGCACAGACCTCAAAGCCAAAAGTCAAGAGGGGAAATAATGAGTCTGTTACCTCTGAATCCTCATAATTCTGGGCTGCTCCTGCAGAGCTGGCCTGAATTGCTGCGGCCACACACCAAACATATCCATTGTATTCCAGTCTGGATCTGTCCCTTTCAAGCCCCAGACTGAGCTAGAGCTTGGAAGACAAATTATTCAAATGAGTTACCTACAAGCAAATTCATCTTGACAGAGATATATGCTGTGAAAAATATTAGTCTAAGTGCTTAAGCATTTAAATGCTTGAGCAAAGCAATAAACAAATAAAAAGTCACAAAAGAGCCAAAAAGTCCTTAATGAGGTTTTGAGGTTTTAAGATTTTCTTTTTTTGCATGTGGGTTTTTGTTTGTTTCATTTTTTACATGACTGGTTTGTGAAGTCTTTAAGTATTTCTATATGCAAAACCTTTCTCTAAAGTCTTAAGGTAGTGGGAATACTTGTTTGACATGTTGCCCCCATGTAAATACTGGTATGCAGCAAAACTTAAGACCAGTGAATTTTATTTATGAAGGAGTCAAACTTTTACCTGTGTTGTAAATTGTCTTGTGGCTGTCTCAGATACATGTACTGTTATTATCTTTGCAAATTGGCAATGAAGGGATACCTCTCTGCATATAGGGTTTTTTTTAATAGAAGCAAATAATCTAGGAAACAGTTTTCTGCTGTATAATCTTATTAAATAATTAGCATTTCAAGTGTAGCCATCATCTTTCACACTTTCCAAGTGGCTCGACTTCTATCCCTGTAATATTTTTTCTGATTAGCCTGCTGTCCTGTTTAATCAATAGAACTACAAAGCCAGCTATCTCTCACTCTATGGTTATCTTTCATTGTACAGTACATAATGCCGCTAGTCCTGCTGATAACAAAGAGCACACAGAGGGAATGTGGCACCGCAATGTTTGTTATCTTCCACTCAACTAAACATACCTCTTTTTCTCTCTTGACTCTTATCAATGCAAAAAAATGCTGCAAACAAATTACTCCTGGTGTTAACACTGCACACACCAGTCGGGACCAAGATTTTTTGCCTATCTTATGTCTGTGGTTTGCCAGCACTACAAAAGCCTTCCAGTTTGATACATCACCTTTTCAACCTTTAAGAAGGCAGTGCAAAGTACTACCACTACCAGCCTTACATAAATGGAAGGAAAACTCTGGATACACAGAGACTGTAAGGCAGGGAGATTGACCCAAAAGCTGTTCGTGGTTGACCCCAGATCTGAAAAAAAAAAAGAAAGTAATCCAGTTCTCTA
Organism: Thryothorus ludovicianus; assembly: GCA_013397245.1. Classification (NCBI taxonomy): domain Eukaryota; kingdom Metazoa; phylum Chordata; class Aves; order Passeriformes; family Certhiidae; genus Thryothorus; species Thryothorus ludovicianus. Next base: position 224,612 of record VZTB01012115.1, on the reverse strand, counting down.
CTTTTTCATTTCCTATAAAATATGAAAGCTGATATACTTAGGTTTCTCTCTTGGCAATAAGAAAACAGCTAAATTGAACCTTTGCTTCAGTTAAAGAACAATCTAGCAGTTTCCCTTCTCAAAGGTCTGCCACTCACAAAGGGCAAAAATGTCTTGCTTAGAAAAGGATCCCAACATTTTTTATGTCTTTCCTGACAAAAAACACCCTGAAGGATGTGGTTCTGTTCACTCTGATCTTAAGAATTTTAACCAAGACACATTTTGATGGTGCCTCCAACATAAGAGGCACTATCAAAATCTGATGTTCTGCAATTAAATATAATGATAACCATATATTCAGATAACATTTGAGAGAGACTAGAAGTTTTTCCCTGTGCTCTCAATTATTACGCACTGGTTGAGCCATAAAAAAAAAAATCTTAAAATAGTGATTATTGTTTCCCACAATACTTTCTTGTTTTCTTTATTTCAAAAGAAAATATTAGAATAGCCCATAAAAAAAATTACAGATAGGAAACTCCTTAAACAGAAAAAAAAAATATTTTCCTGTTTCCTTAGAGCACAAGTGCATTGGTTTATAAGTGTGGTGTATATATATGGGACAGAATCCTTGTTAACTGAGAAAGTTTTGAGGAAAACCATCCCGTGCATGTGTATAACAACATAGCATATCTATCTTTAGAAGTATACATGGAAGATCATATTACTTGTTTTGAGGATGAATTTTATTAGGAGAAGGAGAACTTTATAAATGTAGAAAAAATGCAGAACAATAATTTTGCTTCAGCATTATATTTGACGACACTCAAATAATCCCCAAAACATGGGTATGCTTGTGTGGGAATCACTTTATAATTTCTAACTCTCTTCTGAACTTTTAGATAAGAGAAGATCCTACAGTTGTGTTTTATGTCTTGCTTGATAGCACAACCTTTGATAATGTGTCGCAGCAACAGAATTCAAAGCTTTGCATAGTATTTATGATGTGTTCATAACCCTATTTCTTTTAGCTCTAGGCAAACATTACATATCTTCATCCAGATTTTAAAATAAATTTACTTCAAGCATGTTGATATAATGGCTGAGTTTGCTTTCTGCAAATATTCATCAAATGAGAAGGACTAGTGTGAAAAACTCCAGATAAGCAAATTTACTGTCTAATAATCAAATATCTTTTTGAAGCTGGTATTGGATTTTGTTCTGGATTCTGCATTTTTAGTTCCTTTATGTAGTCTGCTGATTAACTAAAAAAAAAAAAAAAATCATGCAGTCCAAAAGCAACATAAAATTACTTGATATGCTTAACCAGCCAACACAAATATCTGAACACTCTTTGTGAACTGAGCATTCTGTGAAGTAAAATATTTCTTGGGAATAGTTTTTTCACATGATTACTCTTGCAAAACCCGTCCATTGGATAATTTTAATTTGATTTTTGATTAATTTAAGATTAATTATTTTTTATTGCAATTTGAACCGTAATCTACTAGGTAATTTTGCTCTCAAAAAAATACATGCTATAATACAGGCAGCTCAAGTGTCAGTGACTTATAATTGAAATTTTCCCAATTGGAAAACTCTGTGTATAGCTGGTTGTAACAGTGCCAAAATTAAGTCATTAAGCTTAAAATTTTCTACACTGGATGCTTGTATTTGGGTGCTGTGAAGAAGTGTGTGTGTGTCTCTCCATGTCTGTGAATAAATCAGCAAATATGTACACAATTGTAAATGACCATGAAACTAGAGGGTCATCATCAAATTAATTTAATAAATAATGCCAACTCTGCTAGACTGTGATTTTACTAAAACATAAGAATAAAACCATTTGGCAGTCCATTCATCAAAGTCGCTTTTGGAGGTGTGCACTTAGATAGTACAAAGTCTGAGTATTTTCATTAATATGTGTCCCTTTTATCTCTTTCTCCATCATATACACATTAAAATATTTTTAGAAAATAAAGTAAAAGAAAGAAAAGCAAAATTTAAAAAGTGAAGTTGTTTAAGTATTTTGGAGGTAGATTCTTAGCTGGTGAAAGTATTTGTAGCTCCTTATTCTCTAAATAAAACCAAGTTATTTTTAGCCAAGTGGTGTGAGTCTGGACTCAGGCACAGTATGTATGACTTGAAGTTTATTCCAGAGTTTATCACAGAGATCATCCCAAATGAGTGCCAATAAAAACTTTATAACACATATGCAGTTAAGCTATGTTACAAATTTAACATAAAAATTATTTCAGAAATGGTTCAGGAGATTTTATGACTTTTTTAATTGATACTGTTATTGTTCTTCCTTCTATATTAAAGCTAAATTAACTTGCTATTATGAGGCAACTACATAGGTCTCAGAACGATTACTGATACAGTTCTGAATCTCTAAATGATCTTAAGCAACTTGTCTATAAATCACTGTGTTCCACTCTTGAGGTCTAGGATAAACCAGCATATCTAAGCTATAAATATTTACCAGCTCAGATGGAAAGGGCTTTTTACCAGTTATTTTCCCTTGAAAGGAACATTCTTCTTCTACATTATTGAGAATAAGGAGAACCTCAAACATCTCTTTGCTTCCCAAATGAATATTGCCCATCTTCCTCCTTAATTCAATGTAATTTGAGAGGAATTTGTGCATTTTTTGGTGAACAAAAAAACTGTTTTTATTTTTTTTGGTGACAGAATGTTAAAAAATAGCAGACACTTGAGAACTGCTCAGAGGTTAAGAGTGCTGGAATGAATCTTGACAGAGATAGATTAGTAGGCAGAACACAGGTGAGTCAGTCAAAGGTGCATGATAAATGTAATTTATCACATGGATCTGCAATTTACTACATGAATATCAACTCCACCTTTGTGTGAGTCTCTTGTCTAATGTGGCAAACCTGTTCCCTGTATTTTCATAACAAATGTGACTAGTTAATACCAGGTCTCATGACCAAGTAATTACACTATTTTCCCCTTAATTATTAACCAGAGGAAAACAACATCAATTCTTAAATTAGGAAGAGATTAATTTAAGTGAAAGAAACAATTGATCTAGAATCTATGTCTTCCGTGTAAGTGCTCTAAACAAAAAGAGAGGATCCACAAACAGACTTATGATGTATTGTGGTGTGTGGCACTGTAATATGAGTAAATTGTGGGGGCACTTAAGGGAATGAATCTAGAAAACACCGATAAGATTTATGAGTTTGTGCATCTCTGTGCATGTGTGTGCACATGGAAGTCAGAGGAGGCTTTTTGCTGCATTCATGAAGCCAGAATGCTGAATGTCACATGCTGCCTCTATGGTCAACCTGAAAACTGCCAGACTGTCTGTGATATCTTCTAGGGAAGTTAGTGCCAGTACTGGTATCACCACTAGAAATTTTATTTAAAAACTAATATCTTGAAAGGAATATAACAAGAATATATAGTTACGCCTTTAGGCATGTGTTAGCTAATAGTATGATAAAATATATATCAAGTACCACTGGTTAAATAACTGCTAAATGCTAGATGGGCAAAAGGTTCCTGGTTGCCATCTGGATCTAAATATCTAAAGGTGGCAAATATTAAGTGCTAATTTAAAATCTTGGCATTCTGCTGGCCATGAATACTATGGCATGTGGAGCTCCACCAGTATATTGACTAGTTGACTCTTGATGAAAATGCCTCATTTAGAATCATAGAACCATAAAACAGTTGGGACTGGAGGGAGCCTTTAAAGCCCCTCAACTTTCCCAATCAACTCCCTAAATAACAGTCTACCTGCTATTCAAGGAAGCAGGAACTTGAAAATTAGGCACTGAAATTCTGTTCTGGACTGTCTGAACAGTCCATTAAAGAAATGAGAGGGAAATCATGACTGGTGGGGAGTGAGGGAGGTGGGAGACAGTAGGAAAGAAGCTGTCCCTCTCCTTGGGTCATGCCTGAATCAGTAGATCCAAAGGGAATCTTAAAGTGTCTTCACTGTCCAAATCATGCCAGCTTTCTGTGATGTGGCAGTGTGATATTAGTGGTAGTTTAGAGACAGTTTTTTAAAATTTCCTCCAGTGTTTGAGGAGAAACTGAAGAACAAAGTTTTCCATGCCTGAAAGTGATGTAATGGAAGAACAAAAAGGGCAAAACCAAAGAAAATACAAGGAGACAAGGCACTATTACAAGGAGTAATGAAGGGATAACAAAAGGTTGTGATGACAAGGCACAAATGGGAAGAAGAGTGATCAGGTAAGGAATTAATTACAAAAAAAAGTAAAAGAAAAAGAAGGAGACAAAACAAAACAGAACAGAAAGGCACATTAGAATAATAATGCAAACATAGTTTGGCTTTGGGGTTGACATTTGTAAAATTCTCTCTTTGGGGAAAGTGTGTTTTCAAATGTAATTATTTTGCAAACTCAAGAAGTATTTATATTTTTGCTGCTAGCAATAAATATTTTTGCTTCATAACAATACAGTTAGAGCTTTTGTTTATATTTATATGCAAATAGTGTTTATTTTATAATAGTACTCAATACTAAGATTACCATCTCAGTTCAAGCTTATTGTCTAATATTCCTCCAGTTACATGAACACGTTTTTACATTAAAAACATGTTCACACACTTCACCCTGGACTGTGGCATGTTAATAATATGTCATGCTACCATAGCAATACCTATCTGTAGGTTTTAAAAGGTCTTGCAACACTAAAAGAAGATGCATTTCTCAATCTCTTATAAATCAAAAACCATAGAACAGAAAAAAAGAAGATCCCTTTCAGGGATTTACTTGTATCAAGAAACAGATTAGTAAAAGAATAAGCTAAGCTTGTACTCAAGCATTACCTTTTCTTGCTGCTGTTGATATTGTTTCAAATCTTGTAGTGGAAATATTTTCTATTTTGAAGCCATGCTTACAGAATGGAAGAAACAATTCTAACACTTAGAGGCAAACTTCAGTCACACTTTTCCCAGTGTGTTTCTTCTATTTCAGAGCTAGGCAAGGGAACAAAAGTATATGAAACAAGTGTAAAAGACACACACAGGGAGGATCAACTTTTTTAACTGTGAATGGTTGTAAACAGACTTCAGCAGATGCAGCCTGCCACTGCTACCAAAGGACATCCTTGAAATTATGAAATAACTAATGCCAGAGGTGGTAGCAAACTGGGCTTCAATAGCCATTGAAGTGCTTTATACAAAGTTGAACACTTCAAAGGAGGGGAATTTTTTTTCCAAAATATCTTTTTGCCTGGTACCTGGGTCACTGCAGTGGGAATGTTATACATAAATTCAAATATGTTCAGTGTGAGAAAGGACAAAGAGCTGAAATCTGCCACCTCTACTCAAGAGCATCCTGCCAGGCTTCTGGGTGAAGAGGAATGATCATCTCTGATTGCAAAATTCATTTCATTTGAATGAAATACTTTAGTGACTGTTTCTGAGAGAGGGTCCATGGGGTACAGGCCTGAGGAAAGAGACACAGCTACATTCTGACAGAAGCATTTCCAATATTTTTAGAAAAAGGCTCTTGCCTGCAGATACAGTCCCCTGAGAAACAAGTTCAGGGCAGTGGCTGAATCAGAGGTCCTGTCCAAACTTGTATTTTCACTTAGGAGCCTGATCTATAAGAAGCTACAGTTTCTAGAAGTGCTGTGAGACCACCTCCAAACTCACTGTTCATAAGAGCTCTCACAGGAAGGTGCCCTTTCTCTTCATTTTATAGGTGTCTAAATCCTTAGGTGTCAGAAGACCTCATGAGTATCAAAACCAGGCAATACGCAATACACAAACATTTGAACTACTCTGGGTACCTGAAGTACATTAAGGTAAAAAGTGAAGTTAGGAATAGATTCTAGGTAAATCCAGATTTAGGTTGCAGCTGGGTAAGGGTCTTTAAGCATGACAGTTTAAAGCATAAAGGTTTAAATTTCTTCTTTTCCCTATAAATCTGATTCCTGAATGGCTGTGTCCCGTGCCATGAATCGTATAGAATTGCCCAGCCTTATGGCTGAAGCTTCGGATGGCAAAGTACCAAAGGCTGTTAAAGTGCACAAATTCTTTTATGCACCTAGCTCTAGGTGCCTAACCTGAGCAGTAATTTTTAACAATTTTGGCACAAGATCTGATGGATACACTGGCCCCTTCTGACACACAGGTGCTTTGAGTCTAAATTCCCTGAATATTACCAGCAAAGTTTTATTTTATATTATTTCTCCTTGCTGTTTAATCACTTACCCTGGGCCACTCAGAGTTTAATTTTATTGGTGATGAGGACTGATGAGGAAGATGAAGAAGGGTGTCTTTGGACTTGCTAGTAAGAGGTTTATCTGTTAGTAAGACTAACAAAAAATTTTGAAAGAGATTTCTGCTTGAAGCGTCTTCGGATCAGACTGAGACTTATATGTGTTTTCAATTTATATATGCGAATATATAAAGCAATAGGTTTGTGCACTCTTTACTTTGACATGTTACTGCTTTCCTGGTATTTTTCATGAAGCTTGAGGCCAAAAGCTCCTGAGCTGCAGATTACTGGAGGCTGGGAGAGTAACCTAGGTGAGCATCTTGCTGTGCTTGCCCTCCTCTTACGCTTTTACAAAACACTTAGGGAATTGGGTACTCTAGGAGACAGAATGCTAAATTAGACTGACCTTGTCTTTGACCAGGTACAGCTGTTCTCACGTTTCTTAAAAATGCTGACATTTAGCATTTGAAAGTCATTTTTATAAGGCAGTATTACACTATTTCCTTATATAAAATGTTAGATCAATATTAAAGTCATTCCATACATTATGTAATGGAAACTTCTATTCTGCTGCAGAATGTTTCATAGAAGAGCCTGCAGCCTGCAATACTCAAAACCCAGGGAGAACCACCTATATTTTCATTTGGACAGTTCATGAGCCCATACCATTTAAAAGATTGGTGTCTTGGGAATAAGTCTTTAGATAATTTGTATGGGACACCAGAAAACTAAAAGCAGGGTCAGTGTGAGGAGATAGAGGAAAGGCAGTTTTGCGGTGTGGAGGAGGGAGCCTGGGTGAACTCAGTCCTCTTGCACTTCCCACATGCTACTGACTTGATTTTTATCCATATGAAGACTGCTGGTAACTGGATAAAATTAACACAAAACCAAATAATATTTTAAGGTTCCAGCTGATTTATAAAAAAAATAGTTTAAAAATCAGAATTATTTATGTAAGTGGCAGTGACCTTAAAAATAAGAAGTACCAACTGACAACATTTGATGAATTATGTCTTTGTGAAATAGCTTTGCTTTTTTCGATATGGAGTGCCATATATTAAGAAAATGTCTATTTTAGGAATCGACAGAAATACCTTTTTTACTTCGCCTATTCAAATAAAATTTCAATGTTTCATGCATCATGAAAAATGTTACTTAATTATAGCAGTTTTTCATTACCTCACGTGGTTCCTGCCTGCACATGCACAAGCCATTCATCAGGTGGTGTAGCCTATTTAATATACCTCAGCTGTAACATCTGTATGCACAGGTTCAGTAATAATTTTCTGCATCTACCTTTATATTTTTTTGAAAATTTATTTTTTTTGGAGATTCAAACCAACATGCAGAACAAAACCACCCACAGGCTGTTCCTTAGGTCTTCCAGACATTTTTGCAGGTGTGAAACTTTATGTATTTGAATACCTATGACATTTTTTCCACCTATTCTTTTAATGAGAAATGACCTTTTAAAAAAAATAAAATTAGCACAGAAAGCCTGCAATATTTTCAAAACATAAATTAATACAATACCAGAAAGAGAATATTATTATATTTGTCTTGTGTTCACTTGGCAAGGTTTTGGTAGTGGGGGGGCTATGGGGGGTAGCTTCTATGAGAAAGTGCCAGAAGCTTCCTCTATGTCCAGCAGAGCCAATGCCAGCTGGCTCCAAGATGGACTGAACTGCTGGCCAAGGCCAAGTTGATCAGTGATGGTAGTAGTGTCTGGAATAACAGAGTTAAGAAGGGAGAGGTCAGGAAACCTGCACAACACTTGTAACATGAGAGAGAAGTGAGAACATGTGAGCGAAACAGATCTGCAGGCACCAAGGTGGGAGAAGAAGGAGGAAGAGGAGGAGGTCTGCTCCAGGTGGCAGACCTGAGACTCCACTGCAGCCCCTGATGAAGAACACGGGGATCCACAGTGGGGCAAGTATCAACCAGACTGAGAATTCCACACTGAAATAGGTGGGTAGCCAAAGGAGGCTGTGACCATGTGGGAAGCCCATCCTGGATTCTGGCAGAATCCACAGCCCATTGGAAAGAGAAGCTCACACTGGAGCAGGTTTGCTGGCAAGTCTTGTGACCCCACAGGGGATCCTGTTCCTGAAGGACTGCACCCCATGGGGGGACTGACACTGGTGCAGTTTGTGAAGGTCTGCAGCTCCTGGGAAAGACTCATGTTGGTCAAGTTTATGGAGGACTGTCTCCTATGGAAGCATCCCCACATTGGAGGAGGGGAAGAATGAGAAGAGTCCTTGCCCTGAGGAGGAAGGAGTGACAGTAACAACTTGTCAGGAACCCATGAAACAAACTCATTATCTGCCTTCAGGACAGAGAAATCCCATCTCTTGTGGGCAGCTTCTATTTCTTACTACTTCAAATTCTGTGAGCTAGCATAGAAGGAAAGATCAGTTTTCCAATTCCTGGGTAAGTTGTCCCTCACAAGACCCACCAGCTCTCTGAGAAAAGCTTTCATTTGACGTGTACAATTCTACTTTATAGTGCTTGCTTTCTCTCTCATGCAAAATTCATCTTTCTAGTCCCCTTTACCTTGCAGAGGTGCAACTTACATTGGAAATTTTATTTTCTCCTAGCTTACAATGGACCCTGATCCTGCTCCTCTTTGGCAGGAAATAAATGTGATGGGATTACAATAGCAGAGTAGAGAGAAAATGAAATCTTAAAGGTCTCAAAATCCTTAGACTAGCAGCTCAAGCTTTTTTTGTTTAAGCACGGAGGGGATGAAAGACAGGCTACTTAAGGCAGCAGGTTTCATAGAAGCAATAAGCTCCCCATTACTTAGCAAAAACAGGAACAGCATGCAAGTAGTCAAGCAGCAGCAAACACAGTAAGTAGTATGAACATAACTGAATGCCACTAAGAAAATAACACAGAAACCATAACTAAAATCTTGCGAAGACAAGGAGAGAAAACAGCAAACTATTGGAGTGGTTTGTGAGACTGTTAGCATACAGTGTCATTGCTGATGGTTCATACATGCCTGCATGCCAACAACTGGGTTTCCTGGTCCTCTGTCCCTCTGCTGCATGGTCAGAGCGTCTCTCCTATGCTGGGTCTACCCAGGCAAAAAGCTGTTTGTGTCCAAGCATCTATAGCACAGCCTTTTATCCGAGCCCAAACATCTCCTGGAGCTGCCTGCCTTTTTAGATTCCTTCTGCTGCATTTGTACATAAACCTTTATTCAACTGAAAGTTGAGGCAATTTATTTCTGATTGCGGGAGAGCCAGAGTGGGGCCCAAAACACTTGTACAAATGAGTGATGCGACCAGAGCAGGGAGACAGCAGAGAAGCTATCAACACACTCAGCTGAACTGTTAGACCTCTGCAATGTCAGATATGATCTTTAATCTTGTCAAGTTGTGGGTATGAAACCTGCTTTTTTAAAATTTTACTGCATAACTTAAATTTTTAAAATGGAGTCCAATGTAATGGTCCATGGAAAGCACATCTACGGTTTTCAGATTTTGATTTCTTATTCCTGTTTACTGCTATCTGTAAAGACACAAAATCTGTGATGGCACTCCTTGAAATGCTGCCAGTAGTTTGAAGAGATACAATGGGGGTTAAAGAACATCCCTATTTCTTTCATACTACTGCAAAAAAGGCTTGCTCGGGGGTCTGCAGAGCATCCTTCAGGTGTTAGGTGCATATGTGTGAAGCCTTGGCTCTTCTTTCTATCTATTTCAGTCTAATAAAAGATGTTAGCTCTCCCTGAATCTTTGACTCTCTTCTATCCTTAGATCATAATTACAAAAAATTACTTTCTACAAAGGCAAAAATGAAGAACTTTAAAATTCCTTAAAAAGAAAAATGAATTCAGGAAGGGCTATTTTTAACATGCTAGGCACAGATTTTTTTCCACTAGAGATAATTAATCTGAAACTTTGCCCACAAAACACACGTCCAGAATTAACCCCCTCCCACCAAATACAAGAAGTTTGTAACAGATGGGAAAAATCATGAGACTAAATGATTAGTATTTCAGATTAAATGTCTTTTTCATAAAACAGCAAGCAGCATATCTACTTCATGACAGTCGTTACTATATCAAAGTACTCAAAGTAGAATACAATTATATTGAAAAAAAAGAAATATACTTTTTCTTCTTATGAAAAGAAAGTTGTCAAAAGAAGGAAAAAAAAGAATCTCCCGTGAAGACAGATCCTGATGGGATGTATGATCTTTTTTGTTCTGGAGAGGGGAGGGGAGAAAGAGAATAGAAAAGAGGAAACAGAAAAAGCAGCCCCAGGATAACAAGCTTTGTGTGAAGCAGAAAATCATACCCTTTGAGGGTCATTTTCTTTGAGTTGCTGCCTCAGGGAGGAAGGAGACAAAGATTAAACACTGGAGGGAAAGTCCACATTTGCTTATAAAGCATCACTCTGCCCTGAAATGCTTTGGAAGTAGAGAGTCATTTTTGGTCCTTTGGGGGATGTGCAGATCCCAGTAAACTGTTTGGATCAAATTATGCCCTTTACCTCCAGTCCATACCTCCACCATACCGGTCCAGTATGGTGAGGGACTGGCTCATCAACTGGGACAGCACAGGAAATCACAGGATGCTGAGCATCACGGGGATGTTGACAGCAGGGGCTGTGCCATAGTCTGCCTGGGAGGAACACAGCTTCCAAACAGAGATCTGTCCTTCCAGCTGTCCTTTCTGGGGGTGACTGCCAGCCCTCAGCCGTGTGTGGGAGCGCAGTCTGCCCACCCAGGAGCGGTTTTGGCAAGGGACGGGAGGCTGTTCCCACTAGGTGGAGCCTGAGCCCTTCGGTCCCGCACTCGCTCCTTCCCCCGCTCCTGCACAGAGGGATTTTCGCCTGTCTCAGTCCAAGCAGGAGGCAGCTAGATAGAAACCTGAAGTACGGGGTAGGGCGGTCATGATATGTTTTTCTGGGAATTTTAAAAAAAATATTTTTAATTTTATTTTTTGTTTTAATTTTGCAGTAATGCCTATTGTATATTAAGCTAGACAATGAAACCATCACCTCCATCCGTATGCTCCCTGATGCAGCTGGCACCAGTATATATGTGCTTTAAATCAAGTTACACTTAAAATAGTGCTAGTTCCTTCCAAAAAAAAAAAAGAAAAAAGGGAAAATTTGCAGCGATAATGACATTGCTTGAACTGTTAATGACACTGCTTGAACTGTTGAGCCACTGGGCATGAGGGACACTTCTTCAAAGAGTGCATGTAGTAACTGGGGAAAAAAAAAGTTGCAGAACTTACCATGGATCAAACTGTCTCAATGTTGTAAAAGTGGAATGGTATATCCTTGATGTGGGATTGGGGAAAAAAATAGAATAATGTAGATGGAAGGCAACTGCATGGATCTGCAAATGTAGGTTCAAATAATCATGGTTTGAATAATCAGGCTGCAGCTCATACTTATGCCAAAGTTGGTAGGTCAGACCAAGCACTTTGGCTTACTCTGAATGTATTAGCTGGCAGTTGCTGAAAACCCTGCCCAACAGTTTCATTTCCATGGCCTTTTTGGAAGAGGCACTTCCTTTGCTTTGCACAGGAGTTCTTCTCCCCATTGTGTTCTGAGTCAGGAGTGGTAGGACCGGCTGGACAATGGTGATTGTGTAGCATAGTAGCCTTTTAGGTTTCAACCTTTTCTTCTTCATAGGGTCAAAGATAAACCTCTTAGATGCTTTGAAAAGCATGACCCCTGTCTCTGGAAATAACTGAGGTGTCCAGCCCACATTAAAGAAACCTTTCCTTCAAAAACATTGTCAAAACTGAGATTTTTTAAAAAGCTTTTGGCTCTGATGAAAGCAGAATGATGAAATCAGTATGTATTTGATGGGAAGTGTTCCAGCCAGCTCTAATAAGGAGCACTACTCAGTATTTTAATGACAACCTTCAATAGCAAAACTCTATTTTGGCTCCTTTATGTTCCAACCACTGTACTACCGGGGCAATCTCCCAGTCTTTAATGTATTTTTTCCTCACAGTATACCTGGAAAATGCTATTGTCCTGACTTTACAGATGAGAAATGGAAGCACAGGAAGGTGAGGCAACTTACTGAAGATCGTACAGTCAAGTTTGCAAGGGAGAAAAAAATCATTCCCCTTGCCCTAAATCACAAGCTAGTGCTGCAAGTTAGTGTTATTTTTCTCATATATGACCCTGATCAACTCTGTCTAGAATTTGAGAGTATGCACAACCTGACTGATCATTCGCCCTCTACATAAGAAATGTAAGACAGGGACCCTTTGTAGATGAGGTCTATGGGGTCCTCTGTCAGTTGTTTGGGTGAAAGAGTTATAGATTTACAAAAAACAGAAAAAAATGCCCCCTCCCCCCCCTTATCCTTATGTTTCTGTCTTCCTGCTCCCTATTTCCACACTGTATTTTTGGGGCTGGGCTTGCCTACTGCAGATGCTATCTATAAACTCCCTCTTCAATTTTATGTGAAGTTTTTATCAGGTGGGAAAGTCTCTCCAAAAAGGATAAAAATGTCAGAGACAGCCAGAAAATATTTGGTTCACTAGAGAAAAAAATCAGTTTCTTACAGGGAGTAGAGGAAGCAGCAACTATACTTAACTAGAAAACAAAAACATAATTGCTTATGCTGCTTGAATTCCTGAATGCCTTATTTGGAACTCTCACCTGAGATGGAAAATCATCAGCCTTTTCTAAGTGAATGAGCTGATATTTTCCAGTAGTTCTCAGTTTTAAAGCAGTGACAGGATTTCAAAAGGAGAAAGATAAATACAATTTTCTGCTGAGAAATACAGTCCATAATTCAGAAGACGTTGAGGATGCAGGAAAAGAGTGACAACAGGCCAAGTGTAAATTGTCAGGTACAATTTTGTTCTTCAAATAAAATGTAAAAATGATGGTGTGGTATTATGCATGTTCCTATGTTTTTTGTTTATATGAACTCCTCTTCAATATTGCAAGATGAATTTATGACATTTTCCAGTTTCTTATCTATTCTTCTGTCATCAAGTGACACAGGATGATCAGTGTACAGTTTTGTGGTTTCATTTTGCTTTCACTTTCTTTGTCCTATGTTTTGCTTGAGTATACATGGCTGGATATGATTACTTGCATAAAGAATTCTGTGAGGGGTAGTGCCTTGGTTTCATCTCAGAAGAACATAATTCTTCTAATCTAGGTGCAGAACTGGAACCTAACTGTGCTACATCCCTTCATTTTAAATAGTCCCAGTACTGCAGTGCAAAACTGCCTTTGTACAAAGCCCTAGGCACGGAGAAGAAGGAAGGCTCTGGGGTAGCAAGGGTCTGTCTACTGCCTTAAACAAAGAGAATGCAAGTGATAGACCTGTGGGGAGTTTTGAAGGAAGCAGAGTATTGCTTTTTTGCACTCACTGAAATCCTCAAATGCCCTTTTGATGATCCAGTGATCCTAGAGTTGTAAAGGAAGGAAATTCCTGGTGGGCTTCCATTCTCTCCTGTCTACTCCATGGCCTTAACAGCTGCTGACTTTGTGCAGTCATGAGTGCTGGCAGATCATGCTAGTTACTGATTTAAACGAAATATTCCTTGAAGTCATCTGTATATTGCCAGAATCCTACTTAATGTCTTGCTGTTTTTTCACATAGGTTCAGATAAAGTTTGAATAGTTTGGAGAAGAGGTTTTGGAGACAAGGATTATTGAAATGGAGCTGCAACTTTTGCAAAGATCTTGAGACCTAGGGTAGTGGTTTTCTTCAGCTGTCTAGAATGTGTTTTTTACATGTTAGTACTGTGATGGTGTTTAGACACATTCTTTAGAGGTGGGCTTGACAGTGCCAGGCTAATGGTGGATTCAATGACTTTAAAGACCTTTTCTAGCCTCAATGATTCTATGATTTCATGGGTTTGCACAAGTGGATGCTAGTTTAGGCATATGAAAGCATATGGTAAGAATTAAACACAAATGTAATTCCTATATCTAGTTTTATTACAGAAAATCTTTACCTCTTCCTTTTTCTTTGACCTTAAAAGTGTTTTATTTTAATTTCAGTATCTGAGAGTGGTGAGGAAACCAAAACTAATTCAGGGCCCAAGAACATCTTTCATCACTTATTGCTTCTTGTCAGAAAAACAATTCCCTGCCATGGGAAGATTGTGCCAGGAATTTCCCTGCAGGCCTAAGTTTCCACCACCTTGGAACTTCAAAATGTTGAACTTGCAGTCTGGAGAGAGAATTTTCTTTCCAGAGAGTATGAAAGTCATCTTGAAGTGGTTTTACAGTGTTTTGTTTTTTTTTCCCCCGATATGTATATAATCCACACTTTTCTCCTCACTCCTCCTTCCTGCTGTAATTGCCTCTAAAATGGTTTTGATGCAGTTCCTTGTTGCACGAGTGGTAGCTCAGGAGTTGTGTAAGGCTCAGCTGGGGGGAAACTGTCACCAAATAATGTTTGTAAATATTCTTGTCAATAAAGCTTATTGCCCTTCAATATCTCATTTGTGTGCCCACACAACTTTGGGCTGTGAGATTTTATTTATGAGTGTATATGAAAACAGGAGTGTCAGGAAAACTAAGTGACTTGTTACAGAAATATTTGTACAAAACTGTCCTCTTAGGATAATAATATTTTAGAAGCCTTTTCTATTTTGGTGCTGTAATGTTTACTGAACATAGTTTGAGATTTTGCAAATTGTATCACAGTAGGACAATGGGATTCTTCTTTTTTTTACAGTGTGTTGGTCACCCATTTCTGGAACAGAAATTGTCCTGTGTGATTCACAGGGGCAGCCATAAATAATGAGTTCTTGTTCATCAGTTTGTGAAGAAACCCCTGGCTAAAATGTAGTCATTAAACACTACAAAAATATCACACCATATCTACAGATAATTTACTGTGAAGGTTTTCAGATAATTAATTTGTAAAAATAAATTTGATTAGCTTTGATCTGTGTGTTAACTACCTATCATTAAAATATCAGTGCTTTATTTTGTTGTGGATTATTTTTGGATATTATGAATATCATTATCTATTATCCACTGCTTAGCCAGATCAATTATCTGCTATCACTAATCCATTGCCTAGCCAGAGGAGTTCCATTTTCTGAAGCATAGATTATTTATGTGAGTTTCTCTTAAAAAAATCTGATAGATAAATTGTAAAGTCAGACTATAATACTTTTATGAAGGTTGTGATAGATTTTCTACCTGGAGAATGTCTTTTTAGAGACATTCTTAGAATGTATTTCTTATTATAAATTCTTGTGGCTGTACATAAGTAGAAGTATGGTAACTCTTTTCAAATGGTAGTCAAAATTCCAGAGGGGAATTTAAGCTTAGAAACAGTCAGAACCAATTTTTTTCCTTGAAATTATTTTTTTATTAAGTGGTAAGTGTTCTGTAATGACAAATGTCTGTATATGATGAAAGCAAAATGTGTTCACGAATTACAAGATACCCCAAATCACAGTATCAAATCCATAAATTAAAATTATTTCTTGTTGAAAATATTATTTCCAGATTTCTTAACAAAATAATACAAAAAGTAGGGAAAAATCCCAACCAAACTAAAGCAAACCAAAACAAACCAAACTTAAAAAAGCTCTCTTTAAAAGCTGTTTTTCGTGAGACAGAAAAAGATTTTTTTTTTCTATTAAGCTTGTTGAAGGTAGATTTATTTCAAATCATCATTTTGCAGAGGGTCTTCCTGCTTTTTTAGATATACCCTCTACAATTGAAAAGCACTGTGTTTTTTAAGAGAGCTTTTGAAAATTTCGCAGAAAATATTTCCTAGTAGCTTTGCTATTTGGCACAAAGCAATCCAAGACTGTAAGTGTGAAACAAACAAACAAGTTACATTTCAGTGTTTACTTGGAGCCTTGGGAAGCATGTAAATTTATGGCAATGTAAGATTGTCTTAGTGCTTTCAAAAACCCACCACCCTTTTGCTGCTCCATATTTCAAGTTTGATGTCACAACAGTGGCAGGACACAGAGTGACACCTACAAATGGCTCCCTGTCTGTGGCACTTGCTGCTGTACAGGGGAGGTCGGGAAGAATTCTTAACTCAAAAAGCCATTTCCTTTCATATTTTCTGTCAGTCATCAAGGGCATGTCTTTTGTGGACAGCAACTGAGTAATTCACAGGACTCAAGTGCCACTGTGCAGTGAGCAGGTTTTCTGAGGGGATGAAGGGGAGGGTTTTCACCATGAGGATACAGGCAAGGAGAAGGCCAGCCTCCTGCTGTCAGTGTCACAGCCTAATGGTCTAATGGGACAGTTTGCCTTTCTACAAAAGGGCCGGGCAGCCTCCTTGTTCAGAGACACTTGGAACCAGCACTTCCCATGTTTTATGTGCCCTGTGCCTTTACTGCAGCTCAAGCTCTACCCTTTCCTCCCTCCCAGCCAAGGTGTGAGAAGACAGTGACTCAGGCTCTCTTGAGAGGGAAGGAGAGGAGCAGAAAGAGCACAGCGAGATGACCGGGTCCCAGTTCTTGTCCCTGCTCTGGCTCCCAGGCGGGAGGGGAGCGGAACATGTTCTCACACACATCATGCCGGCGGGGTGGGAAGTGAAGGACTGCTGACAGGACAGTCCCTTCTTACCAGCCAAGAGGGTCATGAACTCAACTCTCATACAAAAAGTTTTATTAAAAAACAAGCTGGGAAAAGACTTCCTAGCATTTGGCCTGAAAATAAGAAAATAGCATTATTGCTGGAGCAGGAGCAAGTATGAAATCCTGGAAAACATTCATAAACATGATGTATTTTTATTCAGTGTTTTAGTTTCCAGTAAAGCTTTCATGACCCAGGTCTTTATTATCATACAATTGTGTAAATGCTGTTGAAGCCAGGATTGTTATTTGAGCAGAATAAATTAAGTAGATAAATACCCACTGATATTGTCTAATGAATATTCAGCTGCATTTGATGCATTAGGCAATAAATTTTTCAGATTTGCTGGTCATCTTACTTGTAGCCAGAGGTCTCCATGCTGAATAGCATGTCTTCTGGCATAAATTTTCTGCAAATTCCAAGGTCATTTTGAAGCCTATTGATTTTTTTTTTCCCCCAGGACTCCTGAAATCTATTCAGGACTCCCCAAAATCCATCCCTGACCCCTTCTAGATCTTCCCAAAACTTGCCCAAAATGCTTCAACCACAAATTCCAATATTTATGAAAAAGTTCGGGAAGATACTGTTGGGGGGGATCTCTGGGAATTAGGGGCTTGCAGGGTGGAATTTGAGAGTCTCAGTGGAGTCGGGAAGTGGGCACCCTGTTTTTGTCCTCCTTGGCCTTAAGGACTCCCCAAAAACTCCCCCAAAACCCAAATTCTGATGGAAAAGGAAGGAGATGTGACATGGGTGGGATTTTGGGGGGTCCTTGGGAATTTGAGGTGGGATTTGGGGGTTTCAGGGGGCTCAGGAGGAATGAGGATCCCACTTTTTTTCCCTTGACCTTGAGGAACTTGGCCGTGCTGGAGAAATATTTCTGGTTGGTCCCAGCCACTTCTTGACTGCCTGTGGGTTCACAATCTTGAACCCCTACAGGTGGCTGAAGACCATGATTGATGTTGTGTCCAAGCTGTGATCCCAAATCATGGATTTGCCCCTGCAGATGACACACTGCTTCTGCAGGGTCCTCTGCAGAGTTTTGCTGGTCTGGAACTTGGTGGCCTTGATGACCTGAGTGTGGCACATGGAGCCACTGCTGGCCTTGCCCGGGTGGCCTAGATTGAAACTAAGGTCCTCCTCGATCTCCCCAGAGCTCATCCTGCTGGCCTGTTTGTGGATCTCCATCAGCCCCAGGCTTTCTTTCATCTTCTGGTACCACTGCCCCCCATCTTCCTCTGCCCGTCCAGCAGTGCTGGCAGCAGCTTCACCTGCTTCACCTGGGGAGGTTCCTGCCACTGGTCATACTTGTGCTCAGTCTCCCCCTTCAGCTTTCCCACCTTCCCATTCTGGCTCTCATGGACACAGTCCACCCTGGCCTCCAGTGTGCAGAGACTGGGCGATGTTCCAGTGGTAGATGAGGCCAGCGTGGGGCAGGATGGTGGTAGAGGAGAAGGAGGAAGCATCCAGTGCTGGGCCCCTAGCAGGAGTATCTTGCAGGCCAGCAGCTTGGACAGCAGAGAAAATGCTGGAGACAGCATTCAAACCTTTCCTCTAGGCTGTACTAGACCTAAATTAGAAATGTTTTCCTAAAACTTAGAGGATTTTTTTTTTAATTTGGAATTTATCTCTTCTAAAACAAAGCTAAATCAGGCAGTGATAAGGTCAGAAAGCTATTCAATACTAACATCAATCAGGTCAAATGTGTAGTAATCTAAATTCAGTCGGTTAGGTAAAATATTGGTGATTTTGGTGTTCTCACACTCACAGTAACGAAGGGCAATTCCTACAGAAGGAAAGGAAAATGAGATAAACTTCTGCAATGATGATTTCGATTATGCGTGAGTTTGCACCGTCGTTTATTGCACTGACTCCTGTGGAATGGCTAGCTGCCAGGTCCAGTTGTCAAGTTGGTCTGTCTTTCATTTAGTCTCTTTGTTATAATGTCAAGATGTCTCTAGTGTAGATAGGCTGAGAGGGAGAGATTACAGCACGGGCACAGCAAGGCACTGGGTAACGCTATTTTCATCCCCAGCTGGGATCTCTGCGTGGGAAGGGGCCAGCCTGCACCAGATGAATGCCATGAGCGCAGCTTCAGTGGTGTGTGTCTGCATCGTGCTGTTCCATGATGGATATGAGGTCAACAAGTGCTGCTGAAATTTCTTAAATCATGCTGATTCTTGTAAAGACAGTTATAAAACTCGTGTTGACTTCAAGAGAAATGCATTCAGACCACAGGTCAGGGTCACAAAAGGGCCTGTGACAGAGCTGGAACAGAAAGTCTCAGATTTCTGTTATTTGCTTAATTAAAAAAATCCATTTTCCCTTTATGAATTGAAGATCCTCTTTTTCTAACATATTTTTTTTAATTTTTATTTTAATTTTTATTTTTTCTGAAGTGTTCAGGTCATTTTATTTATTTAAAGCTATTTAAACTTACCTGAGTAGTTTGCATACATGCCCATAGGAAGGGAAAAATTTCTACCTTCAAGTGATTGACCTTATACACTGCAGCTGTAAGAAAGGCCTTCTAAACAGCAGGAGAAAGTAGGAGTGGATGATGTTGCTCATTCCTATAGAACAACAGACTGAAATTATAGTTTTTATTATGCTTCATTTTCAGCCCTTACCTTTCCATGGCCTCCGCTTCCTCACTTCTATAAACTGGGCCGTTATTGCCCTAAACCCTTATACTGACCTTTTAACTAGGACTGCTTTACTATCCAGCCTGCATAGCAGTTTGTAAACATTCTTGGGGCACTCAGAGGACAAATGACTATGTGTTTGGAAATACATTATAAAACATTTTATTTCCTATAGCTTAATGGAAATTTAGGATGGTGTCCTAAGAAGAATTTATTTGACAGTCTGTGAAGTCTTTTCACCGCAGAGGTAATATGTTGAGCATCAGCCTAGAGTGTACTTTGTGTTGCAACATATTTTATTTGCTAAGCAGTGAGGAATATAAGAGCAGGTTGGGGCAGATATGAAACAAATGCATTTTTCACATGAGCGTATTGGTTGAGTCCACTGGTGTGAAACCGTGGTTTGATGTGATTGTGATTTTGCAGGGTAGGTCTGATGGTGTGCTGACTAATGACAGGCTAAATGCAGGCACTGGTGACTGCCAGGGCTGAAGCTGTTTAGCTCACAAGGCATGAGGCTCCCAGTTCAAAAGAGTGATTCTGGAATGTGCAGGAAACATTCTGCCTCAGAGAGGTTGAGGAGGAGAACAAAATCATGAGGCTGCAAAGACAATAACTTGTTTTCTCCAGTGAGCCACTATCCTTTGTGTGTGCTGCATATTTTTTTACAGATGACAATAAACTTACATTCTGGCACACCTTTTAAACCATCCTAACTGCATCACTTTTGTTTAGGCGTTGTACTTGGACCACGTCAGGAATTTTATTAAATGACTTGCCACTAGAAAAATGCTGATTCCTTGATACAAAGTGTTTTGTGAAAGAATGTCAATGCTGTGAGCTACTGCCAAGACACAGAAAGCCTTTAATAGAAATTCACCTGCTGGGCAGATTCCTTGTTACTTCATCCACTGCACTGCTAAGAGAAGATCCATAAAGAAAACTATTATCTTGAATGCTTACTCTTGCTGTTTTGAGATACTCTTGCTAGAAGAAAGAATTAGCTCAAAGGGCATATATACAGAAACAAGTATATTTTTTAACCTAACATTTTAACATTTTGCAAAAGATAACAGTTTAATATGCATAAGCATTAGCAGTTTTCAGTAACATAAAAAACACAGCAGTGAAAAATGACATTTGTAAATATTACCTAGAAGTACTGGTAAATTAAACTGTAATATTTGCCTATATGCATATAAATGGTATGGCATCAATAACATTTTTGTCCAACTCCCTGGCTCTGAGTGTTTCTGAACATTTTGTTGCTGTGTCTATCCAAGTTTATTGCTTTTCTACCTTTCTCCATATGAAGACTTCCTTGCTTGATGACAATATTGGGATACCTGAGTTGTAACAGTTTTCTCCAGTAAGGACGTTTGTGTTTGTTTCACATTCTTAATGAGAGCCTGAGCTACTTTATTTACTTTATTTACTTTATTTACATACAAAAACTTAAAATATTCTAAACCTGAACATTTTGGCTGTGGTTCACAGCTGAAATAACTGTAGGGTCACACATGCATGGTTTAACCTCTAGACCTCTGCCATGATTTGTTTCTATCAGACTGTATTTACCAACTGCTTTTAACTTGAAATTGCACAGTAATTAATTTACCAAATTGTAAAAACCCTTTCGTTCCCCTGTTTTCAAGACTCTCAGTGTCTTTGTGTGTGTGTGTGTTTCTGTATGATACATATGCCTATCCTTTGTTAAGAATATGTGCTTGAGCTGTCACGTGAAGCCAAATTTGCAGGGCCCTGGCTGCTTTGGAAAAAAACCAACAGTAATTCTACTGGGGACTGAGCATCCCCTGAAACAAGACAGCTCAGATGTCTCCTGTTCTCAGCTTATCAAGATCAGAGAACTCTACTGTCCTCACTAATTTATCCAGGTTTGTATTGCAGTAAGTGTACTTACTGTAATAACAAAGTCAACCCCTTCTGAAGGTTTTCTTGCTCATTTCTAATGTACCTGTATAGAAAGAAGCACGAGAATTTATATTTTCCATGCTTTTCTTTAATAAAGTCTTTAAAGGGGACACTTAAAACAGCTTGTTATGGCACAGTTCCTTTTAGTTTGGAAACACTTACATTGTGTTGAGGCTTTCATTTACTTGAAAAAAAATCAGTCTGCAGTCTTGGCAGGTATACTTTCATGGCTTTAGTGCCCATGAAGTAGCAAAGTGAGAGCAGGAGCAGGCACAGGGACAGAAGGAGGTATAAAGCAGGAAAGATTTAGCTACAGAGGTTTGGGACAATTTGCCTGACTCGTGGACCACTTGACTGTGGTCCATTAAACAATGCACTTCTAATACCCTCTGTACTAGAAATATCCAACCTTCTCCAACTGCTTACTACCATGACAAGACAACACAAACACTTTTCTCTCTATAAGTCTATGCCACTCATATTAATACATCTGGTCTTGGGGGACTGCTTAAATGTAAGTGCAGAAAAGCATGACGATTTTAAAGATGAATTTTGATTAAAAGAAAAAAAAAAAACAAACCCAAGTTTATAGTAGTTTTTCATGTCCTTCCAATTTTTCTACATTTTTTGGGTAGAGTTGATTGAAAAAAGCACACACTGTTCTTTCATATTTTTGCAAAGAAATTTCCTTTGGGTGTTTCTGGTAGAAAATCAGTAGACTTGAATTTTTTCCCAGCTCTAATGTATACATGTTGCTACAATTTTGACTTGGAATCCGATATATATTACCATATGCTATTCTCTATTGCTTTACTACAAAATTCCTTTGGAGCAAAAAGCATTATTTTTAATTGGTTAATTCATCAGTCCTAGCAGAAGTAAATTTAACAAGTGATCTTGTGGACTTACGTCTCAATATTAGGTACTTTCCTTCCCTTTGGTTCTATCAGTTGGCAAAGGCTACACAGTACGTACAGAACTATGCAAGTTCTGCAATGTGTACAGTCAAAAGAGGACAAAGAAGATGTTCTAGTTCTGCAGGAATGCATCTCAGACTTGCTCACCTTCTCTTGGTTTCAGTATGTGTGTACATTTTGCTATGTGAGAAATCCTTTTTTTTTTCTTTTTTATTGGTATTACTTATGAATTATTGCAGAGTGGCTAAAATAATCAGAATGACTTAAAGGCACTCATGGCCAAGCC
Source organism: Thryothorus ludovicianus (assembly GCA_013397245.1). Classification (NCBI taxonomy): domain Eukaryota; kingdom Metazoa; phylum Chordata; class Aves; order Passeriformes; family Certhiidae; genus Thryothorus; species Thryothorus ludovicianus. The sequence goes on along the minus strand of VZTB01012115.1, from coordinate 202,070 downwards.
CCACACCATACCGTGTAGTCAATTTTGGCAACAAGTTAGAGCTGGGGTAATAAATCAAGTCTACTAATATTATACCAAGGAAATTTCTTTGCAAAAATATCCAAACCCAGTATATCCTTTTTTTCAATCAACTCTGCCCAGAAAATATACAAAATTTGGTAGGACATGAAAAGCTACTATAGAGTGTTTAAGGAAAATAAAATTTACCTATAAAATAATAATAATACTTTCAGTACTTATATTTGAGCAGTCTCCCAAGACCTTATCCAGCTCTTGTATGACATTAGAACCTGATGTTCAGTCATTTTCTCCTGAAAGTCTGAAGGCTGGAATGGAAGACCCTATCCCTTTCCCGATCCTTCATTTGATGTTGATTGTGTGAATGGGCCTTTAACTCCTGCTTCTTTGCATCCTTTTCTGCTTCCCCAATATCTAACAGGTTTTTTTCCTCCATAGCTCTGGCCCAAAATGAAGACTTAAATTTTGACACACACTCTTGTGTGTCCTTGGACTATGTAGGCACCTTCTTTTTCCCCCTCTCTGAACTGCCATAGGTTTAGCCAATGTGCAATAAGGTTCACAATGAAAGGCTGATGGGAGAGATTTCTGGAAGGAGTGCAGATGTGTAAGCACTTGCTTCTGCTTCTGTACACGGAAAGGTAGTGGCTGCTTCTTTGTGGAGGGTGATGAAGAGGGGAGTTGCACACAGATATTCAGGTAAGCAATCAACCAATTCAGCACTTGATTCAGGATTCCAATTTAGCTTTATCATACAGGATAAAGCAGAAACAATTGGGCTGAAATTTATTTTTGCCCTTTGTATTTTCTGTTTTATAGAAAGGTGTTGTCAATGTGTACTAGAAAAAGTGAACATGCTTTGGTACATTCTGGGGTGATTCTGGCAGTTAAGTTCTTGTACATTATAGCAAGTTTTCCTTTTGCCCTTGGAGAGAAACGCATGAAGAAAGACTATAAGAGATTCTTTTCTATTCCCTGTAACAAAATAATGCATGCATAAGAATCTGATATTTTCAAGAAGATTTAATGCCACTAACTTTATTACTTTAAACATTAAAAAAACCCCTTCTATCTCCAGTATATGTTCCTTTTACATATAACATGGAATGGATGCATAAAAAACCAAAGTATGATATACAGGCAGTTTGGTCCTCCCACTGCCCCCATTTGGGGACTTGGCAAGTACGAATTTATTCTCTGCTTGTTTCACTTTCCACTTCTGTGGAACACGGATATCTGTTCTAGCATACATTACCAAATATTATTTTTTCTGCTAGGTATAGGTCAGTCCTTTTACCCTTTTTTTATTGACATGGATTTTTTTTCTAGTAATGGGAGCTTTATTTATCTTGGAAATAGGCCTCAAATAAATGTGGATATTGTGTCTTTTTTTGATATTTGCCAGTCCTTCTAATAACAGAATTCAGTTGCTGCCATCCTAATGACCATCAACAGAGCTGTTAAGTAAGATTAGACTGAACATGAAGCTATGAAAACTTTGAATTCAGAAAAAAAACATCACCCTCTTTTCTACAGGTTTATTTTTTTAGTCAGAGATGGCTGATTAAGGAACAGCATCAGAAAAGGATACTTCAGGTAAAAGAAGGCTGGCTCATATTTTATAACTATACATTTCTCTAGTTCCTGTTATTTAAAGATCAGAAGATATTATTTTCCTGTTTGAATTGCCACAATAACAGAAATGACACAGAAGAAAATAAACAACCATGGGTAATAAGACTGCTTCTCTATTACAGAGTTTTGAGATACTGAGTTTGCAATGTCACAGACAGCCATAGATAATTAAGACAACATGGTTAAAAGTGGTCAAGTGTTTTTACAATTTATAGATGTAAATAAGAAAAATGTCTCTCTGCTAATACAGATTTCTTGCATAGGCAGTGCTATGATTAAAAAAAATACTTTCATATATAAGGAAGTGATGAAGATTAGCATCTCTGTGTGAAAGGTGAAGTTGATCACATTTACAATATAATTTAAATTTTAGCATATTTTCAAAAGGGAAAACAAGACTTTTAAAATCACTTGGCCTTGCCCCAGACTCACTGAAACCAGTAAGACTTCTACTGACTATATCAATTGAATAAACTCAAAACTAGGCCAATGGTGACGGTTTTTGATATTTCATAACTTTTCTGTGTGTAACAAATGTATTAATGTATGGATACTTCCCCTCCATCTCCCACATCCTTTAAAATAGATTAGAGAGAATAAAAAAATAAAATGTAACCTATAAACTAATTTATGTGCAATAAATTAAATTAAGACCAGCAGCTAAGAAGAAAGGAAAACCAGGTGAAAATGACAAGGTTCCCAAATGTCAGTTGGACAAATTCTCCCAGTCCATTTGTGAGTAGTGGTTGTGGTGTGAGATTTTCTTCCTTCCACAGAAGCTCAGTGAAGGTTCATGGGTTATTTCATGAGGAATGGGGAGCATTTGCATGTAGATAGGAGTTAGGTCTAGCCTGAACTCAGTCACAAAACCTGGCTGTGAAATATCCTGTTAGATCACTGAATCCTGTTGCCTCCAGAGGCAGGGCTCCTCTTTGGCCAGGTCTGCCCTGTAGCATCTCAGACCATGATCCCTGTGCATTTAATTCCTTGGCTTTTATGAGAGAGAAAAACACTTTAGCTGACAGGCTAAAGGAAAGCAATAGTGATTGTCAACATATTTTCTTGTCTTGATTACAGAGATGGCAGAAAATAGAGTGTGTGCAAATGTATAGAGATTTTTAGTACATATCCGAGTGGCTTTTAGTAAAATAGGCTGAAATTCTGCCTGTTTGCAAAAAGAATAGAAGCTGTCCTGCTGAAAACCAGCTTCTGCATTTGATTTCCTTTATTCTTTCATCTGCTAGCCTTAATTTGTGTGTGATTGCATATGACAGCAATGGCTCTAAGGAGAAAGAAAGCGTATATAACAAGGAGACTGAAGAATCAGAAGCAGTCTTCCTTTATAAAAAGTAAAAATCTGGACTTGTAGAAAATCTGTGATTTTTTCCATTTATGATGTGAAGTCCATAACCTTTTCTCTTTGGGAGGACAAGATTTGAGAAGCTTCATCTAAATGAAGTGTGATTTACTAAAAAAGCATATATTTCAGAAGTGGATTGCCCTCAAAAAAAGCTCCTCGAGGACTACAGAGTAGTGTCATTTCACAGGACATCTCCATAGCTTCCTTGTGTCTGAAAGCTTTCATTGATCCCAGGTAAGTCAGTTTTTTCCCCAGCCTCTCGGTAAAACTATTTCCTGCTATTTTCCTCTTGTATAGTTCCCAGAAATGCCTTCGTATATAAAACATGATGTGACAATGTATATACCTCTAGTATAAGTTAACTATTCTTATCTACTACTCTTCCAGAGTCCAGGTACACATAGCTTATAACCTTTACTTTCAGCTTCCTTGTGTTTTTGGGAAGTTGTTTTTTTTTGTTTTTTTTTTTTTTAGTTCTTTTTTTTGTTTTAACTGAGTTAATTCCTTGTGACTGATTAACACTTTCTAGCAATAGAATAATGTGACCAATATCCACAGTTTTTTTCTTAATCATCATTGTTGTTTTTGCTCCCTTTTTTGTCTAAATCAGTTTTAATTCAGCTGAATTTGCTTTTCCACTTTTGTTACTGATAAACTGCTTTCAGGGTGCTGACTGTAAAAAATTCTTTTGGAAAACTGCCTGATTTCTCTCTAGAGCCTGAAGTAAAGTCTTCAAAGTTAGATTAAGAGCTCTTTGTTCATTTATTTATTTACAAACCGTGTCTTGAAGAAAGGGAGATTTGGATCCTTTATTTCACAGACCCTGAATTTTGAGTTCCAATCTTCTAAAGATGCAGGCTCATTGCATCAGTTCAATAGAAACAGAATATTCCAATTAGTTCTAGAGGGAAAATCTGTCAGAGAATGCATGAATCAGCAAAGCTGTAGTCAGTGTTCATCATTGCTGGTCTTATTGATAGATTACAGATTTTATATTTCATGATGAAATGCACAATAATCTGGAAAGGTGAGGATGGTCTGTAGATTATTAGTCATCCCAAGGGTTGGAAGTGTTGTCGAGAAATAGTCTGGAGCAAGTGCAGGAAATACTCTTTCAGTCTTACTGTGTCCCACTCACCTACAGTCAAGCTCAACAAATATATCTTCTGAAAGTCTTCAAATTTTTAATCTGAAACTCATTATAATTAAGAACAACTTTTCTGAGAGCTAAAAAAACCCTGAGATTTGAAGTTATGTTAGCTTGACGTGGAATGAGGTCTTTTTTTTTGTTCAGATCTCCAAAATGTAGCTGATGAGGATTTGCAAGACCATCTACTGTTACCAGGTGTTTAGATTTTTCATTTAGAAGTCTTCAAATTGTCTGTCAATGACAATAAGTAATACCTTGATACATCTGAGGTAAGGAAAAAGTATTCCCCAAGAACAGTGCCTCATGGATGCTGTTAGGATCCGATTATTAAGAAATATCTCTTCCCAAATAAAGGTGAAATTGAGCCCAAAGTTAATAGTACAGAATTTGTTTAACATTAAATGGGAGGTAGAAAGATATAAATACCACAGAAGAGAGAGAGATTAAATTAAGATATCACCATGTGGGTTCCTGGAGATTTCTGCTGGTCCTTCTTCACTCTGATCTGCTTCATGGTGTGTTCCCCTGGGAGTCCCGGAGGCATCACTTTTATTGAAGGCAAGTGCTGTGAACCCACGAGGTCTGTTTCTACAGCTTGGAATGGCATGTGCATAACCAGCTGTTCCCTTTCTCCCAGCCCGCCATGGTGGGAATTTTTCTTCAGATAGGTTTTCTAGATCCACCTCACCAGGCCCAGAATCTTCCCATTATTGCTGTCTGCACTTTTCCCACAGACTACATAGTGGAATTTTGTCCAGTGTGCTAATTCCAGTCCTTCACCTCCATTTAGGTCTGGCTTTGTTTGCCATCTGTGCTTAAGTTCCTGTTGCAGTGGCTTACTTTGTGGGATCTTCCTTCTTTGACCGTGTTTGAGACAGCTAATTGTGCTTCTCTAAGTCCTCACAGATGCCACTCATAATTTGGGGCATTATTGGGCAGGATTTAATTTGTTTTGCTGATATTCAGCAACTGCATTAGGGCATCTGAACATGAGCACAGAAACATAAATAAAATGTTGATCCCCTCACTGTTAGTTATATCTGATTAAAAGACCAAGACATGAGTGATGTTTATTATCTTCTTTTTTTTTGTAGACTCAATATACATAATATTAAAAGTACACTCTGGTTTAAAAGATTAAACCAAACAATTTTAGTTTTAAGTTATTGATGTTTTTTTCATTTGCATCTCCACTATAATATATTCTATATAATCTATTCTATGGGAATAGATTGTCATAATGGAGAGGTTTACATCTTTTAAAGCAGCCCTGCAAATCTTCTCAAATTGATGGTAAAAAAGAAACACAAATAATATATGGGCCTAATCCAGTGGCTGCAGAAATCAGCAGGCATGCTGGAACCACACTTATGACCAGGCAAGCAAGCTGTACCCAGGGAAACTATAAAACCAAATAAGAAAAGAGTTTGGAAATGCTTCTGAGAATTGTAAGGAAGAAACACAAAATGCAGCATATTCAAAGTGAAGCTAGAAGCAGTCTAAGTTTAATGTTTTTATTTGTATAGCTAAGGATGGACTGTGCAGTCCTGAGCCTGTTAGTGAATGAGTTTTGAATTTTTTTTTAAGGAGATGATTTTTTTGAAAATAAAAAAAAAAAAAACAAAACACCAAAACAAACCAACTGCTGAATTGAAATAATGTATAAACAGAAAAGCATTTAAAAGATCATAGATAAGGTCACATTTCACATTTCCTTTAGGCAGTTTTGCAAAGTGTCAGGCATCCCAATTTTTATGTCATTCAAAATATGAGCAAATTGGAGTAAAGGTAACCAACGAATCTCAAATGGAATAATTTTGAAGTAGCTGAAAGGAAAATTCTTCTTGGGCCATAAACCTCAGATTTGACTCCTAAACACAGATTAAGTTTTGAGTTTTCAGTCTAATCTTGACTAAAAAATTTGTAGTGCCTTGAAGACTCTGATGAGTGAAAAAAAGAGGAAAGTTTTCAGTCCTGCTTAAATCAACACAATGTGGGCCATTTGTGTGTTAAATATATTACCTTAATCCTAGATGACAAAATGAAACTGTTCCATTTGTTTTATTTATACTGTGATATTTATCAAAAAGGTGATAAAGATGAGGTTATAAAACTTGAATAGAAGTACATGTTTTACACTAAGTGTTATTAATTCCCTGAGAAGTAATGCTATCTTTATTTATTGTAATGTCTGAGAGAGAATGATTTTACAATTATTTTGACTATCACACAATTGAAATGAGAATGTGTAAATTTTCTGTAAGAGTAAAACAGATGGTGGTACTATAATATAGTTGCAATTTAGGCTGTGTTAATTCCTCTTTAAAGCCTGAATCTCCACCTCATTACCTAACATTAATGAATTCATGCCAAAAAAGGTTCTGCTAAGGGAAACAATAAAGAAATAAATGCACAAACTAAAAGAGCAATGAAATTATCATCTGAAGAAAAAACTTACATGATTCACCATGTCAGTAAAGGTACAGGAATAATTGGTTATATGGATCACTGCCCCTGCTCTGTTGTATAAGAAATCACTGGATCAGTCTCATACACACACATCCCTGGAGGGAGCGTGACTAGGAGAACAATTGCTTTTCTGCAACAAAAAACCTTGAGAACATTTGTTTCCATCCACTGGCAGTTTCATAAACAATGTCATGTCTTCAAAACACATGGATTAAAATCATTCATTTTAGACTATTCAGCTATCCTGTTACTGGATCAAATCTATGCAATTCTTTTAATTTTAGCAACACAGCCCATGGTTATAATGGACACTAAACCTCAAAAACATTGTAAATACAAAAAAAAAAAGGGTGAGCAACACTATAAATGGGTGGGACTGATCTTGGAGATTATTGTCTTTTCTTTCAATTTCAATGATGGTAATAACCTTCTAAATCAGACATCAGGCTACATACTGATGCTAGAAGCATAAATCCAGACCTGGCCCTCTTAACTTAGATGCTAATTGTGATGGCTTGTAAATATGAACTGGCATCTCAAACCCACTGGAATGTGTCTGGGTTTGCATGTGGGAATGTGATGCTTTAGCTCCTAAACAAAACTGTAGCTGTAAATGATCCTTCAAGAGTTGTTCATTGTCAGTGCACAGTATTGACAAATTTTCCTTCCTTCACCAGAACCATTACATTCTACCTTACAGGACCACTGGGATGACAGGCCTCTTTGGTCTTCTAAAATTACAAGATTTGCATTGAAAATGCTTGACCATAATTTGCTCTTACAAATCTCAGTTCTGCTAGAAACTGGAGTTGAAAAGATGGTTCCACGTGCCTGCAAACAGAAAAAGAAAGCTAAGAACAAGCAGAAGAGGTTCACTTTCACCAAAAGTCAGTGCAAGATGCTCACTCCATTTCACAACTCTCCCATGATGTGAAGGAAACAGTTTTTCTTTACAAGTAATGTGAGAAAGGAGACTGAGTGCTTTTCTTACAATAGCCATCTAATCAAAGCAGCAGAATGCAGTGAAATCATTAATACTCATGAATTTTTTGAAAGACCAGTGCTTGGCTCAGTAGTAACTTGTGAGGTACATGTGCGAGTTTGTGCAAGACTTCTCTTACCAGAGGTGTAAAACAGCATTAAAATAATTAACCGAGACTGTGCTTTAAACTTTTGTTACACTCTCCTCTGCCCATGTCCCATTGAGAACCCCATTTTATTGAATGTTCAATTTAAAAATATTAACCAGCTAAACACAATTTGATTTTAACACCAGGGTCCCTAGAAACCTATAGATTCAAAAAGTCCTGAAAGGATTGTTTAAGATGCAGATTACATATGTACTGGCTATTTTGACGAAAATTTATAAATAGCTCTTATGTTGTACTGATGAGTGGTAGGTACAGAGTAGCCTAAAGGATTTCCTGTCTTCCTTTGTACTTTATTTTGTGTAAAATACTATAATGCAAGCATTGTGCACCATCAAAGTGATAGTAAAGATAGGCAGTAAAAGCTACTGCTGTATTTAAAATCTGGCAATTAGTTCAACAAATGATTTTTTCTTGTTTTTAACAAGCACATGATAAAAAAGGGAGCAATGAAAGAACTTCATGAGATGGAAGCTATAAGCTAGAGTGAATGATCATTAAAGGCTGTCACATTTTATGTAGTGTATATCTCTTTTGCTGCTATTTATGTTCCAATTCAGAAATAAAGGAAGTTTCTCTCTTTAGCCCCCTGCCAGACTGGGGCAGAACATACAGATTGTTGTGTTGCTCTAGGTTTGAGCTGCACAGAAAAACCAAGAGTTGATTTTTATTATATTCATTTTAATGTAAAAGATACTTTTATCTTTCCAGCAGTAAAGTCACCCCTTTTTCCTTCCCATTAACTCGGGTCTGTGTCAGTTATTACACATGAAGGACAGGATGCATTTTAAATTCAGTGTTGTCATGCACAGATACCTGAGGTACTATAGTAATCCCATGATTGTATAAAGTGAGCAGACTACCCTGACACATAGCAACATGGTTTTAGAGAGAAGTGACTGCCTTTTAGTTCCACAATTGCATCTTTTTTCTGATTTACATTCAGCTCTTGTACACACTTACTGCAGAAGCACTACATAATTTAGTGTAGGGAAGAAAACACCAGGCTAGGTATACGGTAAAAATCTGGTTGGTGTGAGTTATTTTTTCTCTGCTTGGAAGAGGATAGGGAGGCAAAGGGAAGGAGATAGGAACATGCTCATGTCCTACCATTAGCTTTATTTTTTCTTATCATGGATATGTTCTTTCCTTATGACCCCTGCAAAGTGGTATTACCATTAGATGGCAAGTGAAAAGACCTCTCTAAAAATATAACACTTTAACAAATTGTTTAGCAGTGACTGCATGCAGCCATCAGGAATAAACACTGATGAGGATGACAGAATTTCAATACTGAATGTGAAAGTATTAAAATAATCTGAGGATTGACTGGAAAAGAAAAGCCTGATTAAATTTTCTTGATAGCTTCTGAGGCAGAAAAGAAACCAGACGTCTCTCTGTCTATATTTATTACTGGAACCTCTGTTCATTCTTCTTGGCTACTGTAATAGAAGGGGGATATTATCTCCTCTTGGGAACTGAGAGGCTCAGCCAGAAAGATATTGTCACTTTTCAGCCATTGAGTCTAAATTTCTGCTTTTAAGAGTGTTCTCAACCTTTGCCCAAAACCAAAAATAAACCTGCCAAGTGTTTTGTGCCTCTTTGCAGGGATTAGAAGTACTGAAATACCACAAAAGAGGTAGTTTTTAATGTTTTAAAGTTTAGGCCAAACAGAATTAAGGAGATCAAAGGGTGCCTAAACATTATTCCTTAAAGAAAGAGGAGTGGAAGCATTCAGACAAACATCCATATGAAATCTTTATTTTTATTAAAATGATCTTTTTAAGGTTCACTCGTTGCTACTTTCCAACAAACACAGTTTAACAACCATCTCAAATTTTGTCTATATGTTTGCTGTTTTTTCCTTTCAATATTATGGCTTCACCAAATCTTTGACAATAGCTAAAACTGAATTAATAGAGGATGGATGAGGCTATAAATCCTAAATTTCAGATTTAAAACATTTTTCTTGAAGGTGGTGGTAAAAAAATGGGAAAAGCTGTAAATCTAAGTAACGGCTGGAGTATTTGCCAAAATATCTCATTTTCTATGAATAATAGAAATCTGAGGCACACAGGGTAGGAGTCCATTCTCTTACCTTTAGGCACGTACACTGTAGATTACTAATCTGAGGCTATTCTCTGCATCTAGTGCATCTACTTTACTTGTAATTTTACCAGTTTAAAAGAAACAGCTTTTATGAGCTTTATGTGTAAGACAATCCCTATTCTAAACTAGTGACAAGTTAACATGTTTGAGCAAGTGTAAATGTGCTCATTACATGATAAAAAGAACTTGCACTGACTGAGGCATGCATTATACACCACCCTAAACATCTGCATTTAATGACATTAATCTTGTGATTTTTATATGCCATGAACCTGTTGCAACTTTCAAATCTCTCAGGGCTCTGTCAGCTGCTTAAATCAGGTGTCATTTTATTATCACTAGAGTGGAAATAAAATTCACATCTATGTTAGCATTTTTGTCATTATGGCTGTACCAGTTAAGGCATATGATGTTTAGTGACATTTTTTATACTCACAAAACCAGCAACATAAGCAACTCTATTCATAGCTTCAACTATTATGCATGTAGTCAGCATAAACTGCATGGGCAAAATATCACTTTTACTGTTAAGAGATGTATCTCTGCTAGGAGGAATTTCCAATTCATTGAGAGGCCCCTTTTAATGGAGACAAGAGGTAAGTGAGGGACATGATAGTGCTTTCTCTAAAATGTAGTTTATTGTGATTGTTTTGTCCTGGAGTTGAACACCTTAAAATATTATGTCCAATGTTGTTTGTTTCCTCTATGCTGAAGGGAAAACAGAACAAAATAAGAGATATTGACAAGTCTGCGGAGCAGTGTGAATGAAATACATAAAGAGGAATAACCTTCTGGATAGGTTTTGCAGAAAAGTATTCAATTTATTAACTTCTTCTTAAAAGAAAGCATCTGAGATTGAAAAAAAAGTGAAATAGCACTATGCTTCTGGGAAAAAAAGCAGAAAGCTTTCTGATTGTCTCTCATAATGCTGCTTTAGTCTCATGTTTTTCCATGTTTCTCTAATTTAATTAGGGTACAATTGAATTTATGAGGTGGCAGGATTTTAAATTTTTAAAATGTAGAAATACATCAAATCCTGGATAAAGTGGATACAGCCAGCTCTGCTCTTTTCAGCTCCTGTTTGGATTACCATAAGATGATGCTAAATGTGCTGGGACTATTCTCTTACACAGAGGCCGGTTGCACAGAGCTTTTTCTACAAAGCCACCTCTTACTCTACAAAGCAAGTGGCTGCACAAAACCTGCCTGTTGTATATGATCTTCAATGCTGGATTTGTTCCTTTATTTGTGTGTACTGTGCTTGCTGGCTAGACCCAGTGCTGTGTTCAAAGGGTAGAGACATTTGGGTGCCAGCATCCAGCATGGAACTTGTTGCTTTTTGCCACCTGATATTTTTCAAATATATATTACTATCATGAGAAGAATTTGACATGAAGGGATGCTTCTGGACAAAGAGATCTTGCAGTCAGCAATAATGATAACTTTTTCACTTTTTTACAGACAGTAACATTTAAACAACTTAGGAAAGCTATGTGCCAAAATAGACAATATACATCTGATTTTCCTCATAGTTTCAAGTGTGCAGAAGTTTAGGCTATTTTTTCTTCAAAATAATGGATGTGAGAGAAGCTAGAGGTTCACTGGATGCAAACCCCAGAGTGTACTATGAAGTCACACAATAGCATGATACAGAAGAAAGTTACCTTAACAAGTGTGTTAAAGCAATTTAAGGTGAATGCTGTTTGATCTGTACTTTGCATTTTGATCAGAACTTTGCCAACATTCCAAGGCAATGTTATGCCTTTTGTATGTTATGGAAATTCCATGGAAAAAGTTAGCAGTTAAAACAAATTTTCAGTTTTATGTTTCAAAACCAAACAGAATCAATTAAATTTCCTACATATGAAACAGTAATTGTATTTTTTCTTATTGACAAGATAATGTCTTCTTGTCTCTTCTTCTACAAAACCCCTGTGATTTCTCTGGAAGCCTGACTGGTTCTTTTGAACTCTGCATGATGTTATAATGGGATTTCCTTCCTTTGGTAATATCTTCTGATGAATAAAGAGTTAAGTATTTCTGAAATATTTTGTGTATACACTCCTTCTATATTAAGGACAACATACTAGGATGCTGGCCAAACGGGTTTTTCTGGTGAAAACACCTTATGACAGTGAACTAAATACAGATATATGTATTGTGAAAATCAGATGTAGTTTTGGGTATCTGTGAACAGCTGACATTTGAGCACCGGGAAAAAAAAATGCAGAGGCAGAAGAAGAAGTCTTAGATACTGGCATATACACTCAGAGGCTCATTAAGACACAAAAGAAATGAAAGAGGTGATGAACAAAGAGGTTTCATACTAAAAAATGAGGAAGAAGAGTGGAAGTGAATTGCTTAAAGTGACCATCCAAATTAAAAATGGAAGATCTGAGAGGGAAGGGAGCTGTGGTTCAAACAACAAGCCATGATTTAGAGAAGAAAAATCACTGATAACCTTGAAGAATGTGGAGAAGTTCTGGGAAAGGAAAAGGATGAGAAAATCAAGGATAGGACAGATATGCACATTTCTTATTTTACCAAATAGATTGAAAGAGCACAGACTTTCTGATGTACATCACACCTATCAAATGAGCATGAAAATGGTAAAAAAGCTAGGACAAGACAGCCCCTCATTGGGCTTTGAGAGAATATGGGTGAATTTCTTGGGGATGTGGTAATGGAAATGAATAAGATGGGACTGAGCATGTACAGACCCAAAAGCACAAACTACTGCTTAAAATCTTCCCTTCCCCAAGAAATTAAGGACAGGTGTGCATCTGCATTTGGCTCCTCTCACAACAGTATCTATCAGGGAGAGGTCAATGACGTGTAACTACCTGCTGGCCACTTATTCCTCCATCCAACGAGGCTGAGCTTTTCCTATAAACTCACAGCTCGGAGGGGTACAGTTGATTGGCTTTCCTTCTGTTCCGTTCCTCTTCTTTGATTTACAGCAGTCTCCCACACTTTTTCATAGGTCCTTTTCTAACTTCACTGATAAGGGATTTTTCTGTGTCCAATTAGCAAGGCTAGTGTATCAGGCTGGAACTAGATAATTAAAAGAATGAAAAGACACAGAGTGACCTTGGTTCACAAACCTCCATGGGCAATTTATAAAACTTTAAAGATTTCAAGGAAATGTATTAATATTATTATTTTATATTGTTCATCAGCAACAGGTCAGTTGTTCTTGTATAACTTCAAGGTCTGTCTAAAATATAGAAAAAGGTGAATTTCTTTAATTTTTCTTTTCTTTCTTTTCAAACAGTCTTTGCATCATTATATATACCTAGGATAAAACTGCACTTTTCAAGTTTCCAAATGAGGGATTGACTTTACTATATTTTATTTAAAAGCATATTATTTGTTTTGAAGGGAGAATATGAGTGGCACAATTCTCATGGTAAATCCGGAGCAGCAGAAACCACACAAAGCAGGAAACTCCATGCTTCATTTTATCTTGTCTGCTTCTGAGATATTTTGTTTAGAAGGAGCAAGGGAGAGATATAGTAGCTGGGTAAAGTCCTTATTTGGCTGTTCCATTTATGCTATTTAAATAATGACATATTTGTGCTTTTAGCAAACATAAAAGGTGCCAAAAAGTAATGGGGGAGGTGTAGCTCATAGACTGGAAATTCATCTTACAGAGCTGGACTCACCTAAACGAGATGGAGACTAAATTCAGTTATTTACATTTCAGTGATTGCTGAAAGAGGGAAATGGCAGAGCTATCCAGGGCTGTCTTATCTGAGGGCTCATAGCAAAAAAGGGATGTCAGACAAAGACACTCGAGGGGTGTCCTTCTCTCTGCCTGGTTGTCCCTCTTTTGGGTATAACTGTAGCCCACATGGCTGGCTTAGACTAGATCTTTAATTTTTATTTAACTGTCTAAAGTTAGGGAAAATAAAATCCATTAGAAACCTAGGCTGATGTAACCCTGTGTTTACATAAAAGTTTAAAAATATATTTTTATTAATACAATGTTGTTAAATTGTTTTATAGGAAAGAATTTGAGCTTTTATGATTAGTCTAAAAGAAATTAGAATAATCTCTTGTTACCAGATGTATAGGTCAACAGATGCCAAAGAAGAAAGGAAAATAATTCTTACTGAAGGTGTATTCTTGGCTTGTATGTGCCTTGAGTTTCCACTGGTATTGGATTATTTAGTCTCTCTTTTTGTGTCAATTTGATTCCAAGTATTATATTGTGCTATATTTGCTGGGACAATTTATTTTTATTGCCTTTGTGCATGTGTCTCTCCTATGTGGATGTAAATTTTAATGTGTGTGTATGTATTCACAGGATGAAATCTGCTTGAAAAATTAAAACTAGCTACACTGACTGAGCAGAAAGAAGAGTCTTTTCCCCAAAAAACAACAAAAATATCCAGTCTATGGGTCTTTACTCTTTCCCAGGAGTCATTATATGAAGGTATTCCCATCTTGGTTGCAGAGAAATGGAATATATCCACTTCCAGAAAAAGAACTCAACTCACAAAATTAAATATTTTTATTCTCCTAATTTCTTAAGATCCTGGAAATAGGTAGGGTGCTATAACATGATTCCAAAAATCAGCATTAAAATATTCCTGGCTCTATTTCAATGTCCCCATGTGTATAAATCTAGAGGTTGAGGCCAAAAGATTTTTCAAATAGCTTTTCTCAAAATATTTGAGCAGACAGCCCTGTCATCATTAAAATGGCAAGTTTCACTGCCCAGAAATAAGGAGCATTTTCAGTTATGTGTCTCACCTCTGGGGTGTTGTTTTCTCCATGTCTGATGTGCTTTTTTACATTTGTTTACTTCTAAGACATATTGCAAAGCTTGGACAGCAGGATTTTGTTATGGTATGCTGGCATAGCATGCATTCCAGATTTTTAGCACCAAGTATTACTCTACTACTAGACAAGAGTAACAGCTGATTTCTTACAAACAATGAAGTAACTGATTTCTTAAAAATGATGAAGCATCAACATTTTACTGGTAGGCATGGTTTAAAGTTCCACTTAAAAAATAATGACAGACATAAAGAATGCACTCTTAAAACCATTGCTTCACCTAAATCTTCCATACAGCCTTCAAATACTCTTCCCTCTAGATTACTACTTTTTACTGTTACCTTCTCTCTGCAGTATTTGTTGGTTTTGAAATAAACCTTCCAATTTACAGTCTGTCTGTCGTTGGCACTAAATTATTAAACCCTTTACAATTAAGTCATTTCAGTGTCTTGAGAATTTATTAGCTAGGAATTAACTCTTTGTTCACACATTTGCTATCTGTGCTATAGACCCCAGAGATTTTCTTCATAGATCTTGTTATTCCATAATGCTAATTGGTGCCAGTGGAGGATACCTAAATGCCAAGTTATTTTCAGTTGATCTACAGCTATTTCACTAATGAACTTGTACCATGAGCAGAATAAAGCTAGAGCTCCAACAGACATGGATGTGTTTGGATTTCTCACAAATGCTTCTGTTGAATTGGCAAAAGGGTGCACTTGCTCGTAAAATGCATGAACAAATTTCAGCTGGCCAATCAACATCTGTTATAGAGATAAATGTGAGCCAAGTTTTCTTGTTCTAACACTCAGTATTTGGCCTAGAAAGAATGATTATTTAAACTTTTCATGGCTAAATCCCAAATACAGTCTCAGAGCCAGCTAAAGCAGCTACCAGAAAGGTAGGTGATATTCCACATCCGGCTGGAAGGATACTTGTTAGACTTGGTTTATTTTTAAACCTTTAATAGTCTTTCAATTCTTTGGCTTTTTTATATCTAAATTTTCATGTGCATTATAGTAGTACTTTAAAGAGTTAATAAATTCAATTGTTGCTATAACAAGCTCTATTTAACAGAATATGCACGTAGCCAGATTCTTTGTTGACTTTTGGGTATAGGTCTTTGCAGAAGCTAAGCTCATGAAAAGTTTGATAATAAAAACTTCCGACATAAAGTAGGGTTTGAATGAATAAAAAAAATTTCCATGTAGATATTCTTTTCAGCAATCATATTAAAAACATTAACATTTCAGAAAAAAAGCTCAAAGCTAATAAAATGTCTTTTTCAATATTTTTCCTTTTGTAACATTTTTAAAACTTTCTAATCTCATGACAGAGGCATTTTCTGGGGATACAGATTCACTGTTCTGAGCTGCTCCCCTATAAACTTTTTCATTTCCTGAGCCTCTCGTACTGGAACAATAGATTGGAGGCTGAGCTGCTTTTTCCTGAATAAACCAAGAAAGAAAACCTTTCCTTTGGGAGAAACTGCACTGCCGGCAGTAGTCCGTCCTACAAACTGCATTAAATTATCTTTGAAGGTTATCAGTAATATTCTGCTGAATATCAAGAGGTGTCACTGTTGAGCAGTAAAAAACTTCCCCTTCACTGAGTGAATTGCCCTTGTGAGGTTTAATTTAAGTTATTTTCTTTGCAGGTGTGGAAAATGGTCTCCAACCCAATGGCCTATTGAGGCTGAAACAATGCCACTTACTGCAGAAAGCACCCAGAGTACACAATAAAAAAAATTATCCTTGTCACAGGGGTCAAGGGGTAAAAATATCAGAGGTCTTTCTCAATTCTAACTTCAACATGGAGATATTCTAATTGAGTCAAGAAAACACATATATGGTTCTTCACGTTCTTCTAAGAATTCTGAAATTTTCTGCTTTAGGAAAAGAATGATTCGAAGGAGTACAAGGGAAATGGACATTTTAATCCAACCTCAAGCATGCTAGAAGCTGTGGCCAAGATTGGCATTAGATCCTGACCATCCCGTCATTTTGGTGTAATTTTGCCTCTATAGACAGGCTTCCTTTGAGTCATAGCTAATACTACTCAGGCATCATATATTTTGAGATGTCCTTTCTCATTTTTAAGGACAAGGAAGCTTCCTTGTTCAGCTTTTTGCCAGCCCTTAGGTCCTACAAGCTCTGTTTTGCACTCATGTTACCATATTAAATTTTCAACACAGAAGCAGATGATGGAAGAAAAGGGAATTTGATTCATAAAGTGTATTCTTTCCTCATTCCCTTACTTAAAAAAATAGAAATCTCTGCTCTAAGGTTTCACATAGGATAAGTTCACCAGAACAGGAACCCTGGGATCTCAGGGCCAAAACCATTTTCAAATGCAGATGGAAGGTGTCACGGTGTCACAGTCCTCAGCTAGCCCAAACAGATGTTCCTTTGACTACTGGCATCTCAGTGCAAATTCCAATGTAGTTGCTGAACACTTGCTTGTACTTCTCTTTGTTTACCTTGGACTTAATGCTTTTAAAGCTTTCATGTTACAGATAGCATCTCTTTCATCTGCCATGGTGTAAATATAAAGTTTCTCATTCTAAAATTCAAATCCATGTTCCTTTTTGAAGGGTTTCATTGAAGACTCTTTGCTTGAGGTTATTCTATACCAAGTAGCACATGCAGAAGCTTAAACAGAATAGTATCATTATTATTAATTTATTAAAATCAGCTTTGGAGTTTTCCATTCTTACTCCCTTTAGATTGACATGAAAACGAAATATATTTATGTGAAAGTATATTGATGTAAGAAAACTTTATCTTGATGGAGTATCTTCAAAGAGAAGGAAATCCTTCTCATGGGAAAAAAAAGTAAAAAGCTTTTGTCTTTTAATATAGTTATGAGATAGGACAGAGGTCAAAAGTTTTTCCTTGTTTGTATACAGTTATGGAGTCACAAGTCTCTCACTAAATTTGAAGCTCACAGAAGAAAATCTGTGATGAAAGTACAGTTTTCTTTTAAATGTTTGTCTTCTTTTTGACAGGGTACTTTGTTTTCAACTGAAGAGCTAAATAAGCCTAGAAATACTCAAAAAACTTTCAGCCATAGGCAAACTGAAAAAAGGTTTAGTTCTATTGAACTAAGGTCTAATCAAAGCATAAGATGAATACACTTAGAGCTAAAAGGTAACTGTGTGAGAGAGCATTTTGGTCAGGGGTCAGAGATTTTCATGGCACACTGACCCTGGAACCTGGAAAAACACTGTCAGAGGGAGCAGGGGCGAAAACAGCCAGTGTTTCATGGTGTTGTGTCATTTTATGCAGGGGCATCAAGTCAGACGATTTATATAAAATGTTTCAACTCTGGTTTAGTTCTACTGAGTTTTAGCCTGTGAACTTCTGTACTTGTAAAAGGTAGAATGACAGGGGATTTTCAGGATGTTTTTCTCTCCTCTGCCCCACTTATTAAATACATCTCTCTTTTGTCACTGATGAGAGATGCCTTATGAACTCAATCCCATGAGTAGGAAGGGGCTCCCCAGACACTTTCACCACCAGTTTTACGTTAGAACTTTACTCTGAGTTGCTTGGATGGCCCTTGAACCAGCTCCACTGTCTGTGTAAATTTGCTTCCTTGGTCTTCTTTTGGGAAGTAAGGCATTCAGCTACAACCTCAACAGGAATTTCTCTTTTGAGTGTGTATGTTGATGCAGCTGACCTGTTCCTCAAGACAGGCGGGCACAGGTCTCAGTCCTGCAAGCATGGACAGGCTCATGGCTTTAACCAACTCATTTTTGAAATGTCTGTTTGGGGCGGGGCCCACATTTGTTTTCCTTGTAGCAAAGGAAGGGAGCTTGTTCCAAGTTTGTTCAGGTTTCCTTGAGAAATGGAGAACTTCTCACACTGCAAAACTTGTGAACTTCAGTAAAGACAGACAAAACTTTGAATACAAGCTTATTAAAATCACTATTTAGAATCCAGGACCATTTTCTAACTCATTACATATATTTTTGTTTAGCCCTGAGTTTCCATTGGATCAAGGACCCTGAGAAGCTTAGAGAGTCACATCACTGTAGAAAGATTATGTCCTTTTGGTTCATTTTATTAATAGACTTGGGTTTATGCACTGATCCTGTTTCTCCAGCTGGAGTGTACATTAATAATAAACCAAGCATAATTAACATATGTGCAAGGATGTTTGGAAGTATTTAAGTTTTATTTTGCATTAAACTAACTCCTCTGAAATCATTGTTGTTAAGGAGACTGTTGCACCATGCAGGAACTGACCAAAGGGGAGACCCTGAAAAATAAGATGTTCATAAGTACTTATTGAATGCAGAACTCATGAACACAGATCATGCTGAAATGGTGTCTGTTAAAACCAGACTGAAGTAGTGGATATGGATGTGAGCATTTAGTTTGAGAAACTCATTGCTGAAAAATTTTTGGGGAAGTTTAATATTATGAAAAAAAATGCCTTAGGAGATTCTGCACGTGAAAACAGGTTAAGTAATAAGTAGAATGAAAACAATTGAATGTATGAATTAATGTCTGTATATCACAATGTTCTGGTCTTCAGATCCTTAAGGGGATATTGGAAACTGAAGAATGTGGAGGAAAAAGAACCAAAAAAAGTGGTTTGCAAGGAAGGCTACAAAGTTTGCAGGTTTTGCCCGAAGACTTCAATCAGTTTTGCTTATAAAATAGATGTCAATGAGGCAACTTACTGTGTTTCTTGATAGCTTAGAAACATTTGAAAATAAAACCCCAAAACAACAACAAAAAAACCAAAACCTGACATTGAAAGGGTGTACTATGGGAGAAGATAAAATCAATTTGTGAAAGCTGAAGCCAAATATACCAAGGAAAAAATATGGAAGAATATTCAGTCCTATTTCAATAGGCCTTCATGAATTAAGATTAAAAAATAAGTTTTATTCTCTAATAACAGGACCCTGTTTTATGATCATTTCTGGTGCTATGAAAAATTAGCATGGCTATGAAAAAAGTTCTTAGAAAGAAAGGATCCTGCAATTAATTAAAATTAATGAGTTAGGGCCTGGATTTACAAAGGTTTTAAGCAATGCTTCTTCTGCTACTCTTAAAAGAGTGCAAACTTCTAACAGGTTTGTGGAGGAACTGCCTTAGCTCAGTTGGTCAGAGGATGGCTCTAATAACACTAGTTTTGATTTGATTCCTGTAGGGACCATTCTTTTAAGAGCTGGATGTGATAGTTCTTGTGGGTCCCTTCCAAACCGAAATATTCCATAGTTCTATGAACACAGACCAGAAGTATGGGGGTATCTATGTGATTTGGGAAATCTCAGATTATGCAAATAATTCTCTCTTATAGGCTATTTTAAAGTAGTGTATATCAAAAGTCCTGTGGTAGGGTCTCTATTTCTGACTGTGAGTCATGAGCCAAGAACCTCACATCAGTGAAAGCAATATATATAGGCTGCATAATTTGAAAAGCCAAGGAATTCACCATCTCCACCATAGTTCACAAACAGGAATTACAGTAGTTCCTAGTGGACTTTCATTGCTCCATTGCAGGAAAGGCAGGATGGCTCTGGATCTGCAGCAACAAAGGCCCAGTGATGGTGAAGACGCCGGCACCCTTTCTTTCACTGCTGGGCAAAGGACACCCGTGTTCTCTGCTTAGGCATCATGAGGGTCAGGAATCAGCATTTGGCTGGACCTGTTACTATTTCTCACAAATTCTTTTTGTAACCAAAGGAAAGAAAAGCAAAAAAAACCTACTTCAAAAGTATGAGGTACGATGTTTTTTAATAGTAAAATTGGGTTGTAGTATGGCAATATGCACTGCTGAAAGTGTCAAGATACAAGAAACACAGATATTGTGTTTATTAAAGTTTGTAAAATGGGGGAGATATCTTACATATCCTCAGAAATTATTCTCTTTCATCAAAATAACTCATGAACATCAGTCAAACACAGTAATAAGAAAGTCCTTTGTTGCAGAATGAAAAAGAAATGATACCTTGAAAATATAACTGATGTCAGCATTGATGCTGGCATGGACACAAAAAAAAATTGTTCTTCCTTGAATGAAGAAAAATTGGATTTATCTCTGAGAATATCTTCTACAATCCCTTCATTTTGATTTCTTTTTGAAAGTTCAGTGAAAAGTTTGAATGTTCTTTCTACTTTTGGTTCTTTTGTTTTTTTCTAGTCCAGTAATTTTTTTCATTTATTCTCCTTTTAATTAGGAGGGAGATTCTTCTCCTTCCTTCTACAATTCTTTGAAAGAGCTAAGAAAAGGCCTGTTTATTTCTGTTGTGCTAATCCCTTTTTCATATGGTTGTGCACAATGCCTAAAATGATGAGACCATCTGCATGTGGTCTCTGAATATATTTATTTTGACAAGCTCTCAAGAGACGGAACATGGAAATTACCATATTCTACTTTCTTATCTGTGATGAGTTTCCAATTCCAATCTCCTTTTGTATCCAGCATGAATTCTTCATTTCCAGTGGTAAAACTTCAGTGGCTATATTTATTTATTTTGTAATGAAAAAAAAGTTCAGTTCTTGCTTCCCTAGAGCTCATGTTTGTGGGAAGGATATAATCACACAACTGTAGTCTGGTGGTGTCCCAAGGGCACCTTGTGTGAAGACCTGAGAACCCTTTCTAGCCTAACTGTGATACTTTAGACACATGACTATGAATTAAATACAATTTTAGCTGAAAGTGAATTTCTCTGCTTTTCATTTAATTGGAATAAAGGAGAAGAGAAAATGTTTTGTTCTAAATTATATTCTTGTGGGGCAAAAAATAAACAAAACAAAAACATGAAAGCAAAGGGCCCTAATGGGCTGTATCTTTTACTACCTTGGACAGAAATGAAGGGCCTTGAAAATTATCGCCTTTTATATGGAGGTTTATGGTAAGTCAAATTCCAGCAGGCATTTCCAATAGGCTGAGTGTGTGCACTTACTAATATTGAGTTGTTTTGATATAATTTATGAAGTTTTAACACGTAAATTTCTCATTTACCACAGTTCTCAAATGCCAGGAGAATCTAGTTGTTGAGGTAGTACCAAATGTCTTCAAGAGCTAGTGTAGAAAAGTAGTTGGAGTAGCTTTCAAGATTTCTCCTCCCTTAATGACAGATAAAAGTTACTGTATGTAGTCTAAAAACCTCATAGGAAAACTGTCCAATTTCCAGGAGAAAAAATAACATTGACAGAATAGAAATTATGTCTTAATATTTTATTTAATATCAGCTATCAAAGACAGATGATTCAAAGACCAGTGATTCAAAGACAACTCTGATTTGAATGGGGAGTGAACTGCTGCACGACTGTATTGCAACATGCATTTAACAATCCAGGCTCTGAGCTGCTGAGTGGTGAACGAAGCTAAACTCTGGATTTGCATTGTAACACTAAGTACATGCACTTGAAAGTTAATAGGGAAAGTCTCTGATTTACAGCAAAAACGGATCTGAGCATTATCTGGTTGGGTGCAATCTACTTGCTAATCAGTGTAGAGAGAATGGTTATGCAGGAATTAGGGTTCTTCCCCCAAAAAGGCAGTGGAATCAATAACTGAATAATAATCAATAAGCTGAAGCGTATCTACATCACTGTATGGGCAACAAGCAGGAAACCATCATGCAACAGCAGAACTATGACACAGTTGCCATCACAGAAACATGGTGAGGTGACTCACACAACTGGAATGCTCCAATGGATGGCTATGAACTCTTCAGAAGGGATAGGCAAGGAGGAATAATTTTGTATGTTAGGGAAAGATTTGATTGTCTAGAGATTAATGATGGTGTCAATAGCATTGACTATGGGTAAGAATCAGGGGAAAGGCCAACATGGACGATGTCATGGTGCAAGTGTTATAGACAAACCAACCAGGATGAAGAAGCAGATGAAATATTCTATAAGCACCTGGGGAAAGTTACTAACCTTGTTCTCATGAGAAACTTCAGCTTAACAGACGGAAATGCGACACAACAGAGAAGAAACAGTCTAAGACATTCCTGGAGTGTGTGTAACTTACATAGGTGGTAAGCAGCTCAGTTAGGGAAGATGCCCTGTTGGACCCATTGTTTTTGAACAAAGAAGGCCACGTGAGTGATGTGATGCTTGGAAGCCATTCTGGGCACAGAAATCAAAAAATGATAAGAGTAGTAGCAAAACAGTTATCTTGGACTGCCGGAGAGGCGACTTTGGCCTTTTTAGGAGATTGGTTAGGAGAGTCTCTTGTGAGGCAGTACTGAAGTGCAAAGAGGAGTCCAGAAAGGGTGGACATTCTTCAAGAAAGAAATCTTATGAGTGTAGGAACAGGAGGCTGTGGAGGATGAACAGCCTGGCTGAACTAAGAGCTTTTTCTGGAACTCAGGAAATTAAGGAGAATTTATGAGCTCTGAAAGAAGGGGTAGCAACTCAGTAGGACTACAAGGGTTCCATGAGGGTATGCAGGGGGATATTAAAAGCACTAAAGTCCAAACAGAAGTTAAAAGACAATAGAAATTGATCTAGAAATCAGGAATAAAAGGAGAATCTCCAATCTTTTTTGGTTGCTGGGAGAAACATAGTGACAAAAGATGAGAAATTTGTCTCAGTCGTTAATAGTAAGACCAGCTGTTCTTTAGGTACACAACACCTCAGCTGGGAGACCGGAACAGGGAGCAGGATGAAGCTCCCATAACCCAACTGAAATGATCTGGTGATCTGTTGCTCTCAGACACACAGGCCTATGGGATGAGATGGAATCCACCCAAGAGTTGGCGGAAGTGCTTGCCAAGCCACTTGGTAATTTACCAGAAGTCTTGTCTCACCAAGGATGTTCCAGTTGGCTGGAGGTTTGCAAGTGTGACATTCATCTAAAAGAAGTGCTGGAAAAAAGATTGGGGGGAGCTACAGGCCTGTCAGCCTGACCTTGGTGATGGGAAGGTCATGGAGCGGATCATCTGGCGTGCCACCGTGCAGTACCTACAGGACAACCAGGGGATCAGAATTAGCTAGCAGGGGTTTGGGAAAGGCAGGTCCTGCTTAACTAACCTGACTTTGACCCAGTATGTGGATGAAGAAAATTCTGTAGCTGGTGTCTATTAGGACTTTAGTAAGGACTTTGGCACCATTTCCCATAGAATTCTCCTGCAGAAAGTGGCTTCTCATGGCTTGGGTGAATGCATTGTTCATCTGTTAAAATCTGTTGCGATAGCAGGGTCTAGAGTGTGGTGGTGAATAGAGGTAAATTCAGTTGGCAGCTGGTCACAAATTGTGTCCTGCAGGCCTCAATACTGGGCTAAGTCTTGTTTAATATCTTTATCAATGATCTGGATGAGGGAATTGAATGTACCCTCAGTCGATTTGTATATGACACCAAGTTGGGTGGAAGTGTTGTTCTGCTGGGGGATAGGAAGGGTTTACTGAGGCTTCTGGACAGGCTGGATCAATGGACTGAGGCCAATTGTTTAAGCTTCAGCAAGATAAAACGCTAGATCCTGCATTTGGGTCACAGCAACCTCATGTGGTGCTACAGGCATGGGATAGATTGTCTGAAAAGATCCCTGATGGGAAAACACTGGGGGTTTTGGTCAACACCTTGCTGGACATGAGCCAGGAGTGTGCCTAGGCGGTGAAGAAGTCCAGGGGCATCCTGGTTTGTATCAGCAATATTGTGGCCAGCAGGACTAGGGAAGTGATCATTGCCCTGTACTTGGCACATGAGCTGCATCTCAAATCCTGTGTTCAGCTCTGGATCCCTCACCACAAAAAGGACACTGAGGCATTGGAGCATGTCCAGAGAAGGACAGAGTAGCTGTTGAAGGGTCTGGTGCACAAGTCTGATGAAGAGCTGGTGTTGGTTAATCTGGAGAAAAGGAGGCTGAGAGGAAACCTATTTCTCTCTACAACTACCTGAAATGAAAAATTTCTTCACCAAGTGTTGTCAGGCTTTGGAACAGACTATCTAGGGAAGTGGTGGAACCATCCTCCCTGCAGGTATTCTAAGGACATGTAGATGTGTCACTTAAGAACATGATTTAGATGTGAACTCCGAAGTGCTCGATAACCTTAAGAATCTTTTACATCTAAAAGATTCTCTCATCTTCTATAGAAGAATTGCAAATATACTTGATCCTTACAGAGGATTTCATAGGAGCAAGGTGGAATTATGCAAACCCATGTATGCAGGTTCTTCTACATCTGGCTGTTGGGAGAGGGAGTAGGGTCAGATCTGCAAAAGTCACACTCACAAAGGAATGTAAGCTCTCATTCTTATGAGAGCTCATATATCTAAATAATAATTTTATCAATCTATCCTTATTTTTTTTTTTGTCTATGGAGTGTTCAAATTCTACTATCAAATGCTATTTTTCCTAAGTGTAATCCTGATGTGACTCTGGTGAAATAAAGGATGTATACAATTCTTACTGAGATCAAACACTGAATTCTGAAAGTCTTTTACAGTGTGACACCTAGTAACTCTGGTTGATTGTATGAACTGGTTGATTCCTCCTTTCCATGACACCATTTGTAAGGCTACATTTCATTCCTATGTATGAAATTGGACAGGAAACAGGAATGTATCCAGAAAAAGCAACAATAAAGTACCACATCTGCAGCCAAATGTTTCACATTCTTAACATTTCCTTATCAAGCACAAATGCTTCAAAAACACTTTAAATATATACCCAGTTTAGTAGAAAGAGCAACATTTGATAATAACACAGAATATTGCCCTGGAGCTCTTGAAGTCCTTTATCAGGAATGAGAATATTGTCCTTTTGTTACAGAGAAAAACCCAAACTTTTGAGTGAGCAAACGATCTGCCCTGGAGCACATGCAAGGCAATAGTAAGACAGAAATACTATTAAAAACTGTTTCCTGGGATATGCTGATACACCCTGCTCTCTCTTCTCATTCTGAGATATCAACCAACTTTCTGTCTGCTTTTGTGGGAAAAGCAGGCAATAAAGCAGAGGATATTTCTTTACATGAGATAACTGAAAAAATTCACACTTAAATTTTTTGAAAGACTAAACTTGCCACTGACACAAACCAAAACTGTTTCAGAAAACCCATACTTGGAATTTAACTCCTAAAATGACTGTGTGACCTTTTCTTTCTTTTTTTAATTAAATGGGACTAACCAGATGTAAGGAAGGTCATGAATATACAGAAGAGAATAAAAAGTAGAGGACTGAAATGCAACAGAATTTTGTTGAACCAGAAGAGAAATCGCTGGGACATGAAAGAATATTTATAGAGTGAATAGATGTAAAGAATAACAAATATACTTACAATTCCAGGCCTGTTTGAACTAGAATCCTAAATTGGTGGAGGGAAGTTCAGAATGTATTAAACAGAATCACTTACACTCTGTGGATCACATTTTCATTTCTTAAGTGCTTCCTCACAAAAATATTTCCATTTTATTTACTAGTTTTCAAAAAACACCTCAGCATCAGTTGTAGAAGCTACTATGTGATGAACAGCTTAGTGTGACTACAGTATTCATTTGTTTTGGTCTGTGCTTGAAAAATATTATCTCAGGAAAACTGCCTTAGTGTAACCCATTGCTGCAGTGTGTGCTTCATGGATCCCTAAGGCTCTTCAGTGCAATAAAATGTGCAAAGGAACAGTTACTGCTCACAAAGTATTATAGAATTTCAAGGTGTGTCACCAGCTGAACGGTCACTGTGCAATTTCTTTTCTGTTTTTTTTTTTAAAGTGAAACAAAAGATGCTAAGTTCCTATATGTTATTGGGTGGTAAAATTTAATCTTTGATAAAAAACAATATGTGAGGGTTTGAGTTATGTAGAATGGTAAGATAAAAAGAGAAACTCACCCTGCCATACCTATAGAAGTATTTTTTTTCAACTCCTCTGTTCTCTGAGGAAAAAAAAAATCCTTTGAGCTGAGACCTTGTAGGCTGTTTCAGCTTGAGGTGGATTATTTCAGTGCTCAGAAGGCACAGGAGCTCGAAAATGAGTTTATAATGGAAAAGTTTGTAGGTCCTTAACTTCATCAGTGCACATAAATGCTTCCATAGGAAGCAAAAAGATATTTGAAAGATTTTTTGCAAAGCAGGTTTTCTGTCCTTTTGAAAGTGCAGAAGCAGCAGAGCCCTTTTTCATTTCAGCTTCCCCTGATGGCTCACATCTAATTAGCTAATGAATTAAATCTACCTGGTTGCTCATTAAACAGTTGGAGAAATGGCTTTGAATTAGAAATTGATTCATAAAGATACAAGAAAAACATAGTAGCTGAATTGTAAAGTATCAGTGAAATTCTGGGCAGTTAAAACACAATCCTCGGGTATATTTCTTCATATGAGCAGGTATTATGTGACCTACAAACAGAGTTGTACTCATTACACAAATGATTACTGATTACAAAATACACAACTTATGATCCATTGCACAGCAGACAGCAAAATTAACTTCATTATTTAGAACTATTTCGGGTTTTTTGACAACTTGGATGTGATTTTTAAAATAATGAGAACAGATCCAATCAAGGGATTGTTAATGAATACTTTGTCAAGAAGTCTAGGGATTTCCTCACAATCATGGCTGTGGGTTGACAGTGTGGAATTGACTGAAAGGCAGAGCTTAGAGGGGTTTTTACTACAATAAATAGGGCTAGATTTGGTTGCCCACAAAAGTCCCCAGTGCTGTTCCTTGGGGTTCAATTCTAGGGCCGGTTCTGTTCAGTGTACCCACCAATGATCTGGATGCAGGAGTCCAATGCACTATTAGCAAGTTTGCTGATTATACAAACTGGAAGATGCTGAGGGACAAGAGGCTTTTGCAGAGGGATCTAGATTGGAGCACTGGACTGTGGTTAATAGGATGAAATCTAAAAGGTCCAAATGCTGGATTCTGCACTTAGAACAGAATAATGCTGGGCACAAGTGGGAGAAGACTGGTTGGAGAGCAGCCCTGCAAAGGGATCTGGGGATGCTGGCCCACAGCAGGCTCAGTGAATGAGCACTGAGCCCTGGCAGCCCAGAGGGCAATCCCCTTCCTGGGGTACATCAAACACAGCAACATCAGCTGGTCAAAAGAGGTGGTAGATCCACTGGATTCAGCATTGGTGCAGCCTCTCCTGAGTGCTGTCTGCAATTTTGGGCCTCGCAAGTTAAAAAAGGGTGTGAAGGTCCTTAAATGTGTCCAGAGGAGGGCAATAAAGATG
This sequence comes from Thryothorus ludovicianus, assembly GCA_013397245.1. Classification (NCBI taxonomy): domain Eukaryota; kingdom Metazoa; phylum Chordata; class Aves; order Passeriformes; family Certhiidae; genus Thryothorus; species Thryothorus ludovicianus. The sequence goes on along the minus strand of VZTB01012115.1, from coordinate 174,244 downwards.
GTGCAAGGGCTGAGAGCAATGTCCTGTGGAGAGTGGCTAAGGACTTTGGGCTTGTCTAGTTTCAAGAGAGAGAGAGTCTGAGAGGAAAAATCATTTCTTTCTACAGTTTCCTGAGAAGGAGAAACAGAATAGGAATTGATGAACTCTTATCCCTGGAATCCTGTCATACGAAGCGCAAGAATGGTTCAAAGCTGTGCCAGGGAATGTTCAGGCTAGATATTGGAAATAACTTACTTACCAAGAGAATATACAAACACTGGAACAGGCTTCCTAGAGAGTTTGTCAGTGACCCCAAAGCTGTCAGTTTTAAAGAGACATTTAGACAATGACTTTATAATTTGCTTTAAATTTTTGTCAGTTGTGAATTGGCAAGGTAGTTGGACTAGATAATCATTGAAGGTCCCTTCTAAATATTCTATTCTATTCTATTCTATTCTATTCTATTCATCTTAGTCTTACCAATATGTTATATCACAAAGTCTTTTCTCTTAGGGGAAGGAGGGAGCAGTAAGCAATATTCTGAAAGCATGGTCAACTTGATGAATATGACACAACTGAACTTATGTGCAAGCATGTTTTTCCACCAGTTTGTGGAGCAACTCTTAGACAAAATCTTCAGTCTTTTAGCCCCATTCTAATTTTTACAATATGTTGTATTAAGAGGGATTCATTAAAGCAAGTAATATAATTTTACTTGCTTTCATCAGTTCTGAATACCTGCCTTTTAGATAGCTTAAATGGAAGATTATGTACTTCTCTAGATTCATACCAGGTCTCTCTAAGAGATGCAAAAGAGATATGGATTTTAAGCAAGGTTAGCTATGAAACATATATGAGAGTGTCTTCATGCATGAATTACAATATTATTAAGAGTCTTGTTACAGTCATATTATATAGAGTGCTGCTTTGGCTAGTAGTCAGGAATTCCTGGAGAATGCAGTTATAGCTTTCTCCAAGTGCTTCTAGTTATCAGCAGAAACCAGGTGGAGAGTTATTTTCTTGAGCCTTTTTTTCTGAGCTGAAAAAGTTTTCATATAATATTTAACTAGAAAGAAGATCAGATGATTTTAAATGAACCAGACTTGTGGTGCCTTTCATTGCTCCTATGTAGCTCTGCTGGTTCTAAAACTAAATTAACCCTGGCATCCTGGTTCCAGGGATGGCTGCCACTCAGCTTGCTCTGGTTGTAGTCACCGTTAGGCTCAGATGCCTAGGCTGAGATTGTTAAGGGTATTTAAAAGTTTTTCCAGTAGATGTAGTAACATTTAGTTGACTTCTTAATGACAAGGACTCGTCATTGCCAGTGTAAATATCTTATACTGGAATATGTAGACATGTGCTTCTGCATGGCTGAAGATACGCAAGAAAGAGGATACAGTGCCAACACTGACTCAAAATTTAAAGAAAACAACCAAAAAATCAGAAGCTATTGTGCCAATATAGCGCCTTTTACCCTTCATGAATATTTTAATTATTTCAGTAAAAAGTTCATTTTTTTCCAGTTGGTCAGCACATCAGTAGTGTAATATGCTGGTAAATTTTTTGTTGGTGAAATCCTTTAAATCTAAATAAATGCTTTTAAGGTCCAGATTCTTAAAAGTAAATGAGTAAGGTAAATCTCTTAGATGTCTCAGACTGCTACCTGAACTGTGGTTAAAGTTTAAAATTTTATTTGGGAAGAGACATTAATCTAGGGACTTTCCAAATCATCTTGGCTGCTGCACTTCCCTGAGTGCTGTAAAATGGGCATATGAGACAGACAGTATGCTGTAAAAAATCTCTGTGCCATCTACTCTTGCCTTTGTAAAGCTGTAGGCAGTGACAATTGAGTAGATTTGATAGAAGTCTTATTACTGTGCATGGGGAGGTGTCTGGCTGTTTAGCAGGGCATTTGGGTGCATATCTCTGGATTATATCCCTCAGGAAAGATGTGCTCTAGGGCTGCTTTTGAAGCCCCTTTGCCAAGCTGCAAGTGCCCACTAACAATACTCACCCTTCCCCAAACTTCACAGGCTGCTGGTGGTGCTGTTGACTGGCTTTTATGCAGGATTTTTGCATCTGGAACATTTACTTAGGAGGCAGGAGACCGAGTTTTACTGTTGGCCTCAGCTTGAGATGACGCTCTTACAAAATGACTCTTGGCTCTCCCGGTCAGTCAGTTGTCGGAGGCTGAGCAAAGACATGACTAAATTTCATTAAAATGTCTGAGCCATAGTTCATAAAAGTCAGAAGTGAAAACAGATGATCGTGAGGCTGGGGTAAAACTGCTAGGTGCCATTGATCTGAAAAATGAAAAGAGAGTACAGGTTATTGTATATTCTCATACATTAGCTATTTGGGATAATACTTTCATCTTCAACCACAGTGAAACTTTGACCCCACTCCTCTCTCACCGGTTGGCCACATTTGCAATCTTTCCAACTACCACAACCTCCAAATTTTTTGGAGAGTATGAACTTTTCAGGTGTAGCTTCTCACTGTCAACTCCTTATCCTGACTGGCAGCAGCTGAGGATGTGCTTTTGCCCCCGTTTGACATATCTGTCAAGGGAAAACTGGAGTGGGAGTAAACCTGGTCCATGCTGTCTCTAGCTCTGCTCCTGCTGGTACTTTGCACTCCAGAGAATTTTCCTGCTACACTCCAGGGAACTCGCTATCACTTCACCTTTATATATTAGTAATCAGATCAATGAGAAACTTAAGATTTTGCTATATTGAGTAAACACTAAAAGCAGCATAAGGATTATTCCACTGAGTTAGACCTGGGGAACAACTCGTTTGGAAAGAAAAGAAAAGGGTCTTAAGCAACAGTGGTATTGTAGATAACTCTGGATAACACACTGAAACAGCAACTTTCCTTTTAAAAACAGGAGACATAACACCTAATATCTAGAAGATAACCCCTCCTTATTTAATTCATGTTCCTCCATGGGATCTGTGAGTGATGAGAAGTACTCTGGTTCTCCCTGTAAGAAGTGAAATCAAAGACCTAATTATGTCCTAAATATGATATTGAAGTGTAAAAAACACACAAAGGAGTACAAATGAAACCAACTGTAACTTTTACAAAGGAAAATAGCCAATTAAAACTATGTCATAAGATAAAAATATTTCTTTGTATTGTGTAAGTTGTGGCATTATTTCAAGTTAGTAGATGCGCAATAGGTAACTTTATTCATGTTTATATTTTTTGCTTTAAAAGCAGAAAACCCATATAAAAATGAGTCAGATTGATTACTAAATATATATTTGCTTTGAGGGCAAAATAATATAATAGGTATTAAAGTTAAGGTTGTGTTTTTCTGAGTTATGAAATAAAAATCCGCATATTCAAATACTGTTTAGAAAAACACAAAAAGCTGAACTGACAACAAAATATTTATGATTATCTTTGTTTTTCCTTACTACAGAAGGGCATAATTTGCAACAGTGAAGATCTTCTGATATTGTACCACTATTCTGTAACTTTTTACCAGAAAACTGGTAAAAGTGTTCTCATTCAAGCTACTGAATAAAAGATGGTCACAGATTTAAATCATATTCACATGGATGTCCACATGGATGCAAATTAAAAGAACAGTAGTAAAAAGGTGTGAGTTTATCACCTTTATTCTATCTGCTCTCACAAAAATTAATGTGCAATACAAAATACACATTTTCTTGAAATCCTCTGGTCCCTCTCCTTATTTATATGCTTGTTTATTTAACACAACATAGAGATCTTTCATCTCTTTTCTCAAGGAACCAGGAAACAACTTCAAAAATGCAACCCATACTCTGACATCCCTTCAATATTTCAGAGTTTCATTGAAATTCTCATTAAGATAGCAAATGCCATTGTAAATTGAACTAAATGATAGCATGTCTTTACTGTAAGAAATCTAAAGAGTGAAGTTTCTGCCCTAGTTGGTGAAAAACATCTACAAAACTTGGAATTATGATGAAAAATCTTCCCCTTATTATTGCTGAAACCCTTTCTCAAGTCACCTACCAGATCAAGTGCTGAATTCTCCATCCAGAGAGCAGCTAAACAGGTGAGGAGATGCAAATGCTGCAGCCAGCCAGCCATTGCATTTATATTTGTTTCCTATTCCTTTCCATTTTGCCCACTAGCTTTTTTTACTTTTTTTTTCTTCTTTTTTTTTTCCCCAATATATTGGCTTTTTAGGCACTATACTTTACATGCCTCCTTCCCCCGCCTCCCCCACATCAGTTTTATTAACAGAACTGTGCAGGTTTGAAAAACAAGGCCCTTACACCATTTCTATAGACTGCATGGGAATTCCTTTGGGGGGTCTCCTAAGTAATGACTCGGCTGGATTTTGCTTAGCTAATGAATTCTTTCCAGCTTGCAGACCAACACATCTATCTCAGTGTTTCCTTATTAGTTTAAGGCTGTGCATAAGAAGCCATCAAGCATACTGAGTTGCTGAGGATTGCAGGTTCCAGGCTGTTCTGCTGAGATCTCTTATCATAGCATACCCCACAAAGGCTTTGAATCACTCTCTCTCTGATACCCAAAAACACTGGAGGGAGGAGGGAATTTCTTGTACCCTTGTTGCATACATTTGTCTGGAATCTTTGTTGTAAACCACATTTGGGGAATCTTCCCCTTTTGTGGGAGAGACCACAATGCAATATATTCAGTGTTTGTAGTATTTGTGCCCCACTTTTTTCTTACTAATTATGTCCCCTTTCCTTTAAAGGCTTTGTAATAAGGTAGGCAGATCATTAGAGTGCAGTTAGAGTGAAGGATGATCTTAAACCCTTTCTTTCAACAGAAGCATTTTCATTGGCTCTAATTATTGGTTCAAACACTAATGCATGAGCGGGTGTGGGGGGAATGATGAAAAGCAAAGCTATTCACAGATTTCACTTTAATATGCTTTGGATTTCCATGGATTTTACTACTCCTCTCTATAAATTTTTTTACCACTTTGAAAACCTTCACAAGCTTCACTTCAAATATATTTATGATGGCCCTTCTGCTGACCCCAAGCAGGTTAATCTGGTGATGCATATTATATAATGTGATTACAGAAGGTAAAATCGGGCTAATAAGGTACAATGTGTGGAGTTCTGTAGTGGCTTTGATGTGTATCTTTCAATTTTCAGTCTTGCCTATAAAAAGCAATAAAAACCCCCTCAGTTACAGCAGTGCTTGTACTCCTGGTTTCACATTGCTCTGTTATTCTAGTCTGACATGTATGGTACCTGTCTTGTTTCTCACAATTGTGTTCTTTTGGTCTTTTCAAAGTTACGAATACTTGAGACACTCCTACAAATTACTGTGCTGATTAAAAGTCCTTGATCACACCATCTTTTAGCTTTTAAATGCACTGTCAAACAATAGAATCAGGAATATGGGGCTGTTGCAGTTATTTCATATTAATGCTTCAAGTTCAAACAAAGTGTCAAGATGACTAAGTACAAGGGATTTTCAGAATGCTTTAATGTTGCCTCATTTCAAATCACTTCATAAGCAGCTTGGTAATGAGCTCAATAAATTCTACTGGAAAAAAATGCTACTTAAAAAAAAAAAGTAGGTTGCTATTTTATAATTAGCCCTCTGGGCTTGTGCAACGGAGTCTTCCTGTTTGAAATCCACTTTGTTAGTGCTGTGATGTGGAGATGGCTAAATGAGTATGAAATATTGTAATTAACTACATCACAAGTTGTTTATCTTATCAGCAGTGTTTTTCTTTAAAGGATGGCTTGCTGACCACTTGTGTATCATCACAATTTTTCTCTGCTTTGTCAGTTTAATGCACAGAGGTTTACCAAACACTGCAGAAGACAGCAAAGAAACAAAATGGAAGCATGGAAGCCAAATAGGTGTGTCTTTATTTTTTGGGGTTTGTTTTTTGGTTCTTTTTTGGGTTTTTCAGGTTATTTTTATTTTTTGGTTGTTGGTTTTTTTGGATTTCTTTTAGGGGGGGTTGGGTGTTTTTGGAAGGAGCAGGTATGTTTCCTTCTAATCTGATCTGTTTAATCACCAGATAAAGCAAGTTTCTGAAACTTCCTCCACATCTGATGAAAGAATTGTTCATGGAAGTGTTGGGGCTGTGTGGTGGGTCTTTGCACACCATGCTGAGCAGCCCTGACTTTGTTCATGGCAGGAGTAAAAAATCTGTTTCACTGCTGGAAAGCAAACTGGTTTATTATTTGATGGACAGCTGAACCACTGGACTCACCCTTACTCTCTGCTGTTATTCTAAAGGCTTCCTAGCATGATAATCTTCTGACCTCCTGGATTGCTTATGTAGCTCAGCCAGGTAGGATTGACATAGCCCATGACACACTTGTCTGTAATGACAGTGTTTCATGCAAAGACCTCTTGAAAAGTTTCTTTGAGGGGCCACATCCTGCCACTGTGATTGAGTCAAGTGATTAAGATTGCTTGTGTGTTTTTCATGGACTTTACACAACTTAGTTCTCCTAAGTATGGGCACCAGTTTGACTGTGAATAAGTCCCAGAACAAGAGGTTTTCATAGTTTTGCAGTATTTACTCATCCCTGTCCCCATTTCACCAACATCTTGTTTGCCATGGGCAATAAAATACTATGGTGAGCGCCTCAAACTTTTACAGAACAGCTTCTCACCCCATTATGAGTCTCATAAGATGCATCTGCACTTGGGCTAATTTGTGCTTCTGGAAGGCAAGTTCCCATCTTACTCAGGGCTGTGTGACTTAGGGTTGGATCTCTGGCAATGCTGTCCTAAAATATTGGGAAATCCTTCTTAATGTGATTAATAATTTGTGAAGCATGGCTTACTGCTGCAGGAGCTGTGCTCCCAGTTCACAATTATATCACATTTGTCCATATGTCTACTAATTTTATTCTTCATATTAATTTCAACAAATTTGTAACTAAAGAATTCAGACTGGTATGAAGATTCACACATTCATCCTTATGGCATTTTTTATTCCTTTGGTAGCAAGTCAGTTTTAATTTTAACTTGCAAGCAGAGTTTATAATTCACCAATATGGTATTCTTTTAGAATTTGGCTTCATAAGTGCTGGGTCTCAGAAATTTGTTACTGTTTATTTTACCACTCTCTTCTTAAACTTCTCCTATTGACATTTAAGTTGAAGGCAGAGCCCCTCAAATATAGATTACTCTCCAGTATAAAGCCAAGTACTGGGAATTTATTTAGTATTTCTGCTACAACTTTGCCTTCCTTGGGGACTCTTGGCACCTTGACCACATCTGTCATCTTACTGACAAGCTTTCTGTTTTAAACATGTTTAAGGAAAATATTTATTATTAGTTTTATGCCTCTGCCTGGAGTTTCTCATTATTTTACCTTTACTGTTTTGTGATGGTTTTAAATTTAACTTAATCTTATGCTCCTTTTTTGTCTACTTTCCTTATTTACACTTTTGTTTTCCACAGGCTGCATTTTAAATTCTACTGTCTTCTTTGTTAATCTCATTTTTTTCTGTCAATATTTTTTATCTTCTTTTAAAAAATATTTTTTGTAAGCAGTGTACAGTTACTCTAAGCATCATACCCAGTGGCTTTAAGCAGTCCCCCCCACACAAAGTATTAAACATTTTTACATTCCTTTAAATCCTCTTAATATATTTATTTGTTTTGATAAACTCACCTTCTCTAAAGACAGATATTACCAAAATGCATAAATTCTTTTGTTTCTCATTGTTACAAAGATACTGAATTTGAGTAACTAATGTTTATTAATGAATATTGTCCTTAATTTATATCATCATATAGGCACAGTGTTTAGATTAAATCAGTAACTTCCTCTTGTCTCCCCTTGCAGCAATTCAGACATCTTTGGTGACCTAGACTTTAGCACTACTTTTTCAATAAATTAATTGAAGGAATTAAATTTTCTGTTAGGCTTTTCTGATAATGAACATAAGTTCTACCTTTTTTATCACGTGATAAAATTTATTCTCTACTTGACATTTTTAATGGATTTTTCATGTGATATGTTTATTACAGCTATATTGTGGACCAGTGTTCCTTCCAAACCAGCCTCATGCTGCTGGCAAATGTCTATTAAATGATTAGGGGCAAGCAAAATTCACTTCACTCTACTCTGCTGACCTCTTAGTGACATACGTTGTGGGAAAAGGCCCATCCAGATGGGAGGTGATCCACTTCTGCGCCCCAAGGCATGAGATCAAGATGCATCTCCTTGCCAAAAGGAGAGTAAACTATAGCTGAAGTAATAAGCACTACCATTTGTCTAAACTTTTTTTAAAGCCTTGCATGATAGAAATTCCACAAACTGCCTTAGGTAATATACGACAATTTCTACAATGAGCTACCCTAGTTTCTTTTATTTGTCCTTAGCTTTTTATAACAACAAATGTGCAATTAAGCTAACTCTGAACTAGACACTTCAAGTGAAATTTGGAAACCTAAACAGCTGTCTAGTAACATTTTAAATATCAGATCTCCCTCACAATCTAGCACACTTGAAGGGAGAAGCCATAGGTTCAGACACAGATCTAATACAGTGTGGCATGACAGCAAGTTCTCCTTTTCTATGAGAATTTTTAAATTTGATAGTACAACTGCAACTTGATTTGATTCCTTTGTGTACTGTGATTAGTAGACAGAAACTAGATCTCATAAGGTTTTTGTATTTTTGTACCGAAATGTGGGTATATCATTACTCATAACTAACTTAGCTGCTTCATAGAAGTGTGGGCTTCTGTTAGCCAATTGCTGTGATGTTACAGACTGTAGTCTGTAGGTATCCTTGTCGAGTATATATTTCTCTAATTTTTTTCCCTAGGATGTTAATCCTTTTGAATATGAAAAGTTTTAGATTATGAATATGAATTAGCTTATGACTATATAGTTTCGGATTCATCCCACCTTCATATTTTCACAGTTTGATTGCTGAGTTGATGACAGTTTATTAAAGTAAATATTTATACACGAGCAGCTTAATCTCTTTCTATTTTAAGGAAAAGTGACATGGAAAATAAGTTACTCTGCTATTGCCTACCATGGTGTTTGTCCCTGATTTGCTGTGTGAAACCATGAAATGCACAACCTATATCCAGTGGATGCATATGTTATATTTTCAATTTCTTTGTAGTCTGCAAAGGATTTTAAAGCTAACTCATTGAAGTTTGGTTTTAGGTCTCTCTATAGAGATAGTGGAATCCCATTTCTAATTGAAGTAAGAGGTCCATAAGGGCTTTAATTGCAGCTATTGACATTTAGGGCAGTTAAAAGAAGCAAAGGTTCTTTTGCTTGTAGAAATATATTACCCAAAGCAGGTTGTAGAACCTCTGTCATGCAAAGCTTTAACAGAAGTTTAGACAAATAGTAGTGTTTAGTACTTTAGCTATAGTTTATCTTTTTTGCCAAGAAGAGGTATTGAATCGCTCTTTGTCAGTGTTATTTTCTTTTGGTCTGTAGGAAAGAAATTGCTTATTTACCTTCCCCAAGTGGACATTGTAAATTAATTTAGAAATAAGAAACAATATGTAGAGATTTTAGACTAAGAAAATCAGTAAAATGTGAAACAAGCTGTAACATTACGTTACAATTTTGATTATACACAGAACAGATAAGGCATGATCAATGTTACTTCAGAATTTAGGCTTGGGATGATGGCTTTGGAATTTCAGCGCTCACTACAGGAGACAAAAGATTCTGTAATCAGTATTAAAATTCTTTATGAGAGGAAGAACACTATGGACACATCTAACAGCATATTTGGTTGCCCTTCCATGAATAGCCAGTATAATTCTTCTCCAAATCTGTAATACTGTATAAGGCAGATTCTGCTATCCTTATTATCATAGTTAAAACATGCATGTACTCCATTCCATAAATGCTATGCTCACCAAATAACCCGTTAAAAAAAGCAAAGTCATATATGAATATATGCTGCATATATGCTATAGAACCTTATTCTAATTCTTTTGAAGAAACAGATAAATCTGTCATTTATAGATAACTAAATTTGAATTTGTGTACCTGTAAAATAAACCTGATTTCCTGGTGCAAAAAAGCCAGAAAATCTGGAGCTTGCTCCATTGTATACAGCTGGAGTGTAGTTATAACATGTAAGCATCTGCCCTATGGTTATCGATGCTATCAAAGTAATTCTGGAAGTTCAAGTCCCATTTTAGACAATGAAATTCTACTGAGAAAATGAAATTACAAAGAAATATGGTTTTCTTGAGAAAACTGTGGTTGTTTGAAGATGTAGTCAATGTGTCAAGAGTGAAAACATAACTACGAAGGGAAAAAAGTTTCTTCACTGTTTAATGACAATTCACAACTAGCACACTGTCTCTAACCTATTGCTTAATTAATAGCATATGCATCTATACAGGCATTGACATCATTCAGCTACAGTGATCAACACACACCAAGTTTATGTAATTCTGTTCTGCAGATGGCAAAGCTATGGATATTGCTGAGCTGATATGGAATGAGCTTTCCTGAAGATATCCTCAGTATTTTCCCTGTGTCTATAAAAATGGTAAAAGAAGTGTCTGAGAGGAATAGTAATAGCTTCGAGATACTGTTGCCAAATATGAACTTGGAAAGAAGTGAATCTAGTATGAAATGCTTGTTAAGAGCCATACCAGCAATAAGATACAATTTTAAAAACCAGATACCTTTACTCCTTATTCTTTTAAAGTCTTTCACTTGACAATCAGTATTACTTTGGTTTTATTTAGATTGAACTTCAGCTAATTCACGCCATCCATGTAATCTTATCACATCTGTCAAGCACTGAAAGGCACAGAAATTTGTGTATAGGAGTTTAATGAAAAGCAGATGAAAACTTTATATTTGTAATATTATTAATATTTCCAGGAGAATAGCTCTTTTCTTTTCTCTCCTTCAGCCCTTTGTCTTTTGATAGATCTGTCTGACTGCCTGCCTGTCTGCCCTTTGCAGGTCTCTGCCCATTCTCAGGGGAAAGGCCTGAATAAACACAGTCACCATACATTTAACAAGGCAGGTGACAGACTGGCAATCTCCAAAATTACACATCCCAGTGTATTATGGGCTGGGGTACAAGAGCACATCAAGCATAGGAGAAGGAACCACAGAGAAAGAAGAGCCCCTCAGTCACTTCCATAAGGTTTCAATGTCACTCATATAACTGCAGAGCTAATGGGGTCAGTGTTTGTTGAAAGATGTAAAAAATTCAGTTAAACTCTTCATTTGCTTTTCAAAAATGATGTTATGAGCTACATTTATGGTTCAGTTTTTCTTGCAAGGGTGCCTTGCTTCAATCTTTCTAAAAAAGGAACAGAAATTCCAACATAAAGTGGAAGAATCCTCTCTTAACTTGTCTGTTTTGTGACTTCACTTCCAAAACACATGCCAGTTGCCACAAAAAAAAAAAAAAGGAGCTCATTTGTTCATTACACAGATTTATTTTCCTTGGTTTTACACAGATTTAGGTGGGACTATTCAAAATTTTAAAATTTGCTTCTATTTAAGTTCAACTGAGTGGAAAGATGTTTTAGTTACTCTCCACAGGATCAGCTACTATTTTCTGGTATTTTTGGTATGATTTTTCTCATCTGAACAATAAAGAAATCATTTTTTTTGGATCCAAGTGCATTCTGATTGTAAGGCAAAGATTTCTCTTAATGGCTATCTCTGATTCGGGTGAATTTCTGTTTAATAGTGAAAGGTAAATGGCAGGAAAATGTTGGATTTGAACATCTTTACCCTGAAAGGTTTATGTTATTTTTACACATCACAAGAAGCTCATTTGAGGTGAAAATGTAGCAAAATAGATGGATGAACAAAACAGGGGAGATGTCACCTAATTCTTTCTGAAAGAACTCTCAATCTTCCTGTCAGCCTAATCTTCTGAGAAGAATTCTTTCCCCTAGAATAATTATAATCAATAATCTTATATGCTAGTGCTATAACTTCTGCACCATTGTTTACCTGTCTGCCTTTGGGATTGGAACCATATTGCGCTTAGACTGCTGAAATTTTGTAAAATGTCATTATTTGACAGTTTAGCCATCTGCCTTCATCCAGATGCTACCATTCTCTAGACTGATCTGTCACTGAATGAATGCAAAAAGCACGGCAATCTCTGGAACCCATTTACTGTGAGGCAGTGTGTGCTGGTGTTTGCTGGCTCAGCCATTTCCTCCAAAGCATTGTGCATATTCATGGCTCTTCTGAATACTTTTTCCTGAAACGCTATTGGGAACACTCTTTCTTTTTTTTTCTTTCTTTTTTTTATTTTTTTAAATTTGTGTCAGAGTTAGCAATTTTTAAGTCAGTAATTCAATTTTTTTTTGTATAAATGCTGTTGTCCCATCTCCCTCGGGAATGCCACCATTTGGATCTTGTCCCAAACTTTCAGTGTTTGTTGTACAGAAGATTAAGAGAGGATGCAAAGAAGAAAGAAGATGAGTACTTTTTGCAGTATTTTGCAGCTTTTTACTCTCATAAATATTCTCAGATTTTATCTAGTTATGAGAATACCAGGAGTTCCTTCAGGACATTTCCTCACATAAATAAGATGCTACATTATATCTTTGAAAGATTTTTGGTTTTTACCTTTCTTTTTTCTAATATACTTTGTGATCCTAGGTAATTTCATTTCCTGGGAAAAAAAAAAAAAAAATCTTTACTTAAACATTTTATTTAAAAAAAAGGGGAAACTTAAGAAAAAGTCACCTAGGTATTTGATCAACCTTCCTGAAGAAAAATGAATCCTTTTGAGATGGATGAGGCTTGCAGTTTTGAGATGTAGCAGAGACCTTTCAACAGAGAAGTTTCATCATTGTACAGGGGATAAAGGAGAGAAGAATTTACTTATTTCCTCTGATCAGACTCAAAGTTTCTTAATACACAGTAGCAGTCTGCAGGCTGCTGGAGGGTCACAGAGGGTATGAATAGAAGGTGTACTTAGGATTTAGACTTATATGTCAATAAGTAATTGCTTCAGAGATGTGACTTGCAGGCAAAAGGATACAACTAATAGTCTTAAGAAAAAATACCCTTCTTTAATCATGATCATAGGGAAAAGAATAAATCTCATTTTTGTGTACTGTTCTTAACTGGTATTATTATTCATCACTGGGGGAGACGCTTGAATTGTTGGAGAGGCTGATGGGATCATCTTTATGCCCAGGTGCTTAAGTAGATCTCTGCACTGTAGTGCATGAATGCCTCCCAAGTACTCAGAAATAAAAATAATAGCTCATGTGTTTTTTCTGCCATCTGAGACTTTAAAAGAGATAACGGGTATTATAAAAGGAATCATAGACCTTTGTGCCTAATACGTGCAAAACCTGTTGGATCCTCTCCTCAAGAAATCAATGAATTTTTGATTGCTTCCAATACGAAAAAAACTATGGAGCAGTCACCAAGATATATGGGGAAAAATGAGGAAATGATGGCTGTGGAAAAGTAAAAATTAGAATACATTTTACCAGCAATAAGATTAATTGAGATCTACTGAAAGTGAGAGTTCACATGATCAGCTTTAGTCAGTGGACAAGTTGATGTTTATCCTAGCAATAGAAGATAATAAAAATAAGGTATACATATTAGACAGAAGTTATCACAAGAGGAGGAGGTACACTGAATATGGCCTTTAACAAAATAAATGAAAAATAGATTAAGTTTTTCAGCCTTTCTAGTAAAATATTGCACTAACCTTATGGTGCACTAAAAAAGATAAGTTTTAGTTGTAGATATCTTGGCTGGCAAGTTGTCCACATTGAAACAAGTGATGGACTTGTTCTATTTCTGCGGGTGCTTCTTAGAGAACTAGAATAGAATTATTTTTCATAATCTGTATCTTGGTATTGTTTATTAATATTTATTAGTAATAATTTATTTCTTGTTCACTAATATATCTTCACCTTGAGAGAAATTTCAAAAGTAGACAATAAAAAATTTCTAGTATATGCACAGAGGGAAACACAGGGAGTAGTTGTCCTTTTTTTATCTCTTCTTGTCTCCTCATGCCATTATTATTTACATAAACATGATGACAATGGTGTTACATACTGCATAATATTCATTCCTGTGTTAGAGGCTATCTTTCAGGCTGTAGGACTGAAAGAAAAAGAAGACCATATTAAAACCTGAAAAATGAATCATCATTCTGAAAATTGTATCAATCAGCATATAATTGATATTAATGTTAAAATGTTAAAACTGACCTACAGGTCCTTTTGTTGAGTGCAGAAATGTTATACGTACATGTAAGTCATATGTGCCAGCTGAGCTGTATGTTTGGGTGAGCTTGAAGAAGTAGAAATTGCAACTTAATAAGGACAAAATGGAAACTGCAACTGCCACAGACTCACAGAGAAAGTCTTAACAAAGATACACCACACACTACTAGTGTTGTAGATTACCACTAAATTAGAACAAGTCTGAAATGTTAAATCAGCAAGAGTGAGGCTCTTCCTTAGGAATCTTTTCATTGGCTGACAGACCAATAAAGGGTTGACAGCTAAGGTCTGTAAGTTCCCTGTTGACTGTGCATCTCTCTGTCCAAGGATAGCAGTTATACCAGTCTACTTTCCTCCACAGCAGGATTAGACTTCAATTGGGTAGTCTCTTGCACTAAGAACTAAAGGTTCAAGGACACTTATTGGCTTAAGTTACTTCTACTGCACTGAGTTGCTTGTTTGGCTATAATGGCTCTTGGGTTAATGCACTTTTTCCTATATAGGACTTTTCCACTTTCTTACCTCTGTACGTGAAATATTTGTTTTAAAGAACTAACTGCATGCCTTAGCAGGTGACAGAGATGCAGCAGAAAGACAAGAGTCAAGATGAGTAGGCTGAAACTGAAGATGCTGCCCTGCATTGTGTATGATAGTTCTGTTGCCTTTGCTTTTTATAGAGTGAACGTCATGCCATCCTATCCTTAAGCCTCATTGCATAAATAGGTTGTGAGATGCTTGTGAGAAAAAATGCTGCTGGAAGGCAGCACAGAAAAGAAAGAAGAGGGAAAAAAAAAAGAAAAATGAAGTGTAACTGTGCAAAAACAATTGTGATGTATGGATAAAGTTTAAAGTTAACAGGTATTGCTAAAAATTTTCCCCATGGCACATTTTCATGATGTTAACAAAAAAGAGCAGCTTGTTAATTAAGAGTACCCATGTTAGACTTTTTATTTCATGCTCCCTGCTTTGAGCAATACTCCTGATTTTTTTCCATTTCTAGGTCTAAAAATTTCCACAAATTTTGGGTCAGGAAACCTTACTTTTGTGTTCTCATCTTTTCTCTGCCCATCTTTCATCACCCATCATCCTGTTGTTCACTGCTTTCTACTCAGTGTCAGCAGTGTCATCACAAGGCTCCCCACAGTAATCTGTGGGTTTGTTCTTCTCATTTTTACTTGTGGTGACCTTTTTTTTTATTGTGATTTCTTTGTGTACTCACTCAGATCTTTTTTTGTATCTGTACCAAAGTGGCTTCAATTTTTTTTAGGACTTAAAATCATAGAATATATTGGGTTGAAAGACACTCATGACTCTGATGACTCTGATGATTCTGATGACTCATCAGAATGATCAAGTCCAACTCCTGGTCATCCACAGGATATCCCAAGAGTCTCACCATGTGACTGAGAGGATTGTCCAGATGCTTCTTCAATTCTGTCAGGCTTGGTGCTGGTCACTTCCCTAGGGACTCTGTTCTATTGCTCAACCACACTCTGGGTGAAAATCCTTTTCTAATATCCAACCTAAACCTCCCCTGACTCAACTTCATGTCGTTCCCTGGAGTCCTCTCACTGGTCATGAGAGTGAAGAGATTGGTACTTGTCCCTCCGCTTCTCCTCATGAGGATGCTGAAAACCACAATGAGGTCCCTCCTCAGTCTCCTCTTCTGCAGGCTGAACAGATCAAGTAACCTCAGCCTTTCCTCATAAAGCTTCCCCTCCAGACCTGTCACCACCTTTGCTGCCCTACTTTGGATACTCTCTTAGTTTAATGTCTTTCTTACATTGTGGCCCCCAGCATTTGAGCTGAGGTTGCTCCAGTGCAGAGAAGAGCGGGACAATCTCCTCCGGCAATGCTGTGCCTGATGATCCCCAGGACAGGTTTGGCCTTCCTGGCTGCCAGGGCACTGCTGACTCATGTTCAACTTGCCATAGACCAGGACCCCCAGGTTCCTTTCCACAGCATTGCCCTGCAGCCTTGGAGACTTGGTTGTCTCTGTCCTTGAGTGACCTTCCGATCCCAGCTATTGACCAGAGAATTTCCATTGATTCTAGGCTGTCCCTTGGCACTGCAGAGTTGTGAGGTCACAGCTTTGAGTTTCTCAGCTGAAGTATCCCCATCTTGAACAAAACTTCAGATTTGGGACTTGGGATGATCAGATACCGGATTAATATCATGAGCCAATAGTTTCTAACACTTCAGGAAAAACAAAACTGTATTAACCCAAGCTCACTTTAAATCTGATTGACAGTAAACTGGTAGCCCCATTTACTGAAGAATTCAATATCCAGTGAGGACTTAGTTCTACAAATAACACTTAAGAGATACAGAGCTCAATAGATTGAGTCAGTCATTTCTTTCTCTGTGTACAGAGGGGAATACGTGCCTTTCTGTAGCAAGCTGGTTTTATTGAAGAATAAAGGAAAGTTTTATCAACTTTTCTTAATTTATTAAGTGTTTTTCTCCAGGAAAAGGACATATTCCACTTGGTTGTGGAATTTCAAATAAGTAGAAATACACAGATAAAATTGAGTGCAAGAAATTCAGATGTGATATTTAAAATACAATGCAATTTTCCATCTTCAATGCCCCTTCTTCCAGAAAATGTCAATATTTACAGGAGAAGAAAGAGAATCCCTTAAAGTTATTTTCTCACCTTCCATATTTTCGGATTTGATAAGGATTAGTCCACCAACTACGAACTTCTTTCGAGTCAGCTGCAACAGCCCTGCTGGGGATCCGTACACAGCTGACAACAGCTAGAGCCTCTGAACTATTCAGACGCTTGTGTGCAAACTTCTCTTTTTTTTTTTTCCTGACAAATTCCTCTTCCCTACATTATGAGGGGGTAATATAAACCTGATATTCAGCCCTATGTTTCTTCAGTCAGAGATGTTTCTTCTAGGTGTTTTCTACTCAGTTTCCTCCCGCCCTTTTTTCATTCCTGAATGATGAGAAAAAAATAAATCTCCTGAACTGAAGAAACCCTGGGAGTTGCTGGTTTGGATGTGGTAGGAATCTTTTGCAGTCTCTAAACTGCACAAGCCTGGAGTTTTTCAGTGTACTTTCCAGAATCACTCTATGCTCCATCATTTAGCAGAATATTAATCTTGCAAATGTTCTTTGTTCAGCCAAAGATGTGCTTGAATGGTGATATTTTTTGTCTCTGGTCTTTGCAGATATCCTTAAACAGCATGATTCTCCTCTGTTCTGAGGGAAGATCATACCGCATGACAATTAAAGTCCTATTCACGGTCTGCTGTGCCTTGGCAAATGCAATTGACCTTCTTTGAGAGGTGAAAATTGCCTTCTGTCTCACCTAGGGTCAGGCTAAACTGTTCAAACTCAAACAAAACAACACCTTTCCTCTTTTTAATTTGTAACATGGACTTTAGCCCTCTGACCCTACTTTGGGACAAATGTATTGCCAACGGGGAAAAAAGAACATTAATACTTTTTAGTGTCTTTTTCAACCAATCACAATAGCCTGTCTAACTACATTTTCTGTCCTTAGTTGGGAAGGAGGGCAAGACTTAGTTATACACTGACATTCGGCAGTCTGCCGGCTGTTCGGTACATTTCATTTCAATTGCTGCTTTCTCTTACTTTCTGAATAAACTCTTTTTAACCAAGTCTTGCATGAACACATTGTAGCTGGCCCTAGGTGGCACTTTTAAGCCCTAAGGACTACTTTAAGGAGATTGATACATGAAAGGGTGTTCCAAGTCACTCCAGAAATGTACTAGCAAGTTAAGGAGTCGTGAAACATGCCTAGTTGGAATGGTGATTTGGTCTGAAAACATTTTAATCTGTGTTTTAGGTCAGGACTCTTCTGATTTTAAGGGATGATGGGTAAGAGAATAAAAAATTACTCTGCCTTTCTTGAACCACTTAGAGAAAAAAAAATGTAGACTGTCTTTTAACACTTACAAAATGAAGTCATTCCACATGAGTCTACCTTATTTGGCTGGCATTTCTGGTTTATTTTGCTGCTGCTGCTGATTTTGTCACTGTTCCCTTTTCCAATTGCTTTTTCTGATCTTTACATGAACACGGTGTTCTTATGTTTTTGTATTATACTCCTGTAATAGTGGAAAAGGGTGCCATAGCCTTTTGGCAATACTTTCTCAACAGAACCCTGAATTATGTTGTTAGAAAATTGGAGGCTTTTTTGTGGTCTGGTTTTTTTGTTTGTTTGTTTCCCATTCTGTCTGAACATTTCTGTTCCTTACTAAATCACAAAATAAAAAAGAAGTCCTTGCAAAATGCAGGAATAATCTGGAACATTTTTTAACAATTCCAGAAGGACCTAGAATTTGGATAGATAGGCATGGTATTCAAAATTATGACAGCAGATTTAAATTGTAGGGTTAATATTTCAGATCCCCTATGACAGCAACATGTATGTTAAAGTAAAGACATAAAAAAATTTACCAGCTATATTCATGTCTTCTTTACCGGGCAGATTACTTCAGCTTGCCTCCTATATTGTCCAATTAACACGTAAAACCCTTTTCATTAAGTAATATCTCGGAGTGTAATTTGTTGAAATGAAAACTTGGTCTACGTAAAATTAACTAGTATTACTAAAGTAAACAGTAAGTCTGAACATGAATATGTATTTTACTTGGTGCTCATGATTCTTAGAATATCCACACACATGCACACACTTTTCATATTCAGAGGTGAAGTGGATATTTGTGTGGATGCTTTAAGAATATGAAATACCACCACACAGTAAATTAATCTAAATTTCAGAAAGTGATGCATATATTATTTAGTACTTTAGCAGAATGTCTTCTGATGTTGATATCCTTACATTTATTGCTCAAAGAAGTTGCTTTTCATCAATATCACTCTACATTTGTTGCAGTTTTCTAAGAAATACTCTTGATACTCCTAATCTATTAAAATAAATTAGAAATTATTGCTTTTTAATCCTACTTTGTTGTTGCTGCTTATATAGTTTTCTTTCTAAAGGACCTGTCCTATGTCCAGTGCTGTTAGTCTTCTAGTATTTTCCAACAGGACAATATATCTTCAGAGTTTGAAAAGGCAAATGAACATTGTAAATTGTTCATTCAAAGCTGTGTTTGTGTGTCAGTTTACTGTCTATGCTTGCAATAAAAAATATGATCAGATTTTAACATTTATAGAGCTACAAAGCAGAATTAACAACAAATAAATTAAGCCTCTGCCTATAGTTTAAGAGCAGTTGTAGATAGAAAAACAGCTTTACATTGGAATTTCTGACCTCTCCCAAATGAAAGTGAGACAATAATCAGAAACTCTGGCATACAATAAAAAAATGGCTTGATTTCTGGGCAGACTTGGTCAGTTTTTTCTTACCTGAAAAAATTCCTGTGTTCAAAACCCCAGTGGGATATTATATAGGACAGGGGGGCATTAATAACTGTTATTCATAATCTACTCAAAATGAAACCCCAGGCTAGGCACGATTCAGCAGTGTACTGATCACTTAACTACAAATCCATCAGAGAAAATAATCAGGTCTGTTTTGAAGGGGAATGTCATGATCTAATTTTCTGATGGTATAATGCCTGCTTACCACAGTGTAGTCACAAGCACTGTGCATAAACCTCTGTTTCCTTGAATAAGGCCAATATCTTGACAGGAGATGTCCATTCTCCATTTGGAAGTAATTTTATAAATTCTAGAAACACTAATTTATTTCAATAGTTTAATTTAGAAAATGTCACCTTCATCTTGCAAGCATAGGTATTCCTCATGTATACATGCCTGATCAGTTTTTATGGATATTATACAGCTTATAATACTTATGAATACAGAAGATGCTGAATGCCTCACATATCTAGTCTACTGTACTTCCTTCTCACTCTAAGTATAGTCCTTAAAAACATCTGGATTTCTAAAGGAGTAGTGTTACTCATAAGTTAGTATCCATGTTCAAAAGTGATTTAAGTGTCAAAAGCTAATTATGCAAAGGAAACTTTATGAATTGTAAAACTTAGTTGCTGATGTCTGGGTTCCCATTCAAACCATGGTCTATAAGATGCAGGAAGAGATAAGTGCCTACGTGCCTCTTTTCACAAATTTCTGTGCACTGAAAAAGTGACTTCAGGAGATGATTGCCTTCACCAGTGCAAGTTGTGAAGCCTGCTGAGGTTAATGAGGAGCTTCCATGTAACATGGGACCATCAGCCCTTTTTTCTTTTTCATCGGTTCAGGCTGAGTAGACTGACTTCTCTGAGACATTGCTATTTCTTCAGGTGTCTCTCATTCTTGTCCCAAAAATGCGTATGCCTGAGATATGTGAGATACTGATTTTGAGAAATCCACTTATTACTGACATATATGTCTTAAATCCTCCTTAAGCACCTGTACCTGTCAGAATTAATTTCACTCAATTGACCATTTAAATGGTTTTGTAAGCCTAAACTGATAGGACTCCTATTTTTTTTTTCTTTTTATGTCCATTAAAGAGATATCGGAAGAAGCCAATTTCTTTTCCACACTAGACACACCTAATTGATTGAAATGACTGGCTGAGGTTCTGCAGATGAACTTATACACATCAAAATTTAAGAACTTTAAGAACTGTAGGAAATGTAGGAGCTTTAGTCTCCTTGAAGTCAGTTAGATTTCGATTATGATGGTGAAATCTTAAGCCATCAAAAATGACATCTGAAGTAAAAAACCCTATTGACATTTCTGACAGCAAGTTTTGGGTCTAGGAGCCCCATGATGCACCTGCAGCATAGATCAAGGTGTGGGTACAGATCATGTTACTGTAACTTTCTCATTTTACAGGAAGTAGTGCATTGGCAACAGACTGGAATTTACTGTGGGCTGCAAAATCCTTCTGCAAAGCTGGGCTAAATATTGCATGTTAGTCTGCCCTGAACTCTGTACTGCTTTAGCAAGGCCAGCTAGCTTGAGGAAATAGTCAACAAACCCCTTAAAGGCTGCCTTTCCCACATTTTTGTAGTAGAAATATCTTGTATGAGTGTTGTGGTATTTCATATTTCATCAGTTTATTCGAAGTGTTACAGAACTTGTGGATAAAAGGGAAAAGAAGAACTGTATTTTCTTCTCAAAAAAGCTTAGCTTTGTAAGGGTTGCAAATCTATGTGCATCAATTGACACCCAGGGTCTTAGACCTCAAAGGGTGTAGTAACCCTTCTGATTGAAGGTCACTGAGAAGAGATCTGTAATGGACTTTTAAAATTGCCTCAAGTCCAGAGGCAACTTTGATTTTCCAGTGTTTTGAATTTGATGTAAGCACTGTACTAATTGCTCTGATCCTCTGTGAAAGGTAACACTCACGTATCCATGTCAGTATTTCTGGATCATTAGGTGACATTGGCACTTCTAGCCTTAGGATATCACTAAAATTAGAGACCTTTCACTTTAGCTCAGTTCTTTTTGCCTTGAGTACACCAAGGCATTTATTCAATAAGTCCCTGCTGGGAGGTTCCTAAGATCTTTGTCCCCTTCCTTTGGCAGTTCTCTCTGCAGTCTATGATTGGCATGTGACTTTCTGCCTCCTATTTTGAGTCTTCACTAATATTTATGCATTTGCTTAGGACTGTTTCAAGTTTCTCTGCTCTCTAATGTGTCACTTATTGGGATTCTCAGGTCCCAAGGGCGTCCTGAAACCCTTAGTTCCCAAAAGACCTAAATTCTTGCTTTGAAGGCAGCTTGAACTCCTGTTTTTCATCCTCAATTTAGGACATGTGGAAAACTATTCTAAGATGTGGTTTTGACTGTTCTGCCTGCTCAGCACTTGTCAGGTGACATTGAAATAGGAATAGGTGAAAGCTGCTGTACACACCACCTCTGTGGCATTTATATCCCAAATTGCAATGTGCAGTATGGGTATACCTCTCTAGAGTCTCATCCAAAACTTGAGGCTGCTCTGGCAGGGGGATAAGAGAAGTAAATGATAAAATTTCACCTCATGTTGCCTGAAGGTAATGGTCAATATAGCAGAAATTTTCTTTGTGAAACATACATCTGAAAAAATGGTGAAGTGTAAATTACTTTTCAAGTATTTTTGTTACATGAAAAAGTTTTCATTTTTAACCTAATGTTTCTGTCTTTACTTGGTTCAGTTTTTAAAATAGTCAAATTTACTTTTTTTTTTTTTGTTTTAACTCATAGAAACCTAAGTTTCATTGATTTTCACTACCAACTCTGAGAAATTCAAAACAACAGTACTCCCAGAAAAAGAAATGGAGAAGTGAATATCACTTGCAGATTTTCTCTTTAGTTGTATTACTTAAATCCAAACTTTAGACAGTTGCTGAATCTGTAGGTCCTCCATCATTATGATGGCATAAAATCCTCTTCCATCAATTACATTTGAGCAGGAAGTTTCAACATTTTCTTTCAGATATGAAATGAACCACACAGCACAGGACTCTGCAGTTTGCCACTGTTATGAGCAGATTACTGCAGAGTGCTCTTCTTTATGGCAAGTTATTATAACAATTTGCAGCAGCAATTTGCTGTCATGCCATAGTGCTATAACAGGACAGTAGAGAGGTGTGCAGCTCTCACTGTCTAGAACTGTTTGTCCATCAAGCAGCAAGAAGGTCTGATAGAGGTGTACCAAGGAATTATTTTCAAAATACCTGTTAAGGGAATTGTGACTAGGAATGTATAGACACAGGAGCACCAGATACCTGTCATGGTTGCTAAAAATATTCTTGTTATTGTCAGGTTGCACAATGGTTTAATTCCCCATGAAAGTCTGGGTGACATATTTGCTACCCAAGTGAATAAAGTGACAAATACTACCAGGGCTAATAATAAATGAATCTGCCTTTTGGACGGTAATCTTTCATGCCAGCTCATATGCTACTGCTTAAGGCAAACTATTTAAAACACACTTCACCTAGTTTGAACCTGGCAACCACACACAAGCAAGAAAAATGAATCCTAAGCTTTTCTTTATGACATATTTCTCTCTTTCACTCATCTAGAATCCATTTAACAGGCCTTGTAATCAGAAATAAGAAAAATTTTATGCAATAGATCAGCCTTCTAAACAATAATTCATCCAAAAGAGATGAAATGGTAGCATGTCTATGTATATGTTATTTTACGAGGAAATTTTTATGATTTTTATATATATGGGTGTGTTTGCATGTGTCTGTATGCTTGTGTAGTATGTCTTTATATCTGAATATAGCTATATTTGATATAGTACTTTATTATATATGAATTTTCTACACACTACTCCTAAACCAAACTATTTTTTGCAATCCACTGAATTTTAAAGACAAGTTAAAGCCAGGTTTTGTTAAATTAACATCACTGAGTGGATTTAAACAACTAAAAGACTTCTGCTTGGGGTCCTGATATAGCAGAAATTAGTGACTCTTTAGTGAAGTCCCCACCTGAATTTTATCAGCTAAAGTTCTGGGGTAAGGAATTCAAAATTAAGTCAATTCTCTGTGCTTTGAAAAACAGAATAACATGACAGAACTGAAGTGCCTTATTTGTTAAGTCATAGTGTCAATGACTGGTAAATAGAATAGGTTACTCTCAAGAGGTTATAGAGTGACCTGATGTCTGTGAGGAGCATTGTAACACTCAACTTTTGTTTGAAAAATAGAACTGACTAAGCATTAGTTTCATCCAAAGAAGAATAATTTTGGTAGCACATAACTGTCAAAGGAAAAAGTAGTGTTTATTTTTTTCTGTAATACTTTGGGACTTAAAGGTACAATAAAAGCTTTGTGAAATTTTCAAAGCCTTAAGCAAATTTGAAAATTGCATTATTTTATAAAATGACTGTATCCAATATATTGATCTATTCAGGTTGGCCCGATGAGTTACATTGAACATTTTTGTAATCTGGGCTTTTGTTTGGATGCAATATCTTGACTGAAGCTCATTTTCAAAGAACAGAGAACCCTAGATATTTATCACTAAGCAGGTATTTTATGTCTCTTGATAATCAGAAAGAAAAGGAAACTGGAAGTGAAAACATGGAAACAGATAAATCTCACTACCTTCTTAGAATTTGAAATAGTTAATTTCTTTAACAGTGTTTTTCTTAATTCTCTAGTCTGATTCTTCTTTATTTCTATTCAGCCTTTTACTATTCATTTTATTCAAGCTTCCTCTTCACTCACTGCTCATTGTGCAGCCAGATCTTTCTTCCACATACTCTTGTTTCCTCAAGTGTTTATTTTGCTTTCAAAGCTCCTATTCCACTCCACACCATTCCTGAAAAGCCTGCAGTCATTCCCCCACTAGATGCTGCTGCTACTGATAATGAGAGGGTAAAAATCATCCATAAAGTATCTATCTGCTTA
Source organism: Thryothorus ludovicianus (assembly GCA_013397245.1). Taxonomy (NCBI): domain Eukaryota; kingdom Metazoa; phylum Chordata; class Aves; order Passeriformes; family Certhiidae; genus Thryothorus; species Thryothorus ludovicianus. The sequence continues at coordinate 149,757 of VZTB01012115.1, read as the reverse complement.
CCCTGTTAAGGCATGCACATTTGATGCTTTGAGTATGAGGATTCAACCATCCCTCCCTAAGGAGAGAGGGATGAAAAAGGGAACAAGAAACAAATTTTATTTTCTTAGCCAGCGATCATTAAGAATTCATCTTAAGACTGATGAGAATTTCCCAGTTGCTGATTGTGTGGAAAACCTCCCAAAAAATGGAACAAACAAGAAATAGTGTTTCCTGCAGAATGCCAAACATTTTATGTGACAATGTGAATCAAGCACTCAGGGTGCTAAGAGAATACAAATTAAAGTTCACTCAGCCTTTATGCTGTCTATCTTGTACCAAAAGGTCTAGAGAGTCTTAGGGAAAATTACCAAATTACTTCTTTATTTGTAGTTTCTGTGGAAATACTTTACAATTGAAATATAGTCTTGACATTCCACCAAAGTGCTTATGCAAAGTAAGGCAGAATAAGCTCTTCCCTTTAATAGTTCACAAACTTGGAAACAACTGCTCCTTACAGAATTGCAAAGGACATTGAGGGTCCACAGAGCATAAACAGCCTGACTGTCCAAACCCACCTAACATCAGGCCTCCTATCACTCCCCACTGACTGTTTACAGAACACAGGTTCATCATTTCCCATGCTTCTAATTGTCTGAAATTAACAATGTGAATATTCCCTTCTCCTTCCTTTACTCTTCACCTGATTTTGTTAAAACCATGATAAAAAATGAAATAATTAGAAGCACAGTCTTTGGATGATTGCACATAGCATTTCATATGCAAAATAAATTGCTTTGTGAATTGTAACATAAACTATTAAGCACTTCTATTTCAGGTGTGCATTGTACAGGACGGAGTGTTCTCAACTGCATTTAAAAATATTTTCCCTATAAGAAGGTATATATCTACTGCTCCAAACAGAAAATACATATAAATCACAATGCACTGCTTTATCCCTCTTGTAAATTATGTAAATGTTAGTTACTGATTGCTCATTCTGTTCCTTAATAATGCATTATTTTAAAAGTATGAAATCGGTAAAGTGAAAGGTTTAAGGTACTGAGTACTGCAAAATGACACCTGTAGGACATGATCCACTAGTTTGAAACTGCCTTAAGTTAGACTATTGCCTATCAGTAGAGTACCAAAGAGTTTACTGACTCAGTGAGAAATGTAATATGTTGTTAGACCTTGTTTCACAGGAAATGATAGAAATGATTGCAAAGCAGACTTTCTGAAGTCCTGGTAGAATCTCAGAAACTTATTATAGGAAATTCCAGCTTCAAAGCATCTCCAGCTCTGATGCATTATGTTTCTGAGTTCTTATGATTGCTTTTGTCGAAGTGTTAAATATGAAAAAACAAAATGCCGTGTAGCCATATTTGTAATGAATAACGTGGGCAAAGCAGTCATGAGCAACTGTCGCTTTATAAAAGTTCTTTTTGATGTATCTATAATTTTTTTCTATTTTTGCCTGTTGAACTGTTTGTAACCAACAGAGTGGAAAATAAATTTCTGAGAGCTTAGATTCAGAAAAAGAATCTGTAAGGCTTCTGTAAGGTTTATGAACTTGAAAGCAACATTATTTTCAAAAATGTTCTAGACTCATTGAAGATGATGGAATTCCTAGGTTTGTTTGCCACAGAGAAAACTTTTTGGAGAAGCTTATTTTCATTTAGATGCTCAGCCTGGTCTCTGAGTAGGTAGCATATAAAAATTATACAAATATATCACTGTTCCTGATTTAGAGTGGAATTTGCTTCCTAGTCAAGTCAATATGCTTGCAGCAGCAATCTTCCCTTATACATTTTCTGCATGAAAAATGGTTTGCTCTGATCTGTTATTCTTCAATTTCCATTTATAACTGTAACTGTATAATCTACATAAGGAAATTCTCTGATAGAATTCTTTGTGTTATTTAAAGATTTTATACTTGTCAGTTTTAATCTTTTCTATCTTTTCTATTCCATGAATGAGGAAGAAGGTAATTTTTTTTTTCTTTTTATGATTTCTTCCCTTTTAATTAAAGGATTTGTAAACTTTCAGTCTCAGTGTTCAGACTGAAGTTTTCTTGGAAAAGGCTGCAACTAGTTTCACTCACACTTATCTGTCTTTACTGTCAATATCTTTGACACAGAAACTTGGCTGCATAGGAAAATGACTAAGTTTTCTTGGAAAGAACAATATTTCTCAAAGTATTTTTAAGAAAAAATTGACATTTTTTTTCCTGAAGGTAGTTCATTAAATCCGTAAAAGTACAGAAAAGAGCATTGTCACTGTCTGCCTCCAAAAATACCTTTTTGTCCACATTGTGTGAATGGTATATCAATAACCTTTGCTGTTAAATGTAAGCAGCAGTTTTATCTAGTTGTCTGGGATAGAAATTTCTAGGAAGCAATTTATCCCAACTATCTTAACACAATCAGATGAATCTCCTTTTGGAATTATCCCTCTCCTTTCTGTGGATTGGTAAGGAAAAAAGGCTAATCCTGTCACCTAGGTTTTCAGTTGTATGAACTAACTGGAAATAACTCCTGCTCAATACACTTCATGATGAGAGAAGGAAGAAGAAAAAATCATCCTGAGGAATGTGGTTGCTTCAATAATTCTGTTGGAGTTTTTGTTGTGCCTATGATCCATGATTGTCACACGATTTCTCCATGAACAAGAACTGAACTGAGAAAGGCTAGTCAATAAGAATAATGCAATTATACAAAGGATGCTGTGCACTAATAAAAAGAGGTGTTATTCTACATGTACAAATATTTTTCATTTATCCAAGACAGTTATAATGAAAAAGAGATTTGCAGTTAAGCGAAAATATCATTTACACCCACATTAAATCTCCCTCATATTTCCACAGTGATGTACAGGATCTTAGTGAAAATGAGAAGTAGGGTCCCAAGAGTTTTTCATCTGATGATTGTGAAGTGATTCATACTGCACTGCTACTACTGCTATTAACAATGAGAAGATAGAATGAATTGTGGGAGATTGACAGTTTTGTAATCAGGACATAAGTACTGAGCGGTGGGCACCTGAAAACTCAGGTAAGTGTCTGCATGACAACCTGAAGTAGCAGAAGAAATCAGTGATTACAAGGCAATAGCAGGCCAAATTTATGCCTACCAGCCCTCCTCAGTAGCTCTGTATCATTAATCAACTACAGAAAAAAGACAGGAAAATCTTTCCTAATAAATGAGAAACAGACTGAAATCATACTAGCATTTCTGCAATTTTTCTTAAACTATTCAAATCTTTCAAAATGTCTATTTTACACATGAGATTTGAAGCACCATTGATGTTACATGTTAAGTTGTGTAAAGATTGTGTTGCATTAAGTGTTTTGTCTGAAATTTTTCTTACCATGAAGCTTGGAGCAAAGAAAGATATAATGTTATACAAGGGAACCGGATGGGGTAGACGTGAAGGCATGAGACAGAGCCTGGACCAAAAAATTTTGTGCAGGGACAGACATTTCAACCAGAATATCCAGATGCTGGGAGTTATATATCTTTGAGTGATACTAAGTCACTTGCTGCAGGCTTTTCTCTTCTCTATCAATAGGTGCCTGGTCTATATCCATATGAGTACCTTTATGGAGGGAACTACAAAATCGCCCTTACCTGTATGGAACTCCCATATGCTTAAACTTGCTTTATTTCTAATGCTCTAAAATCCACTAGTTTACCTGAGAAACCTTAATATTGGATGTATGAGTGCAATGTAGGACTGATAATATAATTTAAAGATGGTTTGATCCATGATTTCTTGTCATAGCTGCTGCAATAGAAATGAGGGGTCTCCTTGGACTGAAAGACTGTCATTCTTCACCCTAACAACAATGGAAGGAAGGAAGGAAGGAAGGAAGGAAGGAAGGAAGGAAGGAAGGAAGGTAGGAAGGAAGGAANTATTGTTTAGTTTTTGTTGGTTTTGTTTCTTGCTTGGGTTTTTTTGTTTGTTTGTTTTTGAGTTGTGTTTTTTTAAATTTCTCCAGGTGTCCTAGAAGCTATACAAATACCTAGCAGCTATTCTGTTTGAAAACAGAACTATACCACCACCAAAGTGATTAGGAAAGAGAAGGAGTTCTTGGAAGTCAGACAAAATAGACGTTTAATCTGTAAAAAAATAAAACCAAGGAAATTTGATGATCATGCAACTTTAATGATGCAGAGATAAGTCTAAAGTGTCTCAAAAATGTGTCTTTTTCTGGACCTTCAGATTAACAAATTCAGTCAATCTGAAAGCTTGAAGCATATAAAACGAAATGTGTTCTTGTATACACATCCAAGCAGGAGGTAGCTGCTTGCAAGATTTTAAGGACCTAGACTAATTTTCTGAGCTAGGTTTAAGGAAGAAAGCATTTCTCAGAGCATAAACATTGGACCTGCCTAGTAATTATGGAATATTTGTGTGTAGTTCTCTCTATGTTCCTCTATAGGAGGTTGTATGTGTTGTATAAATAACCAAGCAGTACAGACAGATACCTCATTTTCCCATATCCCACACAGTATAATAAAAAGAGGCCTTTATAATCAATCTTTTCCACTGGCTTATAGAATATTTAATTTTGAGTGCAAAATGGAATAGCTCTTGCTGGGTAGCTTGGCAATATTTCACAGAAGATAGTACACTACATTAGAGTCTGGTCCACTATCCTCACTCAAGAAAGGACAGCCTTGCCTTGTGCTGAGGCAAGGAGAGCAGAAATATAAATATGTACTCTCTATGCCCCAGATCAATGCTCTAATTTTGTCTTAAGTGAGAAGGCTTCCCTGATTATTATGGTGTATTTCTGTGTGGTAAGATGGCTGGGATAAAATCAGAGGAAACTGAGAAGTTTTATTCACATCCTAGCAGAGGCTATAATGGTGTGGAAATTATAGGGTAAAATACAGGTGCTACTTGCTGGATAGAATGTGGTTGGCATCCTTAAAACCTGTTCCATGGTGATTCCTCACACCCACAGTCTGCAGCCACAGCAGCTACTAAGGGGGGTGGAACGGAGGGTAGGACAGAGTGGAGACTCTGCAGCCAGGCTCTGGAAATCCTTGCAGGGAGGGGAGCTCGGTCCTATTCTGCAGCTGAGAAACTTCATAACACCTGTCAGCCAGGGGAGAGAGGGGAATATGTCCTGCTGCTGAGCCAACAACTGTGGTGAAATCACTCTCTTCAGATTAACTTGGTTCATTACAGCCTAATTGTAATGTCAACCCACACCTCTATTCCAAAGTTACCCAACTACAAGGTACAACCACTCCTCACTAGGCACATGTTTTATAGTTTTTCGAGTGTATCTTTAAAAACTGAGAGAATTTTGCACCACTCTGTAACACAGATATGTATGAGTAGAATCACTCAAGCTCCACCTAAATATAAAGAAATACTATAAAATTAAGTTGAGAATAGGGGAAGAGTTAGGAAAGGCCCTGCAGTCATAACAGCATGTATCTGTTGACAGGCCGAAGCTGTCTTTTCCCACATAGGAATGCCTGTTGGGTAAGAGCCACCCTCTATCCACTCTTAAAAGTAAAAATACTTTAATTGGGCATTAGAGCTTGTCTGTATATGTCTTTGAATAAGTTTTTCCAGTCAAGTACTATCACTGATTGTCCTCAAACCTTAACCTGTCAACCATAACAAAGGGTGTTATAAGAACCTAAATACAGGGTGCTATTCCATAAACTGTGAATGCGAGTCCTTTATGGGCACTGGCATTTTCTGGCAGCAGGGAACAGGCTTGAATTAAGGAGACTCCTCTGAGGAGTCTCCCTTATGCTCTTGGTGTATTTCCCTGAATAAATAAGTTGAACCACGCACCAATCCAGCAAGACTGCTCAGGGAAGGGTCCCCCTTAATGATATGCTCAGAGACTGGTTGGGTACAAGACTCTTGGCTTTCCTGGGGTGCTGGCTGAAAAATTAAATACTATAGATTGAGTAAATCTTCCATGCGACGGTCTGTCTTTCCTCTCTTAAGAGAAAAGAAGACTGATTCTCCTAATATCAATATGAGGATCATATCAGAATTTACTGAAGTGCAGAGATTACTTTCTTGCCAGAGAATCTGAGTAAAATCAGATTCCTACTTATAATTCCCATCTCTTTTTAATGAATATTTTCCTGGGTTTTTTTTCTGCAACCTCATTTAGTTAGTTTCCAAGTAGCTATTCCACAATGATTATGTGTGGGCCACTCTCTTGTCTGCAATAGTAAAATCCCCAGAGATAAACCCTTATACTCTGTACTCTAATGCATTAAATATCTCAAAGCATGTAGTCGTAAATTGTTCACCCAAGATTACAAGCAAAGTTGACAGTAGAGTGGAAAACCCACTGAACCTAATCATTAGCCTAACATTCTTTTCTTGTTATATGAATAAAAAGCAAATTTATTACGTTAAATGTCCTACTAAAATGTTCTGAACCCATTAAGTGCTATTTTCAAATAACAGAATACAGGCTCTTATGTTACAAAACAAATACATTTTAGTCATTTTCTCTTGCAAGAAAGAGTTCTGGTCTACTCTAGTCTCTATACCCAATTAGTGATCTGATCTGCATCTACTGAAGCAAATGACAATGTTTTGATTTAAGGCCAGCAGTTCATGATCAAGCTATAAAAGCTATATTGTGCCCTGAGTGTTAAGTAAGAACAAATCTTCCCTTGTTTCCTTCTCTGAAAAATTCCTGTTCTCTGGAACAAGACTCATTACTCCTGGTTGGTTGCCATGGTTCTCCTTCCTTGGCAAAGCTGTCAGCTTGTTACTAAACAGAAACAAAGGGATGATTACCTATTTCTCCCTCTCTAGCCACTGATAGCTCAATTAAGGTGTAGACTGAATATCTTACTATTAGGAGGTGTGCTGAAGTGAATATGTATATTTCAAAATTGAACTTTTGAATTCTTTGCCGTGACTACTCTAGAGGTATATAATCTTTCTGTATAAGTAATACATGGAAAGGTTTCTTTACCATGTTTTGCAATTAAAAGAATCAAAACCAAACAAAAACCAAAATCTCCCACTCACAAAATAAGATGAGAGCTATCCCGAAGTTTCTGCAGAGTTCTCTTCAAAAGTAGAGTTGAAGTACCCCCATTCAATACTGTAAACAGGCTTTGTGGAATTGGTTTTGAGTATACATTAGGCAAATTACACATTCAGTAAACATAATGCATAATGACATAAAATCTGATATAAAAAATAACAAGTCTGAACTAATGTTTAAATACTCAGACACTTTATTTCATAGAATCCATTGGCAGATGCGGAATTGAAAGGCAAAACCTAGCCCACATAAATGTGACTTCTTCAAATAATCTGAATACAATCAATGCAATTGCAAGGCTAACAGATTCACTTAACTTGCCTAGGCTTTAGAAATGTGTTGTGATTAGTTATTTTCAGTAAAATTGGAACACTGAGCTATTTTATGTTTCCTAGTCCAATTAGATTAGGTTTACTCTGTTCAAATTTCAGTGGGATTCTTGTGGAATTATATATGACATCTGAATTAATACTGGAACAGTTCATCATGATTAATGTCATTACAACAAATGCTAAAGGGATTAATAAGGATTTCCTACTTGTTGCAAAGTGTAGAAGCCCTAGGGGTTTTGCTATTGAAGAACATTGAGGTGGCCTCATCTTGTCAAATCTTTTGTATAGAGATATTAAATAAAACTATCTGTAAACTGCTACAAGATTTATATTCCTCCTTTCTGGTATAAAATGACATTACTAACTCTTCTGTACTTTTGGAGCCCATTTAATTTAGCACTTTCTTCATAAAGTACTTCATAAAAGAAATTTTTGAATTAATGATGGTATTTCTAGTACATTATGAATTTATAAGCTTGTCATGACCTGTAAAATCTCCCAGTTGCCTTGTTGATGCAAAACCAAAACATTTTGAGCATCATTAAAATGAAAATTCCAGTAGTCTTAATGCTCTGGTCTTGTCATGTAGCACTCTGTAGACATGTCAAGAGTTAAGTTTGCTGCCATTTGATTTATGCCTTCCTTTCAGTTGTTTCTTATAATGGGGACCAAACATCTGAAAACCAAATCTCTCACACCTAATATTGTCTGGTTTTGACATTGCAGGTATTTGAGACAATGATTACTGAAATATTACACTAATTGAAAGAGACTGTATATAGCTAAGGTTTGTAAGTAGTTATAATTCTTATACTGGCAGGGGTTCAAAGTGACATCATAATTGTATAAGTAACTGTTTAGGAAATACCCAAACCACAGAGAAAAAACACCCTTAGAATTTGATAAGATTTCTGAGAAAATCTATAAACCCTTTTTTGAGAGAATAATATACTCATTCATGTGTGTACATGGGGAAGACTGAACATTAGGCTAAACTTTTGAATTATTCTTATGTGTTTTGGGAGGGTTCATCTTTGAAAAAGTACAGTCTTATTCTGTCAGTCTCCTCTCTACAGTTGTGAATGTAACATGACTGCAAAGGATTCTCTTAGCAGGTAAGAAGGACTCCTGAGTCTTTCTCTCCAGTGTATAGTAATGAAGAAATGAATACCAGCTGTCTTAATTTCAGACTGTCTTATCCTAGCTACCTTTTGTTTTGTATCTAATTTAATTTCTTGTATAAACTCCCTCTGATGTGAGAATAGGTAAGTATTCATGCAGGACAGTAAGCATTATAAACTTTGAAGTTTGCTGAAGTAAATAACTCCTTGGACATCTTTTTCTGTCATCATTGATGACAGAGAGAACCTAGAGGACTTTTTTAAACTACAGACTTAGAGGTGGTGTTCAGCTATCAGAAGACATATAAGTACAGCCACAAGAACTGCCCCAGGATACATGATACTTGCACCCCTGGAGATCAGGGATATGCTAGGACACTTAATCGTTCATTCTTTTGCAGCTCAATCCCATCCTTAAATTTTAGATGCCTATGTTGAGATGGCATGAATCCAATCCTGTCTTATAAATTATATGCAAAAAAATATTAGCACTCTAAAACAGTTCAAAAGAGTTTTCTTATTTCAAGCCTTTATGTCCTGCTTCAGGCACTTGTACAATGACACAACTAATTCTAGTGAGGGATATTTCCAAAGTTATTGGTCTTTTTTTCATCAGCAATCTTGCTAAGAACCTTGAAATAGGACTCTTCCATTTAAAAGCTAGTATTCAATATGAGTATAAAGATCGCATGAGAGAAAGTTGTTAAATCCCAATGGGAAAACTTGAACATCCAGCCACATGAAGACAATATGGGTAAAAATATGTTCACTCTTACTGTGGAAAAGAGCTCAATTACCTTTCTAAATGAAGCTTTCTTGTGCTTCATTTCTGTGTTTCTGTTGACCTACACCTAGTCACTCCAAGATCTAAATCAAGTTTTATGTTTTTAAGAAAAATTTATAGTAAAGACAGTGACAATGCTTATACCATATAGAAATAGCTGCTTTCTGTAGTATCCTATCAATCCCAGTGTGATATTACAGTTTGTATAGCAGCTCCACACAGGACAGATGTAAATGGTAAATCTAGTGGCCTTAACTATTCATTCTTCCTAAGAAAGTACACTTGAGATGACACAATAAATCCCTTCACAGTCCTGGGAGCCAAGAAATGAGAATTATGACATATGAAGAACAAATATGGCCTTTACAACATTGTAAATGCATCATAAATTATATGGATTTTACTATGTGGTTGTATAAGGCTATAAAAAGTATTTTATCCTACAGGTGTGAATGATGTCTGACATTTTGTTACCTCACTATTTGTGTGTAAATAAAATAACTCACAAGTGAAATCAGATTTTTAAGGCCTAATGTCCCATTCTGTATACCACAGAAGCTTTTGAATAGTGCTCAACTTCAAAATAAAGAAACAAAGCCACCTGTCTCATTTGTGGACTGATCAGCACAAGGTTGACAGTGAATGAGTCACAATAAGAGCTGGAAGTCTGCATCAAATCATGTAGAGGGTAAGATGGACAAGAAAGGTCATATGGGGAAGGAGGATAAACCACATTTGAAACATAGCACAAGTGTTGTTCTGGGGGATGTGTAAAAGATTTCAGAACCAACCCATTAAAAAAACAGGGTACTGGCCCAATTCAGTTTTCAGGGATAGTGGGAGGTACTAGTTGATTTAGTACCCTCTGCAGTGGGAATATAACATTAAGAGTTGGCAGCAAGTTCATCTATCAAGAGACTGGATTCTCTGTACTTGAATAGCAGAAAATGAGCATTGTGAAAGAAGGGAAGAGCATAAGCAGGCAGCAATATGGTCAGTGATACAGGAAGTTATGAGGTAACTGTGACTCAGATGCCATACCACATAATTCTACTCTGTTTGTGTCAGCTTGTGATAAAAGTTTACTTTAAAGTTTGGAGTCGGCATGATGACACATTCCAATACATAGCTTCTGTTGCATGAGAAATGTTTCATCATCAAAAACCAGAAATGCCACTTTAAATACTAGTGTGGAGCCTTATTTCCCAGATTTGTAAATTTGTTACTGCAACTAACATGCATGCAACATAATTTAACAACCTTCCTGGTTCTGATGTCATGCAGAACTGTGCAAAGATACTACACAAATAGTTTTACTTGGTAAACTAAAGGATATTCAGTTGGTGAAGACAGCATTTTAATTAAAATATATTCTGCATATTGTGGTAGCAATTTTATCATCTTAATATTACAGATTTTCTTCACTGTTCAAATCTTTAATCTCTACTTCCCAGAGGGACAAACCACCCTTTCTGGGTCAATGGAAAGGCAGAATGACAATCAGGAACTAAAATGTGAGAGAGAGTAGGTTGCAGGTATGCATAAAACACAACTTTTCTTTTCTTTTTTTTTGCAATTGTTATAGAAAAGCTTGGTGATACAAAGAAGTAAAGAAAGAAATTATATGGACTGAAAATGAGTGTTCCTAAATAAGTGAATCATTTCATTCCAGTGGATGAGCATCTTTCCAGAAAAAAAGTGCAGTTTCTGGAAGATAGCTTAATAGCAACTTGATATTTTTCCTCCCTTGAAATGTGCCTTGGGTGTTTCTCTAAATGATCATTTGGTAACTTAGTTCCAAAACAAAGAGACACCACACCAGCAGCACAAATATTAATCCTGTTCAGTGTTCAGTGACTTTGAGCAGTGAATACATTCACATCTGTGGTTAAAGTTTTGTTCATGGAGACAAGTCAGAAAATGCTTATTGAGCTGTTAGCACTTGCTCCAAGTTCAGATTAGCACAACAAGATGGATATTGCACTGAGGGACTCTATTCTCCTAAAACACCATTGAGAGTAAAAGCAAATGAGGAGGAAGAATAGCATAAGAGAAGATGCTGAATGGTCATAACACTCAGGTTGGAGAGAGGAAGAGGAAAGGAACTGAAGCAGAAAATTAAATGGTCTGATACTGACTTTGAATAACAGCTATGGGTCACCCTGAATGTTACTGTACTGCAAATGCACACATAGTCACACCCCCAGCTGTGATCAGTTTTGTAAGGTGCCAGCCATTTTCTCTGCCTCTGTCTTTCCTTACATTCCATAAATTCACATAAATTCACATCCTTAGGTAAGCAAGAAATATCTAACCACTTAAAAGACTATTCCATAATAAAATTACCTTCTAGATATTTTGGAAAATTTGGATATTTCCTCCTCCTGTCATTAACTCCTGCAAAGTTGGTCCTCCTGTGAGTTCTTCACTCATCAGAATCTAATTATTATTGCCTTCCATTCAGGTTTGGCTGCCTGGGTCTAGCTATCAGAGGTAGTCTCATGGGAAATCAGACTTGCTGAGATATTTGTTAGCGCTGCCAGTTACCTCTCTAGTGGGAGGCACTTTTTTTTTTTTGCTTCCATTAACTCTTTTTTCCTGCTGACCACTCTTTCAAACCCACAATCACTCTATATCCACAGTGAGCTGACACAGCAAAACATACAAGACATGGATTTTGAATTATAAAAATTATAGCTGGAAGAGATCAATTAGATTATCCTACTAGCACTGCAAGGTTATATCATACTCTATAGTTTTCTGCTGTTTTATTCCATTTAATTTCAAAACCTTGAGGGGCAGGGCTTCTGCACTTCCTTTAAAAGACTTTTCCACAGTTTAATATGGCTTACTGTTGATAGAAGGATGTCTTATTTCCTTTTTCATCTATGTATCCCTCTGCATAATGCATTTCCATGACCCTTAAATTTCCTTATTTTGGAAATATTTGGAATGAAACATTTTTTCTTGATGGTGTCCCGACTAGGTGGGTTTTGTTTTTCAGAATAAAATAACAGTCAATTGTTATGGAATATATAAAACATATAAAACCCTTTTATTTTCTCACACATGTGCCTGTTGAAAGGGTACTTTTCCACTTAAACTAACCTTATCAAAGAAATTATGAGGGTTCTTGAATCTAGAAAATCATTTAGAAAAAAAAAAGGTAGATTATTTCTGTCTAAAATGACCTTTCCTAGAGAATACAAGATCATTACATTCAGCAATTTGTTTCTTTGTCTTTTCCTTACCTCTTATTGTTAACATCTCTTCTGCATCCCTGATTTGTCTTTGACAAAATCACCACTTACGTCCCTCAGCCAACTTAAATGTTCTCTTCACCCTCATCCTTTTCACAGTCTGGTCTCATTGACAGTGATTTTCAGTCTAGAATATATTTCACTTCAGCTTTGACACCCTGGTGTCTGAGATCTTTTGTTACAGAGCAACAAGTGCTAGTAATTACATCTTCTCCTTTGCCATATTTCACTGCATTTCATTAAAACTCCCTGTTTCATTCCTAACAAAGTCACATAGGTTCAACTATCGATAATGTCTTTCTGCCTCTCTTACCCCACATCCAGTTCCCTGCATGAACACTTGTATTCCACAGCTCTCTCACGCACTTTCAATTCTTCTCCATATCACCACTTTTTTTCCTTTCCCTGTTCTCTAATGCTGCTAGTCAGTGCTGTGTACTTTTTCTCACATAATGACCTTGGACTATTCTGCTCTCTCTCCACTTTTATTAGCAAAGGCCTGTGTCCCAACAGTATTCTCTTAATTACTGCAACTATAGCTCTCTATGCTCCTAGAGTGCTGTTCATTTGTTTTTCAAAGCTTCTACAATACCAATACACCTTGCCTTAGAAAACATTTATCATGCACATGTATTAATCTTAAACTCCTTGTGCAGCTCCTAGTTCTTGCCCATAAGGTCCTGTCCAAAGCTCATCATGTACTTTCAGATTTCATTTTAATTTCATCCTTGGAAAGACCATCTTTATTCTCACTCATGCTTTTTTTATTGATCACTCTGCACACACACTTCAAAAAGCATTTCATAAAATCATCATAGAATCATAGAATGGCTTGGGTTGGAAGGGGCCTCAAAGATCAGTTTTATCTTCCTTGCCAAGGACATCTTTACTAAACTATGTTGCTCAAAGACCTGTCTGACCTAGCCTTGAACACTTTAAGGGACAGGGCATGCACAACTTCCCTGGGCAACTAGTTCCAGAGCCGCACCACCCTCACAGTAAACAATTTCTTTCTAATATCTAATCTAAATCTACTCCCTCGCTCAGTTTAAAGTCATCCCTCCCTGCCCTGTCACTACATGCCCTTGTCAAAAGTCTCTCTCCATCTTTCTTGTAGACTCCTGTCAGGTGCTGGAAGGATGCAGATAGGTCATCATGAAGATTTCTCTTTTTCTTCTCCACTCCTTCTAAGCAGAGGTGGTCTCAATCTGTTTATCCTCCAGTTGGTGTTGACTCCAGGGACAGCCCTGACCCAGTTACAGCACCTATCCTTTGTTCTTGTCAAACTGTATGATATTCCCATGGGCCCACTCCTTGAACTTGTCCGGATTCCTGTGGATGGCATTCTGTCCTTCAGGTGTGTCAGCACCACTCAGTTTGTTTAACCAGGGTTTTGGTTAACCTTTCCTAAGCAATTTGCCATGCCCAATGCTCTGCTTGGTTTTAGTCCACAAATACAGGCAAAGGTGTCACCCTGTATGCATTAGTGGGGCATCAACATTACAGAAAGGCCAAACAGAAGAGCCTGAGAAGAGTTTGTTAAGGACAACAGTGAGTCAGATGGAAGCAATTCAAAAAGGAATCTGAAAAATATTTGAATGAAGTGGAAAGAGAAAATGCTTCATTCTTGAAAGATGTGCATGAAATGTACAATTTCTGCTACATAAAAATCACTTCTAGTATTTTGCTTGTAATTAAATGTACAAGAAAGAAGGAGAGTCTTTTGATATGTATTTATATGTCAAACCTATTTAAAGAGTAATTTCTTGCTCCTTTTCCTCTCGTGGGTATTTCAAAAGCAAAAGAAGGCCTCAACTTGATAAATCAAGCAAACCATTAACAATGTTCCTATGTTCTACTGAAGAGTTTGACTGAAACATGTTTAAGAGTTTAAACTAAATCACTATTATGTTTTTTCATATAAAACACTGAAATTTTTATATTTGTTTCAAAAGAAAACCTCATCAGCTGTTTTCACATTTTCTCAGCAACAACGTTTTTTTCTTAAAAAATATTTTCTTCAGGGAAAGAAATGGTTTTAATCAAAAACACTTTCAGCTATATCAAAACCAGATATCTTTCTATCCAGGGGAACCAGAAAGTACTTTATACTGAATTTAATGTTATGGAAACACTGCTACAGTTTATGTTACTTAAATATTATTCTCAGAAATATTATCATTTAATTTTAATTTTTTTTCCCATGGGGCAGATAAAGAACCGAAAAGAATACAAATGAGAATGGTTTCAGAGACAGGCATGCTTTGTCATTTGTCACTGCCAAAATCCATCAGTAATATAGTATCATGAGAGGGAATTGTTGAAAGCCTAAGAATTTTACTGGAAGTTTTAAACACGATATCAAAGTGAGATTCGAAGCAATGCCCCTAAAGAAAACTAATGCTTACTTTGTTAGCTGCTGTGAAGCAAGAAAATGTAGACAGGAAGCCACCATTTATCTTCTTTTTTGTTCCCAGGGGCTCCTTATGCTAACCTGCCTGACTTTTTTAAATTTCCAGCTTGCTTGATAATATTACAGGCTTGGGAACATTTCACTGGACTGAGGAGCAAGACAGTAGGAGCTCCTTTCTACTCTCCTCCCTGACCTGTGGCAGGAACAGAAATTACTGCTGATTCCCCCCTGTCCCTTCTCAGAGCAAGGGTAGGTCCTCACTGGCCAGAAAATCAGCTAATAAGTGGTGGAAAGGAAATAATGGAAAAGGAAAAAAGAATGAGGCAGAAGAGGATTTTAATATCAGCAGTTTGTCAAAGGCAGACATTATAGTTAGCTATCCAACCACCCTCCTCCTCCTGTTTTTAAATACTCAGTCATGAAGGCAGAACCTAATAGAGTCTTTGAACTAATTCAGTTTCTGTAATTTAACATGGCTCATTGACTTGTGCCTGTGGGATTCCTGAGTGGTCTCTCATCCGAGTGTTAAACTGGCCCTTGAGTACTTAACTTCAAGGCAAGATCAGGTGCACTCAGATGGGATGAGTGAATTTGCCACAATCCCATGTCTTTTTCCCTTTAAAATTGGTTGTGAAAAGGCTAAAGATTCACAGTATCATGAGGACAGAGGTTCTTCATCAGCAGGATAATGAGCACATTTCCAAGAACTCTGGAAAATATCGTGCTTCATAGTTGATTGGTTAAGCATTAAAATGCCCTGGAGAGATAGCTGATTAAATGTTATTTTCCTTAAGTCGTGAAAATGTGATTATGAGGAGGCATAAGGAAATGAAGTATCCAAGGCCACACCAAGAATCCATGTCAGAACTCAGGACATCTTCACCTTTGTTGCTAAGGATAATTAGTGTTTTCCAGCTCCAGAGGGCATGAAGTTTAGTGATAAATGACTGATATTTTAATCAGAAGTATGAGATTGTGATATGTCCAGATACACTCTAGAGTGTGAGAACCCTGGAGGGGCTGAATACCTTCAGGCACAACAAAAGTCATATAAGGTGTGAGGTATTATTATTATTGTAGATTATTACATCCATTCTGTGTTCTCAGTTTCCCAGCAGAATATATTACTTATGGTGAAACAAAATTATTTGATTTGTCTTTTTGTCCACTATATTTTTGGCACTTTCCAACTTTAAAGGTACAAGTTGCAGACAAGTTTGCTATTTATCCCAACTCATCTGCCTCTCCTTAACAGTTTTGTGCTGCCATGTGTTCAGTCAATGACACCATAATTACATTCCAAGCAGAAGGGCCAACTGCACCCTGACTTGCTTGATAAGCTGATGCATTTAATGGCAGCTGAGCAGAGCAGTTATGTTTTCAGATATGCCCTCTTAAGTTACCTTCTTTCACCAGCACACTAAAAACATTATGCAAATTATCAAATAATTTCAGAGCTGCTAGACAATTTGTATTATGAGATTAATGATCAAATCAGAGTACTTTTTTCCTAAAGCAGGAGAGGATCAATCAAGGTCAAAATACTTTAAAAGAGCAGACAAAATAAAGCATAGAGGAGGTAACCATGTCTTTGCTGTTATCAACAGTGAGGAAGTTTGGTAGCTGGCCAAACAATTCAGTACCAGTGTCAATATTTTTCAACTTGTATAAAGCAATTTGTTGAAGGTTTCAAACTTCCTTTATTCAGTTGTAATGGGAAATTCATTGACTGCTGGCCATTTTGAAAAGTTGGTGCAGACCAATTAGAAAATATTCCCTGCATCCCACAAAAAGGCTGATGTAGTCAGACCTGGAAGTTTTGCACAGCTGAGTGAGAAAACAGTCTTATGATGGTTCAGATTTGGGAGACTGTTTAGTCACAAGGCTCAGAGGAATTGATTCCTTGACTGCAAATATTTCACTTATGGAATCGCAACCCTTTAAATAAATAGCAGGCACATAAAAGGCAAATGCTTTAGTAGTCATATGCCACCAAGTGGAACTTAGTTGCCTTTTAGTTCCCTTCCACCGAACCTTTATTTCTGGGTTGTTGTAGCTCTTTTGGCTGCTCTCTTCAGTCCAGATTCTAAGTCTGTGAGAAACTAAGGAAGTTTCTCTAGTGATTTAAATGATTACTGGACTAGACTTTGTTTGTTGCTTTTGTTGTCACAGTGCTTTTCTTTGTAGAATACAATTTTATTGCTGAATTTTCTTTCTTTCCCTTTCTTTTTCCTTTACTCCTTCACTTCCTGTTTAGTTTTTCCCT
>VZTB01012115.1:121112-132283 GCA_013397245.1 Thryothorus ludovicianus | reverse complement strand
CCCTACCTCTCCCCCATTTTTTTTTAAGATCATAGACATTATCTTTCAGTTATTTACTCAATCAGGCTTTTCTCATTATCCAGCAAAAACTAACAAGGAATCAGTCCTCACAAGGTATTAACTCAGATCAACACCAGCAGAATGAAATGAACACCACTGGGATGAAATGAACTCAGTAACTCCTGTGTCAATAGATATTTGTTCTTCCAGAGCTTTTGTTTAACTCTCAGTCTGGAACCTTTTGTACTGATTGCATAAGCTTCTAAACAACTAAATTAAATGTTTCTCATCATCTTTGATATAACTGATGTCTTCTTTTACTTTTACTCATTATTTTTTTAGCATATTCATTAATCAACATTCATTATTTATACTCACTGTGGGAAGCTGCTGCTTATAGTTTCTTTCAACATTCTCTCAGTTTGAGGTTTTTTATTTCTGAGGCTTTATCTACCAGGCTTTAGCTAGTATAGAGTCATGGAAACTGTGAATCACTCTCACTTCTAGTATAATCTTCTTTCTATTCTGCATTAACAGTATTTTCTACATTACAGCAAAGATTGCTATGCTAAAGTGCTATGTTTGCAATTCTGTCAGAATTGTCTCTTTATATGGAGAACTTTCTTTTTTGTTTTCTTAAAAAAAAAAAATGTCCATGGCACCATTATTTGTAAGTATCCCTAGGGATACTCTCTAGAAGACTCTCACATTTTGTATTTTTTGAGGATATCTCTGTTTTTTGGAAGAGGCCTAAGTGAGCTGCCATTTGATATGATGTTCACAATATTAAGCTCTACATTTAATGGATCTTGCAAAAGCTGGAGAAAGGATGGTGCCAAAGGAAACAGGCAGTTCTTTGTGAAGGAGTCTGAAACACAAGGCAGCTGTTTGAGATGCAGGGCAGATATCCATGGCTGGTAGGGATGGAAAGTGCTGAGGGTTATCAGTATCCAATTGCAAAATCAATATCCTCTTACACCAGCTTCATGGCAATGACACCAAATGGTTCTTGATTTCTTAGCATTGTTTAAATATCTCTCAGTTGAAATGTCATGAGAGGCACATGATAGATGTAGACTGTGTTGAACAGTCCAGTCTTGTGTTTGGTCTCCTTGGTGACAGCAATGAAGCCATTCTTCTGTAAGTGAGGAAGGTGGAAAAGACAAAAAAGAAGTGGGAGAGCTGAAGGATTGAAAGATTGGATTGGGCTACTCAAGACCATCTACGTGCATAGACAAAATACAGATTCGTTCAGGGAATTAGACAGCTGGAGACAGCCAAACAGTCACTGTCATAATCTTTGCTTTGCCAAATTCCTATGGCACCTACTAGGGTGAAGTGCTAAAGATGAGAGAAAAACTAATAGTGCTTCATGTCTATGTACACATGCCCACACCCCCACAGATCCCCCTTCAGCATGCCAGCACAGCACTAGGAATCCTGTATCTCTGAGAATTTTCCTGTCTGTGTCCAAGCTCTGCCAGAGACAGCCTTTTTTAGGCATTGAAGATAAAATTAAGTTTTACCAAGGCTTTGAGAAGTCTTTAGTGACTTCTGGTGCTGTGTGTTTCCTTTCAGAGAGTAAATTTGAATGGAAGGTCAGGAGGAAATTAACTTGATCAGAAAAGTGGGACAGAGAATAAACAGGTTGGTGAAGAAGATCAATGGAAAATTGTGGTGGATTTGTCAAGAAACCTATAATGCTAATCCAGGCACACAAGCCAATTTTTTTTATGATGGTTTACTGACTTTATTTTATTTGCAAGTACTTAGCTAATCCCTGGCATCTGATTTGCAGGAATGATGAGCACTCTGTGCAAGGATGATACCAACAGGGGTGTGTACAGAGCTTATAAATGTGAGGCAACGTTAAGTCCTTGAAAAAAATAATTTGCCTGGTGACTTAAATTGGCCACTTCATACCTATGGATACTGTGGACTTTATTCTCTCCAAGCATAGCATCTCAGCTGTGAACAGAGGAAGTGTTTTCAAAGGGTGCTGTGAAAATGAATGCATTACAGAGATGAGTTATACAGAAAAGCCCACGAGGAAATTAATAACTCTATCTTTTGAGCAGTGTTATAATTGTGTGCAATAAATAAGGCCTAGAGCTCCACAGTGAAGAATAAGGAGAAAACAAAATACTGAACTGTTACTCATTAAATGAGCACTGTTTCATCTGCACACTGAATGAAGTAGAGGTCTTCTGGGAAAAAAAAAAGTGAGTATGTAATTAAAAAATATACCATCATGTATTCACGTGAGGAAGACAGATTAAGGCAACTCAAATTTTGACATTTTCATATTTTGAGTGCTTGCTATGCAGATTGTTTTGAAGACCCTGGAAACCAAAGCTTTAGACTGGTTTTGTGTCATCAGATATTCTCTGCAGGGACTCTTTCATCAATGTGGCCAAATTTGGCAATTTATCAAGGACATTAAAGGAGACATTCTGTTAGAGGTTAACTATGCAAATATAAGTGTGTTAGAATAGTTTGTACATACAGGGAGTAGGTGTCTAAATTCCTGGTACAGTTGGTGGAGACCTAGTCTCAATTTATTACCTGCACAACTGTTCAGTGCCTTTTGATATAAACTGATATACACCCAACCTGATTTCCTCCTGCCACTAAAGAATCATCTCTCCTAGGTCCTGTGTCCAGTTTGCCTAACTCACATGGTGACCAAGTACTTTTCAAATAGTGGTGGGCTCCTGACCACAGAATTATGATCTGAGGAACTTCAGCTGACAAAATCCAGGGAGATGATTGGTATCTCCAGATGTAAATTTGTCAGCTGGATCATTCCCTAGGCTTAGCTGACTGGTTAGACAAGATCTCCATTGAATAAAATTGGAGCTGAGAGATAACATATTTTCTTAGATACCTAAATACGAATAGCTAAATTTGATGAATATCTAAAAGATGTCTTTTTATGACACTCAAACCTGTTTTAGGTACCTGAAAAAATGTTATGTTCTTATATTGTACCTCCCTGTGGGAATGGCAGGGGGAATTCAATCATTATCCATTATAAATCAGCAAATCCCTTGTCAGTTAACATGTATACATTAGGTGATCATTTGGGATGCACATAGCACCTGATTAACTGTAGTGGAAATTCTCTCTTGTCCAGATAGAAGACAAAACATAGGCAGTGCATATGAAAGGAAAGAGGAAAAGGAGTTCTGAGGCAGAAGAAACAAAAAAAGATATTGTCTGTTGATATGAGAAACATCTGGAAGTAATACACTCAGGGTGTTAGCATAGGATGTGGTATTGCAGTAAGGAAGAGATGATACAGGAAATGTGTGACACAGATCAGTAGAAAATGTTGTTTGATTCCTTGGTTCACGACAATGCATTTTGTAACATATTTAATTTTGGATAGTTGTTAAGTCATTTATTTTCTTTAAAGAAGCATGTGAATTCTTTAGCTTTAAATATTACTTTCTCTTTTGGGGGGTGTACTGCCAATTGCTTGCTTTGATTCAGATAACAGGCAGGTAGGAATACAGCAGACATATTACTCCTAATAAGGAATTAATTTTTTGTAAAGAACTCATGCTTAAGTCTGCCACCCTTGTCTCCTTTTACTTTTTACCATTAAGATGATATAGCTTAGCTTGAATCAAAGAGGCTTTGGGTAGGTCTTGTAAAGGCTTCTGGTAAGGTAAATCTCCTAAATAAATAATTTGCAGGAGTGAATGAATGAATACTTTCAGGTATTATCTAAGGAAGATTAAATTGTTTTCAGCACTGTACCAGGTTTCTTTAGAGTTTCTGTACTTTACCATTGCTCATAAGCATGTTCAGTTTCTCAGATTAGATTATTAGTTGACTGAAGTTACCTGTAGAGTCCTCAAAATATCAGAATAATAATTTAAAATAAAACCACACAGATGAAATATTCTGAATACTGTTCATGAGGCATCTATGGGATGTTTGGTCTTTTATATATAGATTCTGACTTTTCTAAGGTCACATTTCCTTTGCTGTCAAAGGTAGGAGGAAATTCCTCTTTTTGATATCTACTTCCCCCACGCCACTCATTATATCCACAGGATATCTTATAGATTCATTTTTGTGTGTCTCCATTACCACCCCCTTCTTCCATTACATTTGTTTTTGACACTGCATCTCCCAAGTTTGACTGCTTGGCAGTCAGTGTGTTTATGCCACCCCTATCCCATCTGTTTTCTATATTTTATTTGCCACTCATTGTGTCCTGCCTCACTTCTCCCACACACTTTACAAGGTTCTCTTTTTATGGATGTTCTTGTTGCTTTTAACATTTTGTACTTCTGGCTGTCCCATTTTCCTTCCTGACTCGCCAGTGCCTGAGACCTCCATGTGTGTCTGGTCTATTCTTTGATGGTAGAAACCCGAGAAAATAAAATAGTGTTTCAAGCCATACAGCAATTATTCAGTTATGGAGTATGATTAACGTAAACCTCCCATGCAAAGAACCTTGAGCAACATTTAGTCACCCTTATCTACTTCTGTCATTCTAAACCGGGACTTTAGCTCACTTAGTTCCTGAGCCTGGTACGGAATCAAAACTATGCTACCATGGATAATCCTTTTGAGAGGAAATTTAGATTCATGATTCTGTTTTTCAGTCAATTGGTCCCTTTCCATCTTATATTACAGCCCTGCCTGGATTGTCAATGAATTTCTAGCTGCAGCAGCAGCAGTCATTCTAGGTACCACATCCCACTGTGGGCTGTGTATGAAATTTATGCCTTTAATTTTTGTATATAAAGCCTCACTTTTGTGGCTGTAGGCATTTTATAAACCTCAGAATGAATAACGAAGATATTCACAGCCCACACCCCCACACTCCATTAGAGATATGCTACAATCAGCTGGGAGTCATGGCATTTATCAACTGCTGAAGGATAATGCAGTTTATCACTTTTTAATGAATTATTTTCTGTACTGCTCATTTCCGGAACAGATAAATACGGTCAAGGACATCCTATATCAGGAGGGAGTTACAGTGAAATTTCTTCTAAGTTTAATGACATTTAGCTAAATCCTTCCCCACAGCTTACAGTTTGTTTATGTTGTACTGTGGTGTAGAGGNAAAAAAAAAAAGTAAGGGCTTCAGCTCCCTGGGGGGGGATGAAGGGAGTTGTAGAGTAGAACACTGTCATTTAGGTGGTCATCAAGACAAGAAAACTGAACTTTCAGCTTGAAGAGATTTGTGCTGCCACTTATAGAAACAATAATATTTTATGATATTTAGATGTTTTTAATTCAGACAGAATTTTTGAAAAAGCATTCTCAAGTCCACCTTTCAAATATAAATTTGGAAAAAGGAGCCAAACCTCTCTGGGAGATGACACTTCCATATTGCCGCTGTTTTCTGGAGTTTTAAAGAAATGCCAAGACATCTCAGGTCTTGTAAAGGAAAACCCCACCAAAACAACCAACCAACCAACCAAAAGAAATCAAAAACACCCCTCATGCCAAACCAACATGCCTACTAAATAAAATGAAGGTATCAGAACCCTCAAAAAAAGCCTTTTAGTGAAATTATTTTTTAAAATATGTGGTCAACACAGTGTTTTAGCTTTGGTGAAATAAGGTGCTGCAACAAAAATTTGGAACTGCTGTGATAAACTCTCAGAAAAATGTTATTAACATGTGAAACAGGAATCTTTTCAGATGTATCAGCATTGACATTCCTACTGATTTGATGAATGACTGCTTCATATTATTATCTAGATAATCAATAAATCACAGCTGGTTTATTGATATAGCTGTTGGTATTATGTCCAAATTTGATTAGCAGGAGGTTAGAAATATCCTACATAACTCTTTTCAGTGATGCCACTCAATCTGGCTTATTTTTTTTTTGTTGTTGTTGTTTAATGAAGGTGCATTGTCAGAGTTCGTAATTACTTAAATTATTGTTTATGGATATTTTCCATGTTCAGACTTTGAATTATAGGTGTCTTATGTACTCTGACATACTTCTCCTTCTTCTCTTTATTTGAAGCATTCTGATTTGGGCCACAATTCTGTAATGCATTATTCTAGACATGTTATTCGAAAGCACTGAAGCCATTCAGATTTCCAGAAATTCACTGAATAGGTATCAAGACCAATGCTAAAGATTAAATCCTCTTAAAATGTAGTTGTCTTTAATTTTTTATATGGTCTTACTAATTACATATGGAAGAGAAGTAAATATTCTTCCATTTAATGTATTTTCTCCTTCTAATAAGTTTAAACATGGTCACACTACTTATTAAAAAATAATTTAAACTACTAAATGTGTCAAAATGGTAGAATTAATACTGGGATATGCTATTACTAATGTAAAAAGTTTAAGGCAAAATGTTACCAATAAATATATAGTTGTGAGTTTTCAGTTGTATGTTATCTCACAAATTATGTTATACATTTTCAGAAAAAAATGATTTGGAAAATGTTTAGATATAGTTAAGAGTTACAAAAGAAGATGAGTGAAAATAGTTTGTGATTTGCAAATAAAATACTCAGCATGAATCTATAAAATCTGTGGAATTAACAGCAGTGAAGTTTTATGGAGGAATTGGAGACAATTGAATGTTAGCAGGTTTTGAATATCTAATTCCCTTATGCATATTTTGATACTTGTGTAGTGTCAAAAGGTGTGTTATTCTCTTTCTCAAGGTCAAAAATATTCGAAGACATTTTATAAGAAATTCAAATTCATCTGCTTTAGTTTAGCTGGTTTCTTTTAAAAATGCCTTTTTTTTTCCTAATGGGAAATGATAAACCACATTTGATGAAGATATTATAAATTATGCTTCAGCCTAAAGAAATTTGTCCTTCCCAGTTATCAACTCTTTTACCAGGGAGTATATGACGGAAACTTGAAACACAATCCTCTAGTGATATTTGTATGGATAACAACACTGTAGCAAGGCTCCCATGGCTGCAAATTGTATCCTTATAAGAGTACTTCAGGATTTGAAAATATTTAAGTAATCACAGTTTTAGAGTTATCATCTGGTAATGCCTGGGAATTGATGACCCAAGGGACTAATTCCAAACATTACTAGAAAATGACATTGCTCATGTCAGTGTGGAAGTGCCTTGGTGAATATAAACCATAATATAAAAGCATTTGCAAGCAATTTGGCCATCTGCTGTTTCCCGTCGATACTGTTTAAGAGTAAGCTCATAGCTTCACAAAACAAGTCAATGTGCCAGCACCTGAGGTAAAAGTCTTTGAGGTCTCAAGAGGATTTAGTATTTTTTTTTTTCCCCAATCTCAGAACTGCATATTGTCTCATGATGTTAATAGAGAAAGACTAAAGCTTCAACCTACATATGGAAGCTGCTCTTCTCAACTCCCAGTCTTCCTGGACCAGAGAATTAGAAAAGTGTCCCACTTGTCCCCATTAGCTCTGTTTACTGCTCAAGTGGAAGAGAGATACCCAGAGGGCGGCTAAGGCAAGGAAAGAAGCATACCCAGAGGTATGATATTGAGTTGTGTTACCAGACCTATTGGAGTGGATTGTGTATGGTCATAGCATGCTGTGGTTTATTGTCATTATGCATTTCATTGCTGTGTCTATTTTTCATAAATCTGTTTGCGCTTGGTTTTGAAGGGCTGATAGATCCAGACACATTTGTCCCTCTGGATTTTGTCTACATGAAAATCAGTTTCAAAACATTGCCACACTTGGCCAAATAAAGAATGTATCCTCACTAGGCCCCTCCTTTTCTGTAATCTATCCTGACTGCAAATGATTTTTGAGGTTGTGAATGGCTGAAAGCAAATTAGGTTGGGTTTTTTTCCACCTCAGACAGTTACTGGGTAAAAATCTTGTAATATGTTCCTTTGCTTCAAAAGTAATTTCAATCACTACTCTTCTTTTTAACACTGGCTTGAAACGTTGCTAAAATGAAGCATGATACTGAGTCAAATTAATATGCAGAAAGTTCCACAAAACCTATTAGCACAATGGTTCTAAGCAATTTGTGCATTTACATCTAATTCTTGCACACACTTTTCAGGTTGACATTGATTTCTGTCTCTTAACAAACTTGAATTCCTATAATACTTTTTTTTGTTTTTTTGGTTTTTTTTTTAACTCTCACTAACTCAATAGTTAGCATTACAGTGTATTCATTCATTTCAGCTCAGTTTGCTTGATCACTGGCTGTGTTATTGAGTGCCTTGCATAAGAAACCCTAAACATGTGAAAATAACGCACCATGGCTTTTTTTTAACCTTCTTTTTCCATGCCATATTTAGAAGCTCATTCATGGACCGTTGGGAGGTTCATTCATGGCCCACTGGGAAAGGTTAGGACTATAATTAGACCTTTTTTTCTCAAGCATTTCAGCAATAGAGTGCATGAAGGTTACTAACAGTTTTCTTTTAATTGATCCCTGGTGATTTTACTGTAAAGCTGTTAACTTGTGCACTGGGGACCCACAACCCACAGGCTTCTTGCACTGACATTTGCAGCAATGATTAGAATGTCATTGCTTTCCAATACTTCATTGTCATTCAGGGAGCACTTGAAATACCTTTTACCTCATATTGCAAAGGAACACACATTTACCACCACACACAAATATACACAAACACACACACACAGGCTTTTCCATTTCAGCACCACAGGCCTTTGAAATTGAATTTGTTTTGAACATCCACCTCAGTATTGCCTTTCTTTTCTGCACAGTGCCACTTCCTTGTCTCTCATACTAATGGAAACAAAGCTAAACCACTCACTCTGCACATAATAGTGGACACCAAGGGCTAAATGTCTTTCAGTATGGAAAGGAGTGAAAACAAAGAAATTGTAACTATTTATATAAGTGCAAGAACTAATCCATGTCAATTTTCTCAGGTCTTTGAACACAAAATGATTCATTCAGTTTCAAGTCCGATCACATCACTTTGTAGAGATCAGTACCCAAGATTTTAACATGTTCCAAGACCAATGTACTTAATATGCTGGAAGGCTTAGGAAAGTGTTTTAAAAAAGAGGGGGATTCTGGTAGATGAACTCTATTGTCTTTTATTTTTTTCGCAATTCTGCAGCTGTGATTGAAAATGTCACTTTTCAGCTCCTACTTTTCAGACTTTCCTGTCTGGAGAAAGATTAAATAAAAAATATATATGTAATATGAAGTGTATTTTTTTGGGGAGGTGGGAGAATAGAACCACTGATTTCAATATGAGGAATAAATAGAAAATCTCATTCAACAGGAGTGGCAGAATTCATTCTCTTTGCTGTTCAAATTCAACTGAGGCTGAACAAAATGAGTTTTCTTTATTTTAAACAATAAAATTCAAAGCATAAAAGTAACATTGAACTAACATGTTTTATGTGAGAGATTTTTATGAAGGATTTTAAATCAATGACCAATTTAAAAAAAAATAAGTTGCACTTTCTTTGAAAGAATCACGAAAAAGCCTTACTCTTCACCAGTAATCTCCAAAAGAAAAGGATGTTTTTTCACAAACTAAAACCTGAAAATTTCTTTCCAAATATATCTGAGGAGTACATTGGTTTGATTCATAAATTGGTTTAATTAAGATGCTTTGAAACTGTCATTCTAATGAATTTCCTAGATACAAATTCTGCATAGAAAAGTCTATGTAGAAATGTACAGTTCAAGGTGAAGTTTGTTTATTTGACTGTTTTTATTTCAGTAAAACAGAGAGGAGAGGGGACGAGATTAGTGTTCCATGTGTTAAAGGCAGGAGGGAAATAAACAACACAATCATAATAAATATGGAAGGCAAATGACACCTCCTACAGTGCCAGTTGACTGGCACATGTGGTATCTAGTGACAGTGCAAGGGCAAAACTTTTAAGTACTTCCACACCAATCTGGAATGCTAAGAATAAGATGAGGAAATGAGTGCTGGGCATCAAATGGCAATACTGATTTAAATATCTCAGGGACCTTGTGGAACTCTGTAGGAGATGGTGGTGGTAACTTCCCAGGCATGACAAACTGAGATGTACAGACACAGTGCACGAAATATAGTATAAGGTGTTGAAGCATAAAATATTGTGGGAATAGAGGAAATTACTGGCAGATGGAAATCCCATACTCCAACAGTAAAAATGAAGTACTCTTCTGGTACTGTAACTTGATAGAGATCAGGATGTGTTAAATAACATTACAGTAGCTGCAGCCTTAGCATAGGTGCTGATAGTCATTGATTTAAACCACCTGCATATTGACTGGATCGCAGCCTCATCAGGAGTAGATGAATGCAATAAATCACTGCTTCCTGGAAAATCTTGACTCAGACTCCACAAAAAAGGTTCAGTTCTATATCTTGGTACACATATCCTGATTCAAGAAGAATAAATGGGAGAGCTGCTCCTTAGAGGTGATCACAAAGGAATTTGATTAAACATTATCTTAGGAGAGAGTGGACCAAGAAAACCGAACATACGAATATTGGCACAAATCTTGAATATTTAAGATATAGAACAACATAAAAATGAGGGAATTAATAAAAACAAAACAAAGCTTCTGAAAAGGAAGATATCTGCAAACAGTATAGAAGCTGCTCCAAATTGGTAACAAAATCTAATAAAACAATTTTGGATAGTAGAGAATATGAGAGATTTGGGATATAGAAAGTGATCAAGGCTGTACTTTAATATCTTCTGCTGTTACTGCTGGAGAAGTAATACTGGGCTCATGGACAACACTCTGATGCAGCAAGGCACTTCTTATTCCAGTTCCCACTGGTTCTCTGAATATAGTTGTCCCAGTAAATTAAACAGTACCAGGGCCTGGCACCTAGATTGTAGGACTGAAATATCCATACCGTTAAGCTACGGGCTGCTGAGATTAAACTTGGCCCAGAGTTGTTCTCATTAAGCAAGTTATACACAGTCAGCTTTTCTTGGGAAGCTGTAAGTGGTTAAGTGTATATATGTGAGCTGTTACCAGGCCAACTGGATGGGCTGTTACATTTGTGTTACATTATAGGCACAAAGACTATATTGCAAAGGCAACTGATGGTGTTCAGAGAGGCCTGATCCTTAGAAAGAGCTGTAGCATATAGATCAGAACAGATGTGTTGGTACATGTATCTGCTAGACCATTGTGCTTAGAAAAAAAATAAAATTTAAAATTATAAACTGAAAAGTTGCAAAGCTTAAAGCTTGAGCTACTTAAAAAAAAAA
>VZTB01012115.1:61088-121075 GCA_013397245.1 Thryothorus ludovicianus | reverse complement strand
AAAAAAGAGTAATGAAAACCTAATGATTATTACTTTATATGATGAACTGTGTAAAATCCCAGGATACTTCATTAATATGTTAGTTCTGGTAAGTTTTGTTCATTTTATCAGTCTTTATTTACGGAAGTGAAGTAAGTCCATGATCAACTCAGTTTTTAGATCCAGAAATCTTTTCAGCTCATCCTAAGGTAAACACTCATTTGGTCAGCTGAACTGAGCAGATCTTTGTGTACACACCAATTTCTAGTGTCATCTGAAAATGTCTATAGGTCTCCAGGATGTCATTGCAGGGTTGCAGCAGACGATATAGGACCTGTGGCACATCTGTACCCTTCCTGAGGAACAATCAGAAACTGGATCAAATAGGACACTGGCAGTGCAATTGCCCTAGTTAGGAGATGGGAGTGAGCAATTAATTTGTACTCTAGATGTCTGCATTAAGTAAGTGAATGTAGCTCTAGGAGTGTCTGCTTCTGTGATGGGATGGAGAGAGAGTAGGCAGTTCAACATTTATTATAGGTCATTCCATCTTAAGGTGAGTTTGTCTCTGATAATGCCTGTTTCTCTGGGGACTACAAGGTCTTACATCACAAGTCAATGTTCCTTTGCTTCTTTCCAACCTAAAGATGAGATCACTTTTATGGGGATAATGTTTATTTTCACATTGCAGTTGGAAGTAAAATTCCATCATACACCAAGGTCTTAATTAGTCACACTGATTAAGCTCCATTTCCTGAAGAGAGCAAAGGTGCATGCCTGGTAATTTCAGCATGTTCTTTCCATTTAACTAACCCAGTACATACATATTCAAGTTAAATTCAATGTGGATATTCAGAACTGAATGTTTTTGGTAATTACTATCAGCAAAAATGAACTCTTTTTCCTCAATTGGTTTCCTTTTCTGTTAGACTTATTAAAAAAAAAAATTCCACACAAAAATCTCTCAAAGAATATAACAACTAAAGTTATACTCAATGAACATTTAGGTACTACTTGTTATAGATAGGACAGTGATGTGCAGTGAATCAAATAATTTAAGAATACAATTTCATTTTATTTTATGATATTAGAACCCTGTGGGGTATCCATAAATACAAATTTGTTTGCTGACTTTTTTTCAGGTGTCCCCCTTATCTTTTAAAACTCTATTTATTCTTTCTACCATGTGGAATATTATTCAATAATTAAGTCCCTTTCTTTATGTGAAATAAGTATGCAGGCATTCCTCTGTAGAAATTTATGAAGAATTAATCTTTAAGTTTCATAATAAATGTTTTTGAAGTTAATTTTATGTAAGCATGTGTATAAAGTAAACATTCAGAAAAGTGGAAAATCATCACATGAAATATGATAATTTCTTTCTAAGTAATTTTTTTTAACAACTTCACTAGCAATGATATTTTGAAAGTTTTCGCAACACATATTTCTTATCAAGAAGGTCAGCCAAACACCTCCAGAACTGTTATTATCACACATTATACATGTTTGAATTCTTTAGTCTGTATAACATTATGTGTGATGGACAGAACAGAATGTAAAGAAGTTTACACTAATTTGCTGCAGATATTGATTATGTCAATGTTAATATCTATGGAGATTAGAAGGGTACTACTGTCCTACGAGATTAGAGAGTACTATGGCTAATTCTTGCCCTTACACCAAAAGAAACAGGTTAAATGTGTTAATATCAATAAATATTATCTCAGAACCTAAATTCAGGCTTTCAAACTATTGTGGGCTCTGGATGATGCTAACACATGAACAGTGCCTATTGAGAGAAAGTTTCTTCCAACCAGCCAGAAGTATTCCAGAGTCTATCCAAGAAACTTATCTGTAAAGATAAATTAAGTCATGGTGCCTGGGACTGTGCCCTGGACCTCCTTGATATTGTTTTCTCAGCAAACTTTAAATGTGCTGTCTTGGTTTCCAACACTAATTGTTGCTTTCTCCTCCCTTTCTTTTCTTCCTTCCCTCCTGACGTGAGTGCTGATCAACACTCAGAAAGATAGGTGGGGGAATGTTGTGGCGCTGGGGAGCTCAGCTTTAGCAGCCATAGTGTGAACATTGTACCAGGCTGCTGCTGTGCTGCCTGTTCTGGAGTGACCACTGGTGCCGTGCAGATCCTGGCCCTTCGGACACGGCTGCGGGTGGCTATGGGTGCCCTGGCTCCTGGCTGACACAGAGCTGGCCACACAGCTGGAATTGCCCGGGGCAGACCAAATTCTTTCCATGCACCCTACTCAGCAGTCAGTAGGTGGCTACATCTTTCTGTGGTTATCACCTGGGGCTGGTTTATAAACACAGTATGGATGGCAAAAGTATTATAGCCCATTAAAAATCCCTTGAGCATCTCCCCAGGTCCTTTGTTTTCATGTTGAAACATCCATAGGTGTTCCCTAGCATGAACAATTCTGCCATGTGAAGCTGTAACAAGTGCATGAGCCCCTGGAGTCTCCATAATGTATCAGGGCAATAGGAATGCAGTGCAGAGATACTGCATTAATAAATATTTGATGGAATATTTCTTCTTCTTGTTGCACATCAGATGCTTTTCTAACTGAAATAATTCCATTGATTTAATTTTTTTTCCAAGATCTCTAAAGACAGAAGTGGACATTACTGACTAAAGATGTGTAACATTTCAGTTAAAGTCACTCCTGGATCTTCAATCCCACACAGAAAAGAAAGAATCTGTTTTTTTCTTGGTCAACACAAGAAACACTTGGCCTGCCTTTGATTGATTCTTCTTTGTAAATTAGAGGAAATCTAGCTACATTTATCTTTACATATTTTTTATGTTTTATTGACAGTTAGATGAAAAAATAGCTGAAGATTCTTCTTCCCAGTGAAAAGAATAATTCTGGAATTATATGAATCAAGAAAGAATTCACAAAATAATCTTGACTGTAAGATACAGGATGGTACCATTAATAAATTAGTAATAGAAAAAGACTAATTCTACAGCTAATTGAAATATTCAAACTGGTTTTAACTGTGTCTCTTTTAATAGGAAAGAGATTAAGCAAAATATGTGTCTAGAAATAATAAAGACATTTAGGGTGCCCTACTGTGTTCTGCTTCCCTTAGAGGCTGAGTAAATGTTTTGTCAACCAGGCCAAAGGGTCCAGGCTTTTGATGATGATTGCCACCAGAAGAACACATGATCTACCATATTTTCTTATGCACAAGAAATAAAAATTATAATGAAATTTTCATATGGAAATTTTAGGCAAACCCATATCAGAGTTCAGGAACAGAGGGATTTACAGACCCACTTATTTGTTCTGTTTCCATTGAATTCCACTGCCTGTAACTGCAGACAGGTATACACATAACCAGTTCAGTTGCACTGTGTTTCCTGACAGTGTGGGCTAAATTATCCCTCAAATATGCCAAGGGTAACTGGATGAAATGGAAGAGTTTACCAGACTAGCTGACTAAACAGTTCCCTCTGCATTTAATCTCTATAGATCCCAGCTATCTTAAGGACATATTTACATTTAGATACAAACTTCAGCTACAGGCAGATATGAACTGTTTTCATTTGTACTAACAAAAATAATCAGAAGTGAAACACCAGTAGCTAAAGATGACAGTGGTGGGATGCTTGAGGGAGGAAGCCTTGCCCAGAGGCAGGCACATTGCTTCAGATATGAGACGGGGATTTCACAAAGTTAGATTCCAGGTTGTACTTTGGTCTCTGACACTTAGGGATCTCAACACCTTTTGTGTTACTATGACATAAGCAACCTTCTAGAAAATTAGATCATGTTCTAGTTTTCACCTTTTTAATTGCTGTGGGATGTTGCTAATACTGAATATAAAAAGATTAGGGAGGATGTGATTATCTATTTAATCTATTTTTTTAGAAGAATTCTCCATACAAATGTTTGAAGGAAAAAACATGGAGAGGTTATGCAACTGAGGCAACTGTTCTGATACAGTGAAATGATTTTGAGATCATTGTTCTTGTGAGGTATTTTACCTCATTTATGTTAAACTGTAATCTGGGATTGGAGGGTGGTTGAGATTCTTATATAATCCTTGATTTCTGGCTTCCATGCCCAAGCAGCCAGAAAAGTTCATATTCTTCATGATATCAGGAAACTTTTGTTCATTTGTAGTCCTCACATAATCTATTGTCCTCATTTTGGAAGCATAATTCCTTGATTAGAAAAGTTTGCTCCTTGATTCATGAGTGCTAAAGAGCACTAATGCTTGTATTAAATTTCACATATGAAAGAAGGTCCTGGAGTTGTGAGGAATGAGTAGGTGTGCAGCTAATCAGAACAATTATGTAGTACTGGAGGCAATATATGCTGCTTGTTTGTATACATTTAGCTCGAAAACCCTTATCAAAAACTACCTTATTGAATCTGGAAATGTTAGGGGATTCTTTTGGGTTATCTCACACAGTTTCTTCGTATCGCCTCAGGTCGTTTAATTCACGTCCATAAAGGACAGTAAGCTGTGGAAGGAAAAGATTACAGTGCCCCTGCTAGCTCCAAACAGTGTGTATTTGATTTATTCAGTCCTCTTACTTTTATTTGAGGTAGAAATCTCATCCAAAGGCCGCTGACTCTGTATTCCAGATGTTGCCGTATCAACCTAACTTCCATTTCTCATATCTCCCTTCTCCTATCAGTCAAGTTTATGAAAAATTAGAGCTCTCATACAATCAAAATGTCATCCTCCCCACCTTCCCCAGCAAGCCTGGCTTTTGATTATGGGTAAGCAGTCATGTGTAAAACCTCATATTGGACCTCATCAACAGGACTGCCTATGGACTGTGGAATCTGCTACATGATATTATTAGATCAGGTTTTTATTGTGAAACTTCATGTGCTAGAAAAAGAATGTTTTTGGTGTGTTTTTTAACTGAGGCAGTGAACATGTTCTGGAAGGTTTGAATACTTATGCAAAAGGCAATGTTTTGGCTGAGAAATTTTTATGGTGACTTAGAGATCTGAATCCAACCTGAATCATTTGTGATCGAGAGTTACTAATGACTGATGGTCTTTGGTAATGGTTCCCAATAACCAAGTGGATTATGTGTTTGTATTTCAGTCAAAGAAGAATATTAAGCTCTGTTAGCTGACTGAAAAACCTACTTGTTGTTCAGATCAGAAAGAGTAGTAGCGACAGAATGTTGGAGTCTGTTTAAATATTTTTTTGTATTTTCCTTTAACACCAGGACTTCACATCTATTGGTGCTGACAGAACATGTACACTACATGCCACCCTTCAGCTACATTCTGTGAAACACTTGCCAAGACCTCAACTAAGACCTGAAGTAAAAAAACAAAAGTCGTAACAGATAAGTTGACAGTAAAAGATGAGAGAAAAGATAATACTGTGGATATTTTTCACCATAAAACCCACCAATAACCTGAGAAAGTGAATATAGTCCCAGCTGTAGATAGAGCAACAACAGCATGAGAAATGCTAAAATATATAGTTTCATAATATGCAGCTAACGCAATTCACAGACACAAGTTAACAGGGAAGCCAAGGCTGATAGTAAATGGACAAAAATCAGATTATCAGATGTTCTGAGATTTTTGTTTTTCATGAATGGTGCAAAAAGGATGGAAAACAGCTGGACTTAGTTAGCTAGAGGGGTTCTCCAGCAAAGGAGAATCCCACACAAATCACAGCTGTTGAATAGGGACTTGGTTGGAGGACTTAGACACTTTGGAATCTAAAACCAAATCTATATGCCAGAAAAATACCTGTCCTGATGCCAGAATTAGGCTGCCATTCAAGAAAACACAGCTCAATTAGTAAAATAAAATTATTTCTGATTAAATTTACCTGGAAAACTCAATGCAACAGAGATTCTGTTTCTTGCATGGTAAATAAGCAATATCAATAAGAAGATTGATAAGGCTTTTTGGTTTCTTTTTTTTCAATTTTTCAGAGTTCATTTAACAATTTGGTATCTACATCTTAACATTTAAAAATTAGAGACTTTCTTCGCTTTCACTTTCACTTTTTATAAACTGCAAAGGTGTGCTTTTTGGGACAGAGAAAGGTAATGGTGAACTGTTCTAATATGAAATGTCATGACAATAGCTGGCTGCAACTAGAAAATTACATTTATATAATTGGAAACTTACACCGGTACTATGTACCGTGAGTTGAATTTACCAAATTCTTTGGACCACAGCCCAAAGTCTAAAGAATAAATCTTTATTTAACCTTAAAAAAAGTCCCATGTCACTTAATATAGTACAGCATTGCGCACTAAGGAAATTGAAAATTCTAGCTGTATGTGGCTTGTCTGTCAACACTAGTGTGATAAGAGCTGGTTTGGGTTCTTCTGGCTCACTGTTCCCTTTCATCCATCTGCATTCCAAGTTAATCCATCTCTTATCATTTCAGATATTCTCTGGCTTAGTTTTTCCATGGTATCCATTACTATAATGTATAATTGCTGGCTTTCCAATCTACCCAGTTTTAAGAAAGTCTCTAAAACTGGCCAGTCCTCTAACCTTAACTTGTCAATTTGATTATTTTAACCAGTTAGTCTTAATGGCTATTGGGTTATTCTCTGAGGGAATAACCCAAATTCTTATGACTCTATGTCCATTTCACCTCAGTTTAAGTGTAGTCTACCAAGCGTTACAAAAAATAAGGGCAAGATAATCTTTTCTTCACATTTAAATATTTCACGTGTCATTCATCCAAGTAGCTTGACTGTAGTTTCAGTGCCTTTTACAAAATGAATTGAAAATACTGACTGATTGTTAAGAACTGGCTTTCCCAGGACAAGGTGTGTTCTACTACAGTCTCTGCTGGTAGACAGCTCACTATCAGCACTCTGAACTAAACTGGAAGTGAAATGGGCTCTGTAAATTCAGGTTTGGACACTTTGATTGAGATAATGATAACAGTCTGATCTGGATAGAGATTCTTCATCTAATGTTCATTTATCCCTCTATTAGCTAATAAAACATCCTAATATTTTAATGATCTTGAATCCAGAGTTGGTCTATAATACAAGTAGGTGAAAAAGATGAATGAGACACTAAAGGAACAAAAATATAAGTTCCACAATAATTTCCAGTCATAAAAAATTGTAGTCAGTGTTGTATACTTCATCTTTCAGTGTCTTGGGATTATTTTATATCATATATTTGTAATGAGCAAAAATAGACTACAGAGTGTACATATATTCACAGCCTACAGAATTAGACCATTAGATCACAAACAAGCTGAGTGACCATGACCTAGACTTAAATAAAAATGCTATTTATATAGCTTTTGTTTGTGAAATAATGTCTTTGATCAGACAGTGACCACAGGAAGGATTAGTTTGGTAACATCTCATCAGGAAGTCCAAATATACATCCCTAAAAGAAAAGTATGCTCAGTGTTTTCCAGAACGAGAAGACAATCGATCACTGTTGACTCATAATTATTGTGACCTTTGAATAAAGGCACTTTATGTACCAGAAATCAGCAATGATTGGCACAACCCATTTCGTAGTTAATGGAGAAAACCCATAGATTCTTTATGATAGACTTCATGGTGGATGATCCGTTCATGCCAGAAGAGTTGGTCATAAACAGTAATTCCAAGGACAAATTTTTGGAAATTCTTTCACTGGACATTTAAGTTAATAGAGTGTCTCAAGGGGTTGCTAAAGGAGTCAGAGCTGACTCAAGCCTTCTTTGCCGCAGTGAGGAAGAGAAAATTAGTTCTTTCTTCAGTGGCAGAACAACTCTCCTAGAATAAAGAAAAGCCAAAAAGAGAGGGAACCAGCTTGTTCCAGGAGATGGTTAGAGGTGTTAATGACAGCTGAGAAGCTCCTTTCTTCCTACTGCATCTTTCCCTGAGGTTTAACCCCAAGCAATCATCTCTTTCTCTTCCTGCAGTTGAAGTCCCCTCCCCTCTAGAAGCCCAAATTTCCTTCCTACTCTTCTTTGCACACTGTAGAGAGGATAATGAGGCAAGGGCATGGAAAAAGAGCATATTCCAGAAAGAAGAGTAGATGGCATTACTGAAGGTTTTTAAGTTGCTAGAACAGAAGGCTCCCCTAACCTGATTGAAAGGGATGTATTTATCTCTGTGTCCAATGATGTTTCAAAATGTGTAAATTTCAGGATACCTGCTTGCTTTTCATTACTCTACTTCTGAAATAGTAGAACATTTTTGTTTTGATTTTTTACAAGGTACCACAAAACTAACCTGAGAAAATATGAAAAGAAGGTGTCCATACTATCAAGCATGCTGAATTTCAATTGATAATTCATTGTTTCACAGTGCATACTTCAGATGGCATTTGTCTAAATGAAACAAAAATAATTGCATCTAATATGCAGTTCATTTACTTACTGTGTGTGCTGGAAATCCCATATTAACTATCAATTTTCTTCATCCTCCAGAAAAATACACCAGAATCTTAAGATATATGACATGACTGAAATAATGTATAACGTCACAATATACCAAATTACCANTTTTTTTTAAAAGTTTTTATAGATTTTTTTTTCTTAAAATGAATGGAAATATGTAGATACTTTATTTGATTAAGTGCTATATCTCCGTGATGCATTTAAAATCAAAGCAACTTAATGAGATAAAACAGGAGTTAATCAAAAATATT
Organism: Thryothorus ludovicianus; assembly: GCA_013397245.1. Lineage (NCBI taxonomy): Eukaryota > Metazoa > Chordata > Aves > Passeriformes > Certhiidae > Thryothorus > Thryothorus ludovicianus. The sequence goes on along the minus strand of VZTB01012115.1, from coordinate 112,463 downwards.
TCAACCAAAGCAAATGACTACTGGACTGTAGACTTGAGAGGGATTTTTTGCTTTTAAAATATTTCTTCCTTGTACTTAAATTAGTTTTAATTTATTTTAATAAAATATAAAAGTGTGTCTTAGAAAACTCAACTTTTCCAAAGAAAAAAGATGAAGGAATAAATAGGACCGACAGAAAGTAAGGGGAGATATATTTAAAGTAACACAGGATGTGTGGCCTGTAGAATTTGTAGCATTACCAGTGAGTGAAATACTACTACAGGGGCTGGCAAAAGAAGGAGGGTGCTAGAAACTGATTAGTTGCTTCATATTTGCAAAAGGTAAAGAAAACTTAGAAAAAAATCTGTGAAATATTACTCTTTGTGCTGTTTTATGTTGTCTGCTGAAACTGGGATATAGAAATAGGAATAATTATGTCAATGCCTTGGGCCAAACCCCACTGTTCCAGGGAGTAGCCTTTAAGGTAATGTTGAGAATCTCATAGAATCAAACAGAAAAATCTTTTCCACAGAATTTTCCTCTGTCTTTGATAGGTTATCCCCTGTGGATCTTCTGAAGTAATAATGCTAACATCAGGCATGTCACTAATGGTTTCTGAAAAACCAGCTATAGCTGTGCTGTGTACCAACATCTCACCTGTGGAGAGCTATCCTTATAAGCCAAGCAGTGGCCTCCACTGACAGTGGCATCCCCACCTGATATGCAAACCTTACCAGAACACAATAAGTCTCCTTTTACAGTCTTAGCCTTGAATCATATTTAGTCTACACAGGATGAAGTCTCTTGCATGGAAGTGTATGAAAGTCCTGCTCTAAGGATTTCTCTAATGAACCAGAACCTCAGCCACCTCCTGGGCAGGTGTTACTGAAACCATTTACAGGGTAAAGTTATGAGCTGTGCCCTGGCCAGGCAACTGTTGAAAGCCTTAGTGTGTCAATAAGAGACTTTCAAGGATAGTTGGTCTGTTATAGTCATATGATTAATGGCTACCCAGCTTAAGAGACAAAGAGAAGAGACAGGAAAAGAAGTAAATTAAACACTCAGAAATGCAAACTTGAGCAATGGCAGATAGTGGAAACAGTACAGAGGGGTTCATATCATGGACTGACAAGCCACAGAAAAAAACTATGCTAATATAATATTATAATATTCGATTAGAACTTTGTAACTGATGAGAACAAAGGGAAGTAGGATTATCCTGAGCCTCACTGGAAAGAGCAAATATATGTAGTATTTGAGGGATGAAGGATTGTGTGAAATGTATTATGGAATGTCGAAAGGAGGCTGTGAGGATGTGCTAAAATTGTTAGAGTGTTCAGAGGAAGGGTCACATGCTGGGGAAAGGGGAGTGGGATGTATAGTTGAAGTGGATTCAGGAGGAACAAGTGGGAAAAACAGAGAGGAGAGGGGACAGAGAAGATCAGCTGTGTGAGTGTATGGGCATATTTTCTAAGAAACTTTAACAAGTTGGATTACCCTGAAAGTAGAAGACTAGCTTCTGTAGAGAACAAAGCTGTGAGATCTGGAGGTCAAAAATGTCAAATCCATGCTAAAATTTAGAGACCACTCAGGAATGACAGCAACCTTGTGAATCAAGATTGTTGTCCTTGTGAGCTTTAACCTTCATCATCTGGAAATGAGGAGCAAGATGATGCTTTCCGTGGTGCTCTCCCTTGTGTAAGTGCTGATTATGTTAATAGGCCTGCCAGTAAAGACTTTGCTCTTCCCCTTGTCTTATTGTGTGTACCCACACTGTGTGTGTGCATTTTGCATCTTTGGTCCATGCACTAAGCCCTGCCACTGGCTGGACCTGGAAAAGGGGCACAGTATCTAACAGGCTGGGAAACAGAAGTCCAGTGCCTTCACTGAAGTTGAATTTTCTCACCACTCACTGCTGATGTGAGGGAGTGTGGTCTCTTTGCTTTCGGTCTTTAACGCCCTGGGGAAGTGCACCTTCATGTCAATTGAGTGACTGAGGGTGTCATGGAAAGGTCATATGCCTCAGCTAAACTAGGTGTTTGCCTTCTCTCATGTCCACTGGAGGCTAACTGGTTGCAACTTTGAAAAAGTCCCTGAATAAATGTTGTGAATCCTCTCTTTTCAGTTTCTGTTTTCGCATAACCTCTTTCACCTCCCACCATAAACATAAGATAATAGAGTCGTGAATGCCTTGAATGCCTTCACTTTTCTGCTACAAAAATACCTCTTTGTTCTTACACTTTTGACACTGGCCATGAAGATAACAGTAACCTGATCAAGTGCACAGTTTGTTCAGAATATTTTGTCCATGGAAGGAACTCCTAGACGTCCCCTGAGAAGCAGCCCTGAAGTGTACTGTGAGTCCATCCCTCCAAAAATTGCTGTGTTGACCACCTTAGACCTTTTTGGCTCTTTTCTCTGCGAGCTTGGGACATCTTCTCATGTTCCTGTCTCTGCTTTTGTGATGTGGTTCTCAGCACATGTACCTCTTGTGTTTTTAATATATATTTCATAGGGGAAACTGTCCTTCTTCCCTTCCTGGAAGTGAATCTTAAGGTATTCCCAGACTGGGTAATGGGGCATCCCTGGAAAAAGGAATACAGAGCAGAGATAATGTCAAACCATTATAGGTAAGTATATTAATTCCATGACTAGATCGATGTGGTTCAAACCATAAATACTCTAGAATTTTCTTTACTTATTTTTTGGGTGCTTTGTGCTTGTCTCTAGGCTACAGTAGTTTTTTGTACCTAATATAAAATACCCTATTATACCTGCAATGTTTAAACTGTCAGATTGCAGTGGTATAAGAGATTGTACAACATGGAAATGCTTGACTTATAAGTAGATGCCACTTCAAGTCTTTGTTTGAAAACAAATTAAAGTGAATGCTGAAGTGTAGGAGAAATGAGATTGAACAGCTAAACCAAAATACGATAGTATTTTTTTTGTTGTTTTACTAAGTCAATTCTGTTGCCACTAGATGTTGACACCCAGGTTGTTGAAGTTTTTTCCTACCTTGAAAGATACTAATTACAGAAAAAGAGTGTATAGACCTGTAGGTTTTATGAAAACCTTTAATCTCTGCTGTGAGAGAACATTCTATTATAAATGCATGCACACAGAATTCACTGACATTAAAAGGAGATATTGGCACCTCCTGAGTGGAGAATAGATGACATGGTTGCTGAATCAGTTACTTATAATGTCTTTAAAATGCATGATATTTCGTTGAAACGTTCTTTAAAGGGAAGAGTTAAGAAAGGAGGAGAGAAACTATTATTTTTATTCAAAAATGGCCTTTATTTAGTGTAGGTTTCTTATCTAGACATACTAAATATATTATAACAGATGATATTTCAAAAGAATGTAAAGTCACAAGGTACTCATTTATATGCCCCATGAAAACCTGTGGATGTTGCAGCTTGTCTGAATTTTATGGATAAAATAAGGTTTATTTAATAATGTGTAACAAATTAATAGTCACAGTGGTTTGAAGAGCAATGACTTCCTTGATAATAATGATAAACAGAATGAGGACTTGATGGATGTACCTAAGCTAGAGGAGGTTAATGATGGTGCTACCAAAAGATTTGATTTCATAGTGATAAATTGAAGATGATCTGCAAAATTGAGATAGAAATTCCATTAACTTTTTCAGAGCCTCCTCCCCACAACCCCACAAAAGAATTAGATCAAGGGGTACATTGGGTGCTTTCTTACACCCAAAACAACTGATTGTTTTGTGTATTGTCCAATGGCGTTCACTTCTGATGCAGTTGATTAGAGTAAACTATAAGGACAATTATCTATGATGTGGTGGTTGAGGGTCTAATAGAGAAAATTAACTTCTAATGACAGAACTAGACAGAAGAACCCCTGACTCTGTATGCTGACATAGATTTGGGGTAAAGCTGCAGTGTACTGCTGAGTTCATTACTGCTCGTGCTTTAAAAACAAAGTAATAACTTACACAAAGGACTATAATAAATGGAAAAATCATGTTGGCTCCCCTCAAATGCATGATACCATACAGTCAGATACCAGAGGCCACAGGATAACAGAAAGAAGAGAGGAAAAGCAATGCAACCACATTTGTTTTGGGGCTTTCTGTAAGAAGATGATAGAGAAAATTAATATACTCCTGGAAAATTGCTCATTGTTCTAAAATGTTCTTTATACCCAAAGTGCCATTTGAAATACAGCCCCTGGTGGCAGTTAATATTTGTTGCTACTGTGGGATGCAAATATCACATAAATTGATAATTTGAAAAGAATTTTTCCAGACAGAATGTCCATGTTGAAAAAAGCAATAAATCATCTACTGCACTGTGGCAAATTCTGGAGAAATCAAGGATCTTGCAGACCCATAAGAATGAGTGGCCTTTTTGACCTCATCCTCTCAATGTATATTGAACTAATAGGTGGATAGGGAACCTTACATTACCTGTATCTGTATTGGGATTGGTTTTCGATTGCTGCAGCTGCCAGTATGACCTTTCTTGTTGAATTAAATTAGCTTGAACCCCTGTTTTTCAAAGACTTTCTCTTCATACATTATTTGCATGAACACAAAGGTGATTTTTGCATCTTAAATTATAACGGCTAATTTTTAACACAATTAATTTTAACAAAAGTTAGGAGAGTAGGTCAGAACAAAGAAAGGACAGGTTAGAGAATATTAAATAACTTGGAAGTAGCCAAGATGTCAGGATGTGATGAAATTAACTAAGCCAGAACTATCTTTGAACCATTATTAATTATGTTTTAGAATTCTAGGGCAGTCCTACAATATTGTAGAAGGGCAAACAGTTGTAGACAAGTCAATACGACTATAGCACCAGTGAAGATATGATAACATTTTTTATGATACATTTTTAAACAATCATTTTATGGAACCCTAGAGAAGGCAGATCTGATTTTGCTAAGAACAAATATGCTTAAACTCCAGCACACTGGTTCCTGAAGAGGACAATTGTGAAACATATGATGGAGACATATGTAGTATGTTATCAAAATTTTTCACATGGACAAAATATTCTAATATTGAAAGAAAGAAAATGTAGTCCAGAAGACATTAGTAGAATGATCTGTTACTGAAGTAGGACAGAATCTTCCTTGTAGGAGGCTGTTTCGAAGTGATGCTGTCCAGTAATTCTGGTACTGACTAGGCAATATAGGCAAAGTAGGCAATATATTTCTTTGTGGACCCTAAACACTTGCATTTAGATGAACACTGTATAAAGTAAGGATTTTAAGGATGGAAATGAAATTGGAAATTGTTCTAATGAAAAGAGAACCACCCAAAATACATAAAAAAGAATTAACTGAAGATGAGTGTGAGGTAATGCAGTTAAGAGACATATTTTTCTCGCAAAATTGTAAAATTACCCTGCAGCAATATACAGTGCAATAAAATTACAAAGTTATGTTAGACTTTGTTGCAAAAATAGATAAACTTCATGTAGGTATTTATTTACCAAAGTATAATATATAACAAATAGAAGGCAATATTTACATTTCCCCTAATACTTGGTTCTGTTTTCTCTTCTACTTTGGGTACTATGTTTTAAGGGACAATAATGTCAGTGAAAAAGGAGCTCTTGAAAAACTCCCTCCAACACTGAAACAAAACCCAACCATCAGAATGAGCAGAGACTTTAAATTATGGTCTTTGAGAAATGGTCTTCAGCAGAGAGAAGTGTGGTCTCAAGTATATTGAAAGGGATGAAAGAAACAGGAGTGGCCTGTGGCTGCATGTCAGTAATCTCCCAAGCACTGGGTTCTATGCTGAACCCAAAGTGGGGAACTTTCTCCCAGTTTGTCCTTGAAAACATGGTAAATCTGGTTTTGATCCTACAGCAAACTGATGAACAACGTCACTTCCTAAGTTTGTCAGTCCTGTTGTATTTTTTGTGATCATATGTTTTGTGATCATCCGTGTAGGTACGGCAGGAAAATGACAGAAAATACTATTGAAATATGACATTTTTAATTGGAATATGCTATTTTGTCTTTCAATTTAGTTACTGTTACAATTTATGCATATCATTATGTTACATGAATTTTAGACTTCTCATAAACATATTTCTAATTATCTTAAAGTATCATGTGTCAGCAATATTTTTATGAGGTTTGTTGTTTATGGAATAAAATTAATCTGAACAAAAGAGTTATTTCATTCAAAAAGACTACCTTGCTGCTACTAGAATTGACTGTGTGACTGTGGTTTTGTTGGTTTTCATTTAGGCAAAGTCTAATGGCCAGAATTATTCAATTTTATCATTTCTCTCTATATTTCCACTTCAACAATTCAATATTTTCTTTAAACAAAAGAAAATTTCTACAAAGTAAAAATTGGATATTTTTTTGTTACCCTTCAGAAAATCTGTAGCAGAGAAGTTTATGAGTGCCATTAATTTTATAAACATTGAAGAATTTTCTTTCATTATGTAGATTTTAGAAGGAAGACCATAAAAAACGTCACTGATTTGGAGAAGGCAAATGTAGTTTACAGAAAGCCCTCCTGAGCTGAGGTCTTCTGAAAATACAGAAGACCATTTTTGGTGCCAAAATACAGGAATGGGTATCTAAATTCAAACTGTGTATTTTTAGATAATTCTCATACTGGTCATCTTCACTGAACACTGGGTTCATTAAAGCAGGAAAAAGGAGGGGAAAAAGGCAGCTGCTAATTCCATGCATTTACTTAACTCCAGGTGCTGCAAAGGGTTGACACAGACAGCTGACATTAAGGATTCAGTTAGATGCTTGTGTTTGTACAGGCAGAAACTGCAGTGATATAATAACCACTAATTTTTGTTATGATTTTATTTAAGTTTTCTTGCTCCTTTCTGTAAACAAAAAGCACAATTATACCCAGGCATCCTCCTTGGAAGTCCTAGGGACAGGGATAGCTGAGAATTACCTTGTTATAGAGCAACGCTAGAAATTTAGACTTGGATTTTTATGTTTCATGTTAGCTTTCAAACTAACAAAGGACTAAATATTTGTTTTAGCTTTCCATTAACAATAACATAACCCCATTGTGAATGATGCAAATGTTACCAAATGCCATTGCATGAATGAATATGATAGAATAACACAGCAGTGTAAATTATATTCATTGCTAGCTGAAATTGTTTTCCATTTAAACAATGCTAAAATGAACTTTTCATAGTTACAAATACAATCAGACTGTGAATGTTGCAAACATTGTCAGTGTAGAGTAAATGGCAGGAAAGCTCAAATGGAAGTTGAAGTGTGTAATTCCACTCTGAAAATTCAGTAACCCAAAATTTAGATTACTAGTCTGAATCTCATTCTAAATCCTATAATAAATAATCCATACTTTAACCATATTAGAAATAGCATTTTGGAAAAAAAATCTTATTCCTGCCCCCCACTGCTCCCCCCACCCAAACCTTACAACTATAACTTCCTTATATAATTTGTTTTTATAGCAACTTTGCAGAAGAAAAGATAACTAAATAAAGCCACTAAAACATTTATAAGAAATATATTGAAACTACAGGAATATATAATATTGACTTTCAAGAATCTTGAGTTACTCTTTTATCTATATCAATGTAAGTGGAAAAGAAGATTCATATATGTTATTTATAGACACATTTACTTAGGTAAATGCTCTGTGTTCAGAGAAAATGTTGCAGGCTCTGTTGTTGACAAAACATCATTGGTGTGTATTTAGCCTATGCAGCAGATACAATTTGGGTAGGATAATGCACCATATTTTATTGGAATAACAAGAAATGTTTCCCATTCTCATGGAATAAGCAGCTGGGATGTTCCTGAGGGAAATGCAGTCCTTTATGCATTATTTCACAAAAAGAGCCCAAAGTATTAGACAAAATACCTTCTGTAGTCTGGCATTTTCATGTTATCAGATAAGAACACAGGATTGTGCCTTTACAGTATCCTTGACTCCTAAGTAATTAACAATCTCAGCTCCCTATATTGTACATGTGATTTTTATCGTTACTTTACATCTTTAAAGGTTAAGGAGAATAAGAAATTTTCAAGAAGACAAGTGGAAATGCCTTTTGTAGCCTGTAGCACTTTAAAAAAAATTATCAATAACTCTTAGTCTGTATGTCTGCACAAATTTATCATCTTACAAATGCAAATTATCTGTAGTTTCCATTTCCATTTCTTTTTAGGTTAAACCCAGAAAATTCCTCCACAAAAGGCAACTCAAGGTCACAATCCTCCAAGGATATTTTTATCAAATCAATCCTTCATAAAGATTGAAAAGTATAAAAGCATTATTGAGCAAATAAGAGGCAGCATCTCTTTTAACAATTACTTGGCTTCATAATGAAATTGTGCAAACTTGTCTCCTTTAACTCACTCTAACATATTCATGCCTGCCAGAGTGGAATTTTTCTTTATTTAATTTTGCTAATTTCTCTTGAACAAACGGAGAAAGCAGACGCGGCGGGAGGTGAATGGATAGACAATGAAATAGGCAAACCCCAAAAGGCTGAGGGTAAAAAATAAATAAAATTAAATCACCAAATAAGTACCTATAACTTTTGCATTAGAAGATTGAAGAAAAAAAAGAAAAGCTAGAATCATAACTCTCCAAGCCCAAAGTGAGCAGCTCATAAAAGCATTAACACAGAGGCATATGTGTTACACAAAAAGTACAGTATTCCAGAGACATCAACACCAGATGTGTTTGTTTAATAGCTCAAGCAATTAAGATGTGAAGCAGACTCTCTTTTTAGCCTCCTCAGTGTTTCTTCCATCTTCATGTTGCTTTGCCTTAAGTTGGTTCCCTGGGGTCAATGCCTGCAGCGCAGCTGACAGCTGGGCATTTCTGGGTAAATTCTCTTTCCTCATGACCCAAGCAGCTTATCAGAGCAGTTTCCTGGTTCTCAATCTGTCCATAATTATTCATAAAAAGATGCAGTGCCCTTCCGTCATAAGTTATCAATAAATCTGGAGTTAACATTTGTGGGTGCTTATTCTGAGTCAGAGAGCAAAAGTTTAAGATGGGATTGTAAGTAAGTAAGTGTCTTTTATTGGACTCTGTCATCCTGTCTTCCTACAGGAATCATTATTTAACTTGCAGTAGACTATTATTCTGCTCAATGACATGCTTTTCTGGCACTGCTTGTCTTTAAATTTCAGTGCTTTGCCTTTTTTTCTGATTTTGAGATCACAATTTCCCCTATCCCCTCCCTGGACCATGAAAATCAATGTTTCATAACCTAAGAAAATACTCAGGCCAATTCTGGGTAGTAAATGGACAAATATAATACAGCTCTGGTGTGCTTAGGAGGAGGCGACTGCACAGCCTTTACAAATGTATTCAGCATCAGAGTGTGCTGCTGTGTTACTCAGGCACAATGGAGATACAAGAGAAAAGAAAAATTATGACTGTAGAGGGTCTTGAGAGGAGGATGAGACCAGCTATGTAGAGGGGTTCTAGCTCTACTATTCTAATTAATTTCCATCTGCGAGCAAGTTACCCTGGGTGACATAAGCTGTTCCTTTCTCCAACCAAACCAAGAAGCAATGAAAAGCACACTACTGTCTGAAGCCTTTTGCTGGTTTGTAAGCAGCATGCCTCTGAGAACTTGATAATCACCCAGTCTTCATCTTTGTCTGAACAGAGCCAGAATTTATCACTTGGCAAGAATATATTTGCAGATGCTAAAGAACGTGATGTTTCTCTTCACTCAGGAAGATGTCTTAGTGTGCTGGGGACAAAATGTAATTTTATTTGAATAAAGCTAAAACCTTGGCGTATCTCACTTTGTCCACACTATTACCTAGAAGTTTGTTTTCATTATCCTTTATTCCTAATGAGTTTTAGATCTTTCTCTAAAATCATGTTTCTAAGCCCATCTTACCCTGGTAGTCTTTTGTCTGTCCTCTAATACCTTATTTTGATGGATTGTGTATACATTTGAAAGTGCTATCCTAAAAAATGCCTCCATGTTGTAGTGGAAATGTCTACATTTTGTAAATTAATATTTTTTTTACATATCTGACAAACAGATTGCATAGTTTTATTAGCTATCTCTCTGTAATTCCTTTGCATATTTGAGAAATTTAATGAATTCTGTTGAAGCAGACTCCCTTGAGTGTTTCCCTTTATTTTGTAAGACTAGAGTAAAGACCAGCCTTGACATCTTGTTAATCTACAAACCCCCCAGACACTTAACAGTTGCAAGAGCTGCTGATGGAGAAGTTACCTAATGTGATTATCAAGAGAGTAATATTTATTATCTTGGAAATCTTCAACAGCAACATAGAAGATATCCCCATCTGTCAACTGAAACTTTTATGATGGTTTCCTTCAGCCTCGCTCGCACATTCCTGTATAGCTTTATTTATTTGAGTGCCTGAACAAGAGAGGCTGCCACAGTTTTCTCTCACATTAACACTGAATTTTTTAATCAGCAAAGAAAACCCCTGAATAACAGAGAAAAACTTCCAGAGGTATACAGAGAGATACCACGGAGCTTAAAGTCGTGAAAAATAAGTAAGAACATCAAGCTCGTTACATTCAGACTGAAAACATATTTTGCTTATTTTTCATGTAGATGTTCCTCAAAAGAGCTAATTTTAAAGGTTCTTTAGGTAGCAGAGATTGTATATAGCTGAGGAACTGATGACCTTTATTCATTGCAAGTGATGATTCTATGTTTATTCACTGCTTGTGAAGCAGGATGGAGTCACCAGGATCATCTGAATATCTTAGGCAGCCTCATTAATCATGACTTCAGGCTTTTGTCTTGATTATTTTGGTCCAATATCTCAGCAATAAAAAGCAGGACAATAAAGAATATGGGGTGCCAATAAATTTCAGATATTTTAAATCTCATTAAAATTTTAAAATTTAAACAAATTCCCCAATGCTTAACCAAAATGTTTTTTATTTCTTATCTTTTCATCTTAACTAGAAATATATCCCAAATATTTCTCATTTTAGGGAACAACATTATTTGATTCCAGCTCTAGAAAAAAGAAAAAAAAAGGCTATCACTTTATTTGTGTTTAACTCCTATGTTAAAGAACTATGAGTAGTGAGATCTTGCAAGGGAGGTGGGTGGAAACACTGGGGTGAAGCTGTATATCTATATTTCAGTCAAAGGAGATATTTCTGATTACATCATTTTGACACATGGACCACTAGCTAGAAAATACTCAAAATGCAGTGCACTTTTGCTTATACCCAGGAATTCCTTATCAATTTGGCAATAATGCAATAATAATATGAAGAGATGCCAGTTGCACTTTGCACTCTGCAAGACTCTTATGATTTCAGAATAATATTTGCACAAAAATTAAAATTGATTTTATTTTACAGGAAGGAATATATTATGGATGTGTGTGTGTATGCATGTCTAGGCAAAGCACAATTTGGGACTTAAGTTTGTTTGTTATACTCAAATTAAAACCAGAGCAAACAAACTCATGTTACTGGAATAGGTTTAGATTGTAGACTGATCAGACTACAGAAAATTTCAGCAGAGAATATTGCACCTGTCAACTGCTTTTCATATCAGGAAATTAATCAAGCTGACTGTTCAGAGAGTTTTTGAGGATGATCATTATTTCAGCTATTAATTTTTAAAAGCAGCAAATGTTGCAAGTCAACAGCATCCATAAAAATTGATTTATTGTGCAATTTACCTCATGCTACTGGAAGGAAAGAGAAGGATTTGTGTATCTACTACTCTCCCTCTCAATTTTGTAAAGCATAGGATGCATATGAGTATATAACTTTTAAAGGAAAATGATATAGCTAAAAATAATAGAACCTTTTTGCCTTGGTTTTATACCAGTGTGGATGGGTAATATTTGACTACGTGAATGAATTGCAGAATTGAACAATGAGAAAAAAAAAGTTGCATAGAGAAACAGTCAGAGAAATCTAAAACCAACGAGGTCTCACTGTAAGACTGAATTATCAGTTTAGTTGCCTGTGCTTAAATTAAGTCTATTTAAAGTGCCATTCTTTTATAATATGTATTTGTTGTATTTTCCTGTGTGTCCCATAAAATGAAGATTTTTACCTCATTTAGGCAAAATGAGCTAGAGAAAAGGTTCTGTTAAACACTTGACTTAAAGAAACTTACTGCAGACTCTAAGGTCTGTTTGTGTTGGAGGGGAAAGATATCTCAAATTTAGAAATTTCGTCTTATCAGGCACATTAATTCACAGCATCTAAAGTGCATGAAATAAGGTCTTTATGATGCTAAACATTGCTTATAGTTGTTGCAATGCAGTTACCTGGTGCAAAATTACATCCTGTAAGAAATTTCAGTTTCTGGTATATATTACCTTCAATAGAGTAGTGGGTAAGTTCCTGGTCCTGCTGTGCTTTTTGGGAATTCAATTAGGGCTGGTAAGAGTGACAGGCAGTGGAGATCTCTGTTATTTTATACAAATTAGATTCACTGTGGGGACCTCTGTCTTCCCTGAACAGCAGACATAACACACTAAGTCCATGCTCCTGTAACACTGATCTCATTGGAGAGTGCTGGGCCTGACCTGCTTATGTTAGGGTCTAAATGGGGAAAAAAAAGAAAATAAAGCCCAATAAACCCAACTTCCAATTGTTCCAATAGGTAAATCCTAAGAGGTTTAGAGGGAAATGCAGAGTTTTAGTAGAACACAGACCTTCAAAACATTATAAATAATTCAAAAGAGAGACATAATCTTCCTGAAAATCTTGACCATCTGGGTAGAGAACATTACACAGTTCATGAAAATGCCAATATTATTAAAGAAATTGTAGATATTCTCTGTCCTTTAAGATTCTAAAACTGGATCTGAGGATCAAAGATCTACACTGACATAAGGAGAGGGAAAGACCATATAACATTTTCATAGTGTTTGTCTGCTTGATAGCTTTGCTCAGGAAAATATTAACTTACTTTAGCCTTTCATATCTGAAATATAGTTCAGATTATGAAGTGAATGACATTGCATTTGCGCTGACTGGAGAAATCTACAGTGTGGGGACCTCTATTTGTTTTACAAATCCTTTTTATATTACATATCTAAATATCCCACAGATAAAGAAGAGATGAGAGATCACGCACATATACTATTAAAAAAGAAAAGACAGTGTGGGATGTTATTTCCTGGGCAGTTTTACAGGAGAGAGTCATAAAGAAAGTAAGGCTTTTATGCACACATTTCCCATGCAATATTTTTACTTCCCATTAACTTTTTATTAATAACAAAAAGTCCCTAAAAACCCCAGAGAGCTTAGGCTGTGTTACAAGACCTTTACAGAACCATTGATGTGTCTTAGCTTCTTCAGGCTTTCATACAACCCTTGGGTGGGCATTCAGTGACACCAAAATACACCTATAGGGGGCTTGTGGATTAAGTAATAAGTGGCGAGTCCCCTGTTGGGACATTGCTCTTATCATTATCATCTTGATCCTCAAAAATATTCAAGCTGGTAATGATTTTATGCTACCTACTGTGTAAGATTTCAGCTTCAGTGTAACATTTAATAAAGCATTATCTGTGAGGTTCAGTGGTGCTGTATTGATAAGAGTTGCCTTTAGAAGACTTTGTGAAGCTGAGCAGTGGTGGCTGTGTAACACAAACACAGGAAATAATGAAATAAAAACAAGCTACATGATATACAGAGATAAATGTTCACTTCAACTAATGAAGAAAAATAATAGCAAAAGGAAAAATACTACAGAAACAGAATGCAAACAAATAAAGAAATAGCAAAGAAGAAAGACTAATAATGAGAGCAAACTAAGAAATGAATGACAAATAATAAAACAATAACAAATAATGGAAAATAACAAACTACTTCAGAAGTAATCAAACTGAGAAGGAAAGGAAAAGAGTGTATTATACAAGAAGCAAATTAGTGTTAAATGCTCTTGGGATCAACAACTCGAATTCCTTGCATAGGAAAAAATGGGTTAGGAAATAGTTTTATAAAAGCTTTGCATATCACAGTAAACTAATTGTTCATCAAGACAGACCTCAGAAAGGCTCACACATGGATTAGCATGCAGATTCACGGAAAGGGAGTGATATGGGGACACACATAAGCTTCTTGTGCTTATTTCAACATTTACTCAGAAATTGCAGGTATGGAAAGAGTTCAAGGAAATCTCTATGGAATCCAATGGCCTTTGGATCAGGAATAGATTAACTGTACACATGAATAAACAAACAGAAACCATATATTTATTATGTGTGTGTTGGTTTCTTTACCTTCTGTGGTGAAAGTGATGTCTGTTTAGTTGTGGTAAGGAAAAAAGATGAAAGAAATTTCCACTTGCAAATATCATTTCACTGAAATTGGAATATTTTTGTAAGGGTATTTGCATCTAATTGGTAATTTATTTTGGAAAAAAACAAAATCTGCTTTTTGACCTTGTTAAATAAAGATGGCTTAATTTCTCCTTTGAAATGAATAATATTCTATTTGATTTTTACACTTATCCACTGTATTTTAATGTAATTCAAAATCAAATTGCAAGAATGATTTAATAAAAATTAAATGTTTTGATTGATCCAAATCAATTTCCAGTTATTCAATTCAATTTTTTTTTCCTCAAGGCAATATCTCTGTCCCAAGTTGAAATAAAGATTTGAAAACTCAGTATTCTGCATTAAATACTCATCATCTGCATTTAGCTCCTATTATTGCGCAGCCTTTAACAATGGCATCTTCGGAGAATAAGCTGTTTAGGAAAAACACCTGGAAAAACATTATGTTTCTTCCAGACTTTTTGACCTTGAGGATCTGACAAGAGCACACAGAGAAAGGGCAATCTCAGAGGGAGGCAGGCAGGGGAGAAAGCAGCTCATGAGCACGATAATGTAGCTTTCCAACTGCAAAGAAGCTGTGCATTCTGCTGCTGAAGAAGCAAGCACAGGAGAGGGAGGAATATCACAATTAGACCAATCTCCCACAAATCCAGTCTCCAGGGCACTCTTGGCAGCAGTCTCAATTCTCAAGCCAACCCAGAGAGCCAAAAAGAGCTCTCATCTGCAAATGGAGGCATCATGCACATGCCACTGGAATGGGCACTGCATGTGTGTACCACAGCTGACGGTCTCAAAGGGGGATGCATGATCCCCCTTGTGCTCCATCCATTTAAACAAACCTTCACTTCCACTAGCCACACTGAAATATTCCTTACTTTATCTCCCAGCCTCCACAGCTGGAGGTCCAAACTGTCTCGCACATGACAGCAATGTGCCCACTCCATGCCACATAATCCCGTCCTTCAGTTATTGCTGTGAAAGAAAGGTTATCTCAGAGAGAAAAAACCTCCAACTGAGATTTTATTATACTGTTTTGTTTTCTGTCTTTGAAATGGTGTCTTGGCTTCACAAAACTTACTCTTTTAAGACATTGGATTTTAATGACATGAAAAAGCACTGAGACAGCTGTCACCATATTACAAATGTGACTTTGAGAGCAAAACCAATGAGAGTTTGAATCCACCAGGACTAGAGTTATTGCAGAAAAGGTCTAAGGTCTTTCTACCCTGCTGACTGTGGAGGCATTATCAGGTTGTAGACTAACATTTTTAATGTGTTGAGGAAGGCTATAATATTGAAATTATCAAATAAATTATGTTTATATGACCCTAAACAACCCCAAAAAGAAACCCCTTCCTCCTTACTCTCCACCCTCAAAGACACTAGCAGCTTTTTTTCTACCTTAAAATGTGGCAAGCAGTTTACAGTCCTTTATAAAACAAACCAGCCAGATAGCTTAAGGCATACTGACAGTGGAGCACTGTATTCACCTGTGTTGGCTGCAAATAAAGAACCCCACAAATGGCTCACTTGGTTTCTGCCTGACGTTAATAACACCAGGTTCCAGGGGGAGGCTGATGCTCACCAACATTATCTTAGTATTACTACCTGAGGTTGAAACTCCATTTTGGTAAAATTTGCACTGTTATAGATGGGTTTGTCAATGAGAGTATTACTGTCTCAGGCGTCTTTGAGCTATGCTCAAAAGCTCAAATGGCCAGGATTCCAAAGGACAAAGATTTTAATTTATGTTTATCGCAGAATTTATAACTTCTCATTTAGGAAAACACTAGCATATTTATGTATCTGTACTGAAACAATACTGTCTTCCACTTTCTTTTGTTTTACAGAATTGGATGACAATGTGTTGAGGTCAAATGATGGCTATGTTAACATATTTTCTGCTGAACCAGGGTACTAAAAATCCAGGACACGCATAGGTCTAACTCTTTCAATTTCATCACCTTAATTCAAAGCTGAATTCAGCAGGGAACTCATTTTATGATAACTAGTATGATTATAATATAAACTGAAGTTGAAGTAAATGTTGGTATGCAGTATTAAAAAGTAACAGTTCATGCTGGCTTGGGATTTAGGAGTTCAACTTGGGAACAGACATATTTTGTGAATGATTAAAACATCAGAATCTTTTATCTGTCTTTCTTCACTATTCAGCTTTATAATCTGTTTTACTGTAGCTTACACTTTACACTGATACAACAGTGATGATCACACATGCTATGAATTTTTCTAAATTACTTCTCTGTATATCATATTTTTGTATAATCTGATATGTAACTGTTCAATTAGCCCTAGAGAAGTCTAGGTTGTTGGCAGGGGTATCATATGATCATCCAGAAACCAAGGAGGAAAAGATTATTGAAATAGATGTAACAGCTAGATCAGTAAATCAGGTCCAGTCGGGTTTATACCATGTTCAAAGTAATCACTGACTGCTATAAGCTCTGTGTATTTCAGAGCAGTTCCAGTGGAGAGAAGATGCTGAGCTTAAACCAGGATATAAGTCTCCGACAACCATACTGAGCTTAGTGAACTTGCGTCCATAGCTACAGATCTGAGAGACAATTTGAATCTCATGGTGTTTCTAACGCCAGGGGCAGGGCACAAAATGTTAAAACAGCCTCTGTCTCTTATCTTTAGAGGAAATTTATGCAATACTGGGTAGGACTGGGAGCAGGCACTCCTATTTACCCTCTCCATAGGGTCTGGAGGGTTACCCTTACAGAACTTGCATGGCCTCTCTCCAGAGGGTTAACCCTCATGCTCTGTTTGAAATTCACTTTGGGTCTGAGTCAATAGGAAAGGAATTTAAGTTCAGTTTGGGTCTGAGTCAATAGGAGAAGAATTTTTAGAGGGCTAGAATGAGAGAATGTGTTCAGTGACAGTCTAAATTTGTATGAAATATAGGGGGAATTTTGGACTTTAAATTCTGCCTAAATCTCAGCTTGTATTAAACATATTTAAATTATGTATTGATTGTCATCTGCTTGATATTTTGAAAATATTTAACCTTTGTTTTTTCCTAAATTGAATCAGAACCAAATTACATGGGGGATTTGAGAAACATTAAAATTGGGGAAAAGTCGAATCTGAAATTAATGTGCTGCTTTACATTATTTTCCTCTCTTTTTGTGTGGCTCTGCCTGCATTAGAACGAATCTATGCCTTATTCAATTAATGTCCTCATGACAGCACTCGGAAGTGAAAAGAGTTAAAACTCACAGGGGAGCTCTAATGGTAATGTGTCCTGAGAGATATTCATTTGGCCCCAGCTGTCCATTTTATTCTAAGTGCTAAATGCTTTAATATACATAGACTATCATTTACATAGCAAGTAGCTATGCAAGATGAATTATTTATTTTGTGACAAATACCTAATACCCAATGTACTGTCAAATACAAAGAACTTCCTTATTTGACCCCCGTGTGTAAATTTGCATTATAGAATTCATTATCTTAGCACATAAGTCACATTGAAGTTATGTGCAGATATCTGTCAGTGGAGCTGCAAATTATTGCAGCTTTGATTTAATGGCACTGTTTGCTGTTATGCTATACTTGTACAGCAAGAAATCTGACTTTTCAGCTTTGTGCCACAGATGCTGCTCATATATGTAGCAGCTGTACTTCTAATGTAAAAATATGTAGGTGCAGTAGAAAAAAACCCACAAATTATGATGAAAATATGAAAATCAGTAATTTTTATGTGAGAGAAATTGCCCCAGGATTTCTTATGCCTGAATGAAGACAAATCAGAACTTAAATCTTCCAAAATCAAGACAATAAAATTTTGTCTTCTTTCCTCAGGCAAGTGACCTGATCTTATGCAGCCAGATTCATAAACTGTTTACATTCCAAAAATGCTAGATAAGTCAGCTTGAATAAGAAATTTTATCATATCTGATTTGTTATTTTTATACTGCATACCACTCTACTAATTCTCACATTAATCTTTGATTCACTCTCATTGGAATCTGAATCTCTAAGTCACTGTTTATTCTAAATGTTTAGATACCCATATTGCTCTAATGGTCATAGAATGTCACAGAGTAATTAGACCTATCTGAGCAAATATTGTACTGCTCAGCTTGGTAACTCTCTGCCAAATTTGATGTTTGTTATCATGTCCTTATGACAGTTATCAGGATAGTATTCAGTGTTTTGTGTAGTTGAGATAAAAGAAAGTATGAGTTCAGAAAGATCTTCTCTCTGAAATTGCATGGGTAAACTTCAAAAGATTCTGAGGTATGACTTAATCTGTGTGCAGATCTCACAAAATTGAGATGTTTATTTACATAATTTGCAAGTATAAAACAAGGTTAAAGATTTCACAGAAACAGTTTTTTTTATTTTCAACATTTGACATAACTTGTGGAAAGAAAGAGTAAATAAATATTTTTAAACTTGAAAGAGATTTTTCCTGGGATGAAGTCAGAACAGGAAGGTCAGAACAGGAAGGTCAGGTTAATTTTTATTGAATCAGTTTTGTTTCTCATCTTCTACTGAGATACAATTTCTGAAGCTGGTGCCTTCAAGGCTGGCTCATTTTAGTAGTTCTGCAGAGAGGGAGTTGAGAGTACCCAGGAATTTTCATTCTGTGGGTTTTCAGAATTTTCATTCTGAAGGCTGGTACAGTCACAGACTGAACTCAGCCAGAAGGAGTTTATGTCTCCTAAGTGAACTGAAAATTAGTGTTTACCCTGAAAAAACTCTTCTATAGCTAAAGAATTTGTTTATCTGCACTTTGGCACTTCTTGGATCACGAAAACCTTTGAAATACAATAGGCCAATTACAGACCTGGTGTGAATGGGCACAATGCCACTGAAACCAGCAGACTTGTGCCCACTCACTCCAGGTTTGAATTTGGCATGTTGCCTTTGTCAATGGCAAAACAATGTTTTCAACAAATTTCCTGGCAGAAGCTATACTGCATGGAAAATGCATTCATTTAATATGTTTATTTGCATAACAGATCTGAGTTTCAGCAGAGTTTATTATTCATGATGAAAGCTCATTCCCTTCCCAGCCAGCAATGAGTCACACATCAGAAAGGGTAGCCAGAGACATTCAGGAATCAAGAGACCTTCTTCTGTTTGGTTTTCTTTGTTTTTCCCTTTTTTAAATTGTAATCTTCCCCCTACATCTATCTCCACAATTATCTCCATAATGAAAAAAACTTGAATGATGAGCCAAAACCTTCAAAACAAAAAGTTTAGGAATAGATAAATATGAGGTCCTATTCTGACACCTGCCTGGCTTCCAGTGGTACTATATGGTCTCTGGCTCTCCAGCTTATACCATCTTTGATTCTGAAACTCTCTGAAATAAATTAATGTGAGCTCAACTTTTAATAAGGTAGAGATCTAAATATGGATTTATGTGCTTAACTTTAGGCTTTTGTTTTCAAAACTCTTGTGGTAGATTATCATAAAAACGCATCCCTCAACTGTAATCTTCCAAAAGAAAGCTTCCATCTGCTATAGGAGATGGAGGAGGTTTAACATCCTTTACGGCCCTATATAAAAGTCTGGGTATTTGGTACCATAGTGTTGAACGGAGAAGCTTGAACTGTCAAAAAATATATATGGGCATATTTCTGAAAGCCCATAAGGTTAGTGCTATAATCTTTGCTTCAGGTAAAATATAGGGAAATTAAGAGACTCAAACTAAAAAAGAGTTCCATAGTGCTAAGTATCTGTTTTCTCTTGTATTTACATGAATAACTAAAGTTATTCATGGGGTAAAATTTTCAATTATTATTCTTGGATGTAAAGAAAGAATAGGTGCCTTAACTTAAGGGATGCAAGAGAAAAGAAGGTATTTTTGAGAGCTAGAGGCTGACTGCTTAATGTAGACAATGTATTGTACTGGTGTCTTGTCCTTAGGGGGCAGAAGGTCTCTGGAAAAGTCCCTAACTAGTGTCCCCCCTTTCCATCTCCAACTAAGTTATTTTGGAACTCGTTATGTGAAGAAGGTTTTGCAAAAATAGCATGTGAGCAGGGTGGTACAAATAGGAATTTTCAGGGAGAAATTTGAGGAATGTAGGTTAACTGGAGTTAACATGCAGGTGAGTACAAGAGTACATTAATTATAAACAGAAAGCCAGGCTTCTGGTCTTTTACCTGCAGTTGCAAGGGCTATCTGAGAATGCCTCAAAACAAGCCTTTCATTGACAAGCTGTGTGAACTCTGCTGTTAGGAGTCAAAGGGGCATTGCTGTAGGTGTATTGAAAGTTTTCATCCTAGAAATTGTCTAAGATTTTTGCAGGAGAATGTAGTTGAGCTAGGAAATATCCATGACATCAACTATATAGGGGGCATTATGTTTGCAGAGTCCTCCAATGATACAGAAACTCATTTGGTTAACAGAGAGTATGTTTACCAATCCTAAGGAAAGAAATTGGCTTTTGCTGAAAGGGATTTCAGTGAGTTTCAGCTCTGAATATCACCTGCTGAGATCAAGAACAAAATCACTCTTCCAGCAAAGACTGAGGATATAAATTGAAATGGCCTGATCTGCCCCCCTTACTTGCTCTTCCAGAGGAAGGTCTGTTAGTAGGAAATATATACGTACATATATATACACAATATGTGTTCATTGCTGCCCTTAGACGCTTGGGTCTATCCAGCAGCTGGCCTTGTACCCCTGTTCTCTCATCCAAGATGCTGGTGTGTAGGTACAGTTCAGTTGTTACATAGGCTAACACACATATTGACAGCCACAAGCATTACAGATCCTCCCAGCAGCTGGTCTCACTCTCCAAATTTAACCAGGAGCTGTAAACTGGATCCCTTGGTATCCCAGCTGTTTCATGTACAGGCACACACATGAAAGAGCTTTCTGTCTGGTCCTGGCCTATGACCTTACCACTAGTCAATTGCCAGACCTTACATCCTCCACAGGTGTTGAATTAGACCTCCTGGTCCCTTCAGCACCAAGTGCTCAGACTCTTTAGTCTCTCCAATATCTCACCCAGACCTAAAACTGCTGTAATATCTGGCTACCAAGCTTCTGCCGTACCCACCAGGTTTATCCTTTCTCATGATGACACACCAACATATGACTCAATTTCTGACATTGTAAGCACGTGGTGCTTATGACCTGGTCACTGATTCCTGGCACTGAGACATCCAAGCACACATGGTCACAGAACAGAGAGCACGCTCGTTCAAGAAAATAGAAATGCAATTTAATGAGAAGACAGGGCAGGGCATGGTCAGACCCTGAGTGCTAACCAGCAGTCTTTTTATGTACTTGTTTCTCTGGTTCATCTCTTTATTCCTCTACCATCCCACCTATCAACAGTCACATATAAACACATTTAAGCAGGCGTTATCTGTAGTTAAATAGACAGTTTTCTTGTAAGATATCTTTTGTTGGAAGGTCATGACTGTCTTGTGGCAATTTATGAGGTAGACAAATGGCTGTGACTTCTTTGACTGACTGCTATGGAAGCCACGATACAGCAAAGGAATGAAGGGAAATCTGTCTCTCTTTGTGGTCCAGACAGCATTCTTCTACTGTTTTGCAAGAAGAGTAGAAGTGGGAGAATAGCACAGTCATGAAAGAAAGCAGAGGAGAAGGCTGTGGAGAGAAACTAAATCCAATTTTATATCTACTAGTTAGAAAAAGCAGCACAGAACTGTCCATTATCGAACAGCTTGGGAACAGAGTACCAGATGGCATCACCTGCTTGTTTTCTTGTGCTTCTTTTAACATACACTGCAGTTTGAAAAGTGTAGCATGATATATTACAGAGCAAGGTTCAAAGACCAAATGAACTGAAGTAGAGAGGATGGATGAGACAGAAGAGTTACAAAGGAAGATGATAAGCTGGCAAGTCTGCCCATGAGGTCAGGATATCTGAAGGTGATCTTCATTTAACATTCCTTTCCATCAACAACCTGCAGCAGAAACATTTGCTGCAATAGTGACTGTGCAGTGTGGAATGAGCTTTATGTCCTCTAAAATGTACCTTAAAGCTTAAAATTTCATCAAAATACACATTGTTTATCGTTCTATGTGGGAAAATGCAAGAACAAACATTCCTCTTTATGATTTTAGAAGATGGTTTGCTTTGAAGCAAAAGATATTTCTCTAAGCCCTGTCCCAGTGCAGTTATTGAGACCATGAATTTTATTTCCCAAAGCTGCACATGTAGATTGTTGAACTCATGTTCTTTCATATCCATCATATTCACAAAGGACCCAAGACTTTGCAAATGTAAGCTTCAAGTAATATTTTACCTGACTTTACAGATGATCACTTTGGCACACATTGACAAATAAGTGTTATCATGAAACCCATGGGTAAAAGATAAAAATATCTGTGTGCAATCAATTTGTACTAATAAATGAAATCTATTCCTCAATGAAGGCCTTTTTTCTAGACCTAAAAGTTAGGAATGGTTTTTCATTTGCCTTAGAGAGCTTTTGGTGTTGGGCTTGGAATATTCCAGCTTGTTTAAAGCATAGTTGATAGGAATTTTTTTCAAAGTATAAACAAGAGAAGGATAATTTCTGAAAACAAGGTATGATTAACCAGAGTTGGTGTGAGTTGTTACATGTGGACTCTAAATTCAATCAAGAATGAATAAATTCCTTTTCTGGTAAGCATGGGACAATAAAAATAACGAGTTTCTTGTTAGGCAATATATTTCATCAATGAATTTACCATTTAATTAAATATTTTCTTCTGTCTTACTTAAGTGTATCATTGTGGATTTCTCTTACATTTCCCCAGTTATAATCTTAATGGGGTTATTAAGATATGATAGAGTAGATAATGAATTGATCATGCAACCATTTAATCCCAGTTGTTCTACATCTAGAACAGTAACTCAGAGATAGGCTGTCTGGTGGGATTGGAAGGTGAGATTAGACAGCAGTCACAGGCATGGGCTTGGAATCATTCCCAAGTTGTGGTTTCATCCTTCCTAATTCCAGTCCTGTGTCACTGGACTTCATTCAGGGGTATTGATCCCTGTGTTGTCCAGTTATACTGTGATTTTCTACTGGATTTTTGCTTTACTGCTCATAACTTCTCTGAAATGAGGCTTCACATCAAATGTACATTATCCATTTCTATTGTACTAGAGTCATCTCCAGGTTTTACCATGAATTTATGTTCCATTGGACCACTTTCTTGCAAATACCAACATTCTTCTCAGTCTATATTTTTTGAATCTTATCAGTAACTTGTATGTTAGTGGCATATTTTCTTTTCCTGATTCAAATTATTAAATGACTGCTCTAGCATCAAATGATCTGCTCAGACCTTTGAGAAAACTAGTTTCATGGGTTAATGATTTATTGAAGATCACATGACATTGCTCTGATATGTTAGCAGTCTTTGTTGCAGCAGGGTTGTGATGCTCAGCCCAGGCTAGGGCTGATGCTTGCATGCATTTTTTACTGACTATGAAAAAGGATCAATTTAAGGTTCCTTTCACAAGAAAACATTTCTTCCCTTCTCTGGTCTGCAGTCATTCACCATGAAACTTACTGTAAAACTTGTCTTTTGGGACCTGGAGTGTTATTTAGAAGAAAACACAGCATGGAGTAGAATTATAATGCATGTTGATACTCCCAGTTCCTGATTTGCTTGAGATGTGACCACAATTGTAGAAGGGTGCTGCTGCTATTTGAATTGATTACATAACCTTGTTTTGTTGTGTTTTAAACCTTATGTCAATGCTATGCAAAGATGTAGACACTCTTTCAGGTGGTGTTTAAATCAAAAGGGGAAATTAAATTATTAAGCTGTCTGGATAATTTTTTAAAGTCCTAATCATGAACTGAAAATTAAGGTTTCTCTGCCTTTCTGTAAAGAGTAATGTTCAATACAATCCAAAAATATTTTATTGTAAAAAAATTAGATGTTATAATGAAGAAAATATTTTTTCTTTCTTGACTCATTTTTATATTTCAAGATTTCTATGTCTATCAGAGTGAACAATGAAATAGAGAATAGTTTTTAGAAGTATGTGAGATAATATTCATAAATTCATGTTCTTTGCGTGTTAAGTATACAAATTAAAAAATTGGAAATATACCAAATTAAAAATTGGTCTTGTAAAACACTTAGGCATGAAGATAATGATATTCACTCTGCCAGTTGTATCACTTAATTTATCTCACCTGTAATCCAATATACTGAAATTAGCATTAAAACTTTGAGGAAATAAATGTGCAATGCAGGAAGAGAAGGGGTTGGAGAGGGACAGAGAGAAAGGAGATCTGGATCAAAACTTACAACAAACACGAGTTTTGCAGTTTACAACATGATGGAAATCCTTTTCTTTCCCACTTCTTTGAAATGTGATTTGCTAAATTTCTGTTGCCAGCTTGTAGTAGTTCCTACAATGTATTGTATCACAGTTCTTTTGGGAGGAATGCTGGATGCTGCAAAATAGTATTCATTTGGCTGCTTAGTTTTCAATTAAATGGTGCAATATGAACTGTAGTAACACAGGCAGGGGGATGGTCTAGATGAACCAATGCTGTTTCAAACAAAAACATTTACCATTCTGAACACAGCATATAAGCCAGATGCTGTGAATAAATGTTCTCTTTTTATGGCCAGTTAAATCAGCACTTGTACTTCTGTAAAAAATTACTGTAAAGGAAATTGTATATATGGGAGGCTTACTCTAAACAATATTTAGGGAAAATGTAACACAGATATATAAAGGCATGCTTAGTTTAACTTCTTTACAAAGATTAAAACAAGATAATGTATTTTATAAACAACTGAGTTGGAAGAGTACAAGGAATTTTTAAAAAAATGCTTGGGAAACAAAGAATTATCCACTGTAATCGATCCATCAGGCTTCCATTATGACTCTCAAAGGACTTATTAGTCAGAGCAAGACCTCCTTAACAGCCTCAAATAAATGTGTCAGTCATAAATTCCCAGAAATGTTGACTGTATGCTCTAAATATTGCTTTTACATGAAATGACTCCTTTTTTTTTTCTGCTAGGTAATTCAATGAATATAGTGCTCTGGGTAAATNCTCCTTTTTTTTTTCTTCTAGGTAATTCAATGAGTATAGTGCTCTGGGTAAATGTGTCTATCTATAATTCTGGACCAAAAAAAAAAAAAATTAAAAAAATCAAACACATAAGTGATTATAATGGTGCCAAAACTCAGCGTGTTTACAAAGATTCTTCTTACTTGTCCGATAATGTATTTTGAGTGCAATGGAATAAAATCCACCATGGATTACAATGGAATAAAATTGAAAAAAAAAGTCACAATGCAATCCAGTTTTGAACATAGAAAGGCAGCTTGACTATACTGTGTACATCACATTTTAATTTTAGAGGTTGTGTTCTCTCTAGTGTATTTACAACACGCAAGCATTATGGAGCTAGACCAGAACATGACTAATCCCAGCAGTAAAGGTCTGTATTAGGCATGCGCCTAAGAGTTTTCTAAAAGCAGCCTTGATTTTTACATGCTCTCCTCTCCCTGCCATACCTCACACATGTGTAGAATCATTCATGTCAGTTAAAAGGAAGAGATTATGTTATCAGGAGTTTTTACATCTCATCTCAGCAGGCAGTGACCATGCAGCTTGAAGTGAAAGAATAAGCTTCCATGCCCTTTGACAAGGAGTATCTGGTGTCTACATCATTTATATGTAGGGCCATATTAACCCTTTCTGTTCAAGTGAGTTTGCTGAAAGACTCTCTGGACCAACCAAAAGCAGCTATCTTTGCACAGTCCTACATTCCTCTGTGCTAATTCACCATTGGATTCACTAGCTTTATGCAGTGGAGATTGAAGGTCACTTAGTGCAGAGCATGGAAAAGATTTACATATCCTGGAAAGTAATTTGATTTCATCTTGGATCCCAAAGCTTGAAAATGTTGTCTATACCACTGTGAGCCTTGAGGTGTATGGGCAAATAGTGGCCTTGGCTACTCAGTCAGAGATCTGGGTAAGTACATCTCTATCACTCAGCTCAGATCTCTAAAGGGACCCTAAACAGATCTCAATTCAGAGTAAAGCAAATATGTAGGTTAAAGTTGAAATTTTCAGATTTTAATTATTAAAAAGAAAAAGTTATGTCAGTATTCTGCTAGACACTCCTTTCTGCCTTTATATTGACATAAAAAAACCTCTTACAGTACCACACCAATGTCAGTTTTGATATGTAATTGTGCTGGGTCAGATTGTACTACATCAGTAAAATTATCTTCCCAACGCACTTTTTGAATTATTGTGAAGCCTTGACACAGTGCAACTAAATCTCTCAAATGAAGATCTCCCTTCCCATATTGACAAATAGTAAAAAAAAAAAGAAACAAAAACTGATAACATTTGGAGAGAAATTTTGACAAGAAAATCTTTCCAGTACATATGAAGTAAAGATGCAGCTCACCTCTCCAAATCATAGCTTTCCCATAGGTTTGGGAGAAGCAGATTTTACTGTTTGTTTGTTCATGACCCTGTGACAAAGCCCACACCAGATGAATTTGCATCCCAGCTGATGTCAGAATAGTTCTGTCTCCATAGACTCAGCAGTGAAGATGGGATTTCTTTTGTAGCTTTTTGCAAATGAAGAAGAAAAAATGTTAAAACTTACTTTCAGATGTCACAGCAAAAAAAGTGAAGGAGTAGGGGCAAGAGAAATAACTCTTTCTCCCTTTTTCTGTTATGTCAGGGAAATAAATTTTAATCTTTATTGCCTTCCTGTGCTTTATTACATCCAATTTGCTTTCTTATCATAGGAAAATGTTTTTGTCATTTTCCTATTGTTGAGATATGATTCCTTTAATTATCTGAGACTTCAGCTTGCCAGCTTGTAACTGACCTCCTCCCAAGGGTTTCCCATGATGTATGGTGAAGGTGCCACCTTGACCCAACAAGCCCTGGGTGTTGCCACCTCTTCTACTGCAAATGAAATGTTCCTCCTGCTGAAGTGAGCCCTTACTTGGACAATTATTGAGTTAGCAATGCTCATCTCCAGGATTTCATCCAGGGCCTAACCATGTTTGTTATACAGGCTTGGATCTTGGCTTTTTATGCTTTATCCCTGTCTACAGAGATGCTTCTTTTGCTTTCCTGGTGCCTTAGTTTTTGAAAGACATTTCAGCTGTTAATACAGAAACTCATATATTAGTTTGCTACCTCATGTTGTAAAGATGTCATCAGCTCACAAAGGGCTCCCAAACAAGCTTTACTGGTTTATTGGACTAATAAAGAATCTATGATGAATGTAAGATACTCTTGGATTCTTAGTCACTGTGACTATTTATTTCACTTCTGGCCAAGAAATCTATAACTGAATCCTGGGCAGTTCTGACCTTGTGCATACTGGAGTCAGAACTTCATAAACCTCAGAAAAAATTTTCTGAGTCTAATTTCTCTCTTGCTATAAACAGGATGGTGCACATGCTTAAGAAGGTGAACACTTTTTCCTGTCATGTCTTTGACATTGCCAACAAAGAATGTGAAACTTAATTTTCTTATTTAATAGATGCATTATTCTGAGCTGAAATATACAGCTCTGACTAGGTTTACACTTAATTATTTAGATTAGCTAGATTTGGTCTATATTCTTCTACACCATTGAATTAACCAGTGACATGTAACGTTCCTGGATATTACAAACTTACTGTCTATACTTTAAATGCCTGTTTAACTATTTACAAAATCTTATAATTTATGGGACACATTAATACCAGAATTATAATTTTGTGCTCTTTCCTATGTCTTTTAACCAATCTTGAAATTTTAATCCTGAGTTAAATTAGAACTTGGGATACTAATAGGGAAGTATTATTTCAGACGATTGATCTTTATATCTTTGCATTCTTTAGGAAAAAACTTTAGGAAAAGTTTGATCCCAACAATAACAATATTAACTCTCTAAATATCTTCTTTCTGTAAATAAATCACATGTTTAAGTGCTTTTCCCATAATATAGGATTTTTGGCAGTTGGAAGAATTTCGTTCATCGGTCAAAAATTTTGTTCATTTTGAGTAGTGATTTTTTACTGGATCTGGCTGTTTTGAAGTTTGCCTTTTTTTCCATACAGGAAGCTGTATGGACCTGTGTCTAAAATGGTTCTGATAACACATCAGTGTTTTGGCTACTGCTGAACAGTAATTTTGAAGAGGCTCTCTATTTATCCCTTTGGCTGCCAGTGAATAGGCTGGGAGTGAATAAGAAGTTGAGAGGGGACCAAGCTGGGATGGCTGACCTAAATTGATCAAAGGGACGTTCTGTGCTACATAACATTGTCCTCAACAGTGAAGTTGAGGAAGTAGATTTTCCCAAAACTATGTTTGCTTTGAGACTGGCTGAGAATGTTCTGCTGGGAGTTGGTGGGTGACTGCCTTTACAATACATGCTTGTTTTTTACTTCTCCTTCCTTTAGCTATGAAACTGCTTGCATTTTGACCCAAGTGTTTACTCTCACTTTTCCCATTCTGTGGTGAGTGTAGAATGACTGATCATTTGTGTTTGTGCTTAGCTGCTGACCCATACCCTTATATAAATCTATTTTAGCTGACTGGTAGAACCTAAAAACTTCCTAATATTACAGAAAAGAAAAAAAAAGGCAGTGATGAACTGACCTCTGAAAATTGCAGAGGTATTGAATGTAATTCATTGAAGTGCAGATGAAATGTTGAGGATATCACTGCCCTTGATTGTCTTAATTGTTAGCATAGCACCTGGTATTGTTTTGAACCCAGACCAAATAGCAGCTGCAAACAGTTCCAAGGAAGAGTTCAGCAACAACATTAAAATAGGTGCTATTCCTGCAGAGAGTTTGCAGACCCTGTGTCAGGCTGAATAGGAAGGTTTAGTAGGGGGGAGGTGGGATATTCTTTGCTGGTGAATATCAGTGTTAAAGACAGTCTGGAAATCAGTAATTTACTGGTGTATGTCTCACCATTGGGTCTAATTTTCCTATAATGTGAACTCAATAACTGAAATATTTGCAGGAACAGCAATAGTGGAGAAAAATATCAGGAAATGATGTAAAGCTTATTTAAATAACTTTAAGATTCTCATTCAGACTAGGACTTAAATGTAGAATCCTAATATTTGAGGCAGGGTGTGATTATTGAGTTATTCAAAGTGATTCTTCCCTCACCTGCAATTTTTGATAACTAACTAAATAAATAAATATGATATGGAGGTCAAATATTAATTTTTTAAATTATTTTTTTCATAAACTAAACTTATTTTCCAAAGAACACATAACTATAAGCTCTACTGTTCTGACTGGAAGAAAAGAGAATTACTTCTACTCAATTTCAAAAGCTGATGGTGTAGATAGCCATACTTGAGCTTTTTAGACATGTACTGGCCATGATCCATCTTTCCTTAACAAAACAAATCATCCACCAGAAGGTACTATTTTTTGCTTCAGAGGTTGTTTAGATGCTTAGTATATGTAAAAATCTACATTGTAAATGTCTAAATAGCAGAGATGAATCCCTCAGTGCAGGTACATTCATATTTTACTGTGCAATTTAAAAATAATCAAGATATGAAAACCTGACTGTGTAAAACCTGATTATTAAACACATGTAAACTCTGGTCTGCTAGATATAGGCAATTTTGAAAAATGCTCTTTGGTTGTGAATTCATAATTACAAAAATGTTGTGTTGACAGCCAGAAAAACTGGACTACTTCTTCTCTTCATAGAATAAGATACTCCAAGAAAGACTTTTTTCTGGATCCATGAATGTTAATTCTTGGGGTAATAAAATGTTAATGATTTTTGTGATAAATGACAATATCACATGGGATGTAGAGCACAACTGACTCATTTATCACTGTAGCCACAAGGCCGGTAGAAGGTAACACCTTCAAATTTCTAACTTCAGAGTTGCATTGGCAATGACAATCTCCACTGAAAAGGCCTTACTGTCATTGATCCTAGCAGTCCACAAAGTAATTTGATTGTATGCTATTCAGTTAAATAGGATTGGATCTAATGCAACCAGTAAAGAGGTGTCAGGGGATCTGGTGCAGGAAAAGATGTTTTTAATAAGTAGTCCAGCACAGGACTACTGAATTACTGGTCTACAGTAGCATCAATTTGAAGGTTATACTGCAATGTCTCCACCATCTTCAAAAACAAAATAAATATTGGGGCAACTTCTCCACAGATTATGGCCTTAAAGAAACCTTTTTTATATGCAGACTGTGAGCATGGAAGGTTTTAAAAACTGCAGTACATTCTGCTCAAATTTTTCCAATCAACGGAGCATTTTTCCTGTGCACTGTCAAGCTTGTACTGTAATTATGGTCCATGTTACATTTCAGGTACTTTTTGCATGCCTATAAAATAAAACAAAACCCTTCCAGTGATTTCATAAACATTTATCATGGCTTTCTTTGTGACTGGCTATCCCCAAGGACTTTTACGACTTGTGATGTTCAGTGCGCCTGCCCAGTGGCACAGCTCAGTGGCACTGAAATTTATTGACATTACTTTTTGCTCTTATGCAGCCCTGCTCTGTAACATTTACTCTGTCAATTACATTCATTTTGGTATTCATAGTCAATTCTATCTCTGTGTGACTTTAATTGTATTTCACTAAATTAAAGAGGCATTATAAAGTTGTTACCCTTTGATTTTGTAGCTTTAATTTCATTTTTCTTTAATCTTTGGAGCACACTAGATTATCAATTAGCATAATAAAACAGTCACTGTGGAATTTAGTAACAATACTGGATATTCTGTGAAGTGAATCATCCCATTTAATGCTCATAGCATGATGGTAGCGTGTGTACTGGCTAAAAATGTAGCCAAAATTCTACTCCACAGTTCTGTTGTATCTCTAAATGTGAATGAGGGATTTTGATGTTATTTTAAGGAGTTGTTTACAATGATTCTGGACTTATTTTAAATGTTTTGTATATTCTAAAGTTGTAAGAAATTTGCACGATCTTAATTATTCAAACTTTTTTAATTATAGAAGATGCAGTCACTGTTATTGATAGGCAGAATGAAATCAATTGATATTTTAGCACTCTCCTAGAGTGCTCCTTTCAAAACAATGACCTCTGCCCACATTTTGGCTCTTAGAGCTTCCTTCTTCCTAGTGGTCGAGACCTCCTAGCCTGTTTGTGTTTCTTGCCCTGGAGACACCAATGAACTTTACTCTTTTCTTGTAGGTGAGTTGGGCTTCCATGTTCTTTCTCCTGGATTATCTGCTTTCCGTAGGGGGACCAGTATTACCGGTGTGCACTGTGCAGTCGCTGAGCATGTAGAGGAAAATTAGGTACAAAACTATCCCTTCCTTCTGTCTCTGTCTGAATGCTTAGGCTGTGGGGAAGCAGACATTTAAAGTGCCAGGATTCTAAACAGCTACGTTTTACATTTCTTAATGAAGGTTAGATGCTTGTAGCAGATTTAGCCTCCAGAGCTATACGAAAGCCAAAAGGAAAGGAGAACATGTTAGAGTTACAGGTCTCTTTGTAGTACTACAATCTTTCTTTTATTCAGTGATTTTACTGAAAATTCAGAAACTTATCACCTCACATAAAATACACATTTCAAAATATCTTCCAAGAACAGCAGACAACTTGAAGAGATACCAATAAGTACCCTTTGTTTTAAATAACAAAGAATATCAATGAGGCCAGGTATGTAATTATGAATGTCAAATCATTGCGATTGCTAAATGATTTTGAAGAGGTTGAAGAAGTAGGAGGGAAGGACACAAAGCAAAGAAGGATAGAAAGATATAAAGAAAAGGAGGAATGCAAAAGGAAGACCAACAAATGAGCAGTCTACATAATCACCAAACCAGAGGTAGTCCAGCTCTTTTCCTGATAAAGAATAAAAGCTCATTATCACAAGAGTAAAATAATTTCTGAGTCACTTTTAAATATTTCTCATGGAATTTACCACAAAACTTTTTAAGAAGCATTCAAACATACACACAAAAAAAAGAGTCAATCTCTTTTATTTGATTTTTTCCCCTTTTCAAAAATTATTCTTTATAATTTGGTCAAATTCAGGAATACTGGATTTCCTTACTCTTGCCTTTTCTTCTCCTCATTGTCACTTTCTGTCTGCAACAGAAATTTTGGGAAGACAAAATCCTTGGTGACCTGAGATCCCCTGAAGTTACCTATACCATCAGTTCTGCTGGTCCATTTTTCTGGTCCTGAGTGAGTCACTGACAAGGAGTGGTGACACTGGCCAGTGACACTGTGACACAGACTGCAGGGTCAGCAGAGCTGCACTTTCCTCCACCAGGTTTCACCCCCTATAAAAAGCACAAGGCTGCCAGAAGGAATAGAGTCTATTTAACAAGTATGAAGGTGGGGAGAGAGATGTCAATGAGAGCTCCTCTTCTGCAATATTTCTGTTAAAACATGTCAGTTGTTTCCCCTCCTCTGTTAACACCAAAGCTGGTTTTAAACATGCTGCATTCCAGACATCATGTGCTTTCTATTTGTATTCATTGCAGATGACACTAAAACTACTGCAAATAATTCAGGTAATTGACAAACCACAGGG
The DNA here is from genome assembly GCA_013397245.1 of Thryothorus ludovicianus. Classification (NCBI taxonomy): domain Eukaryota; kingdom Metazoa; phylum Chordata; class Aves; order Passeriformes; family Certhiidae; genus Thryothorus; species Thryothorus ludovicianus. Next base: position 79,662 of record VZTB01012115.1, on the reverse strand, counting down.
GCACTTACCCTGTTCATTGGCCTATTTTAGGCTGGCTCATCATCACCGTTCTAATTGATGACAGGTCTCTAGTTTTTCACTTGCCAGGCTGTAAGACAAGGAATATTAATAAAGTATTCTGGCAGTGGGAATGTTGAAACTGTTTCCAGCCTTTTGAAAGCAATGAGCTCCTCCGCCCCCAGCCCTGCTGCTAATGTACAAGTGATGTGGTGGGGAACTTTTTCAATGTAAGAACACTCTCTTTTCTCCATTGACTCAGCCCTTGCAATTACCCAAATCTAATGCAACCACAGTTTTTTTAATGTAGTGCTGTACCCTGCAACAGCNCTAGATACTCAGCATTAGTATTTATTAGTATTTATTAGTAGGAGAACATGTATATTTGTTCTCCACTGTGCTTTATTTTTCCTGCACAGACACAATAGAAGCCATTTCCTATGTTTCTGGAACACAGATAATAGAGAGCACTGTACAGTATGCAGAGAAGTCACAGGTCTGCAGCAGAGGAATATTGGACCCAATAATCAATAGTTTGTCAAACCCACTTTCATAGTCCATGGAGAAAAGTATCTCACTCCAACCTAAAAGAAACCTTTTAAATAGTGCAAGTTCCTGTTTCTTCCTGCTGACTATAGAGGGAATTATAACAGCAACCTCAGCATAGTTGAACTGACGTTAGGTGAGATGCAGTTTACTTTCAGTCCTTTCAATTGAAGTGCTTCCTTTTGACTCACTCATCCAACCTGACACATGGACTGTAAAGTGACCTGGTGTAGTAGGCTTCACTGCAGCAGCAGGGTGTGCTCTAACTATCACTTTTTGTCCTATTTTGTCATACAAGAACTTTTCAGCCAACTTAAAGAAGAGAAAATCATCTCTATACTGTCTTTTGAAGAGTCTCTATGCTTTTCCTTGGAAAAGAGGCTTTGTCAGGAGACCAGAGTTGTAAATCTCACAAACTTCTTTTCCTGCAGGACTCAACTTTGCTGCGATATTTCAACCAGCTTGGGTTATGGCAGGGGTTGAATGATTCAGTTCTGGTGTTGTTTTTGTCCCACCAGAGAAGTTCAGTAATTAGAAATTTAATAATAGGTAAGGACACTTTTCTCCTTGCAGAGGTAGGTGCCAGATTTTACAGGGCAGGATTTGAGGTTCTGAACAGAAACATTCTTTCCAGTCTCATTTAGCAAAATGTTAGAAAGTAACTCTGCTTCCCCTTAACTTTTGCCTCTGCGACTTCTGTTAGGCAGTGCTGAATTTATTACTATGTTTCAAAACTGTAGCCTGAAGACCACCCATGTGGCAAAGAAATCCTCTGCGCCTTTTGGCTCTGTGTCTGTCAGGGATAATTGGTCATGGAAAAGGAAGGGAGTAAGTGTTCGTTTTACTTAGCACTTTTCTAAATCAGGCTTGAAAGGAGAAAAGTACTAGTGAAGGGAGGTGGAGAATAGAAGGGAATGTTATTTTATTCATTAAAAATAAATGTCTGGGGTTTAAACATGTCGACAGGCTGAAACTCTGTTCTGTGAGACACTGAGCGCCCTTGAACTTCTTTGATGTTAGTGGTAGGTGAGCTAACTCAGTGCTCCATGGGACTGAACCCTGAGGATTCTCCTGAAGAAAAATCACCAAAAAAAAAGTCACATGCCCATGGATTTTGAGCTGAACTCTATTTCCGTCCTTCTCTTTCTGTCTTCTAGGTGTAGATCTATCTAGATGTGTGTGGTTAATTCATTTGAATTTACGATATGCATACTAGAAGATTCATGTGCAGTTCAGCATGGTGTCTTTTCAGTTCAAATAGATGAAAGGAAATGGCTCATTTCTCTGAGACATGCTCTTGTTATTGCATCGGACAACAAGGGAGGCAATGCTTGTGTAATCCAAGCTGTTTGTCATGCACTCCAGTCTTGACACATTTTCCTGGATTTGGCAGAGANGGAATTCGATCCCTGAGGGATTAATGACCTAGTTATTTTTGAAAATATGAAGCATCTGCAGAGATATTTCTCAAATTATTCCTAGCAGCAATTCTCACAGACCATTGTAAGGAACTTCAGAAATACTTTACTGATTGCCTCAGCTTTTTATCATTATGCTATTTTATGTCAATAAGTTGCAAATATAGATTTCTCTGGTCTGGTGTTCGAGCAATGTAAATTCTTTTCTTTTTATCAAGTATCCATGGTCTCTCATCCTCTCACTGTGAATTGCTGGAAAGGATTTGGCTTTATTTTCCCTACATCTACCCCAAGAACAGGCCGTTTGACAAGCTGTGCAACTTCATTGGTGTGTAGATTTTGTTTTGGTTAAACCCTAAAGTATATCAGTATTTGAGGGGAAAATGAAAAATCCTTTGAGGAGGAGGATCATCTCCATATTTCCTGTCTGAAGATGGAACTCTACATCTCTCTGCCATGGCCTAATGTTTCTGGTGCTGTTGGGTTTGAAATAGATGTCATAATTGTTTTTGGTCCTTTCAGAGGGCCAGATGACAAATTTCTAAGTGAAAAGAGCTGTGCACACTACTGCTGCATAGCCAAATTGCATATGAACATGCTTGGGTAAATATATGTACACATATTATAATTTTAATGTTATACATAGTACAGGCAGTAATCAGATTGCCTACTGCTGTTATGTGGTATACTTAGTGAAAGTTGAATTTTGCTTTGTTTTTTAACAGCAGAATTAGGAATTGAGTGGCTTTGAGTTCAGTATTGATGAAATCAGGGAGAAACAATTCATGTTTCTTATATGAACTAATTGCAAGCATTTAAAATATCGGGTAAAAATACTTGCAGGTTTCCCATGTTTCATGTGGAAATATAAATCTGAGGTTTATACACATTTTATATTTAAATTCCTTTTAAACAGTCAGAAATCCCTCAGTCCTTTACTATCAAAACTCAAGGGTCTTTTAATGACACTGATCTCTTCAATTTCCAATGAAATCAAAAGAAAGAGAACCATTACAGTAAGCCCTTTGAAGGTGATACTGGGGAGAATAACATAATGTTTTTCAAAGAAATTTCAAAGGTTAAATATGTGTATTTCCACAGCTTACTATTGTATTTACACTAAAAGGGACTTCTCTTGGTAGATTGATTTCCCTTCTGGATAATGTAATATGAGGTTTTTAAGAATCTAATAAAAAATCTCTTTAATAAAGGCTGGACCAATAGGTACCAAAATCAGTAGCAAAACTCCTACCAAGTTAAATAAAAACAGCTCAAAATGCTGTGTGATCAGAATTCCTCACTATAAAATTGATCACCCCTCCTTTCCATCCTTTCCTACTTTCTCTGTGTTTTTATATCAGCTGTATGATCAAGTGATGGAATGAAGAAAAGGTTGACCCTGATGCTAATTGAAGAAGCCTTGGCTGGAGCCAGCTGGTTTGCAGCATCTGTGAAAACAGTATGAAAATGGAATTTTAATAAGTCATCAAGATTGAACACTAAAAGTAAATACAGTTGATCATGCAAATTCAATAAAGAGATTGAAAAAGGAAGAAAAAAATTATAAAGTCTAATATAAACAATTAAAAAAGGTCCAACACCTGAAATAGCATTAAAAATGTCATCATATTTAAAAATTTTTTATTAGAATAAACTACTTTTTTTATTAACATGTAATTTTCACTTAAAAAGTTAAGTCCATCTGCAAATGTCATCTGAGAAATACTAATGGCATACTACCAGATAATCCATTTCATAATCATGTGGGGTTATTCTCAATCTAATCTTCAACTCAGAACCATTAAGAAAAGGATAGTATGAGGGTATTGCAATGAAAGGCAAGTGTCCTGCTAAGTTAATAAGCAGCAATACAAAATGAGAGGAAAACCCTGAAATGGAAAATGTGAAGAGGTTGGTCTGGATTTGTTTGGGCTTTTTTCCTGTGAGAACTGGAGCTCATTCATCTCAACTTATAAAGGTCAGGGGAAGTGGAAGCAGAGCATGTGTATGTCTGTGCTTCTGTGGGTGAATACAACTATTCTGGTATTTTGCTTGTGACCATTCATCTCAAATATTCTTAGAAGCTTAAAGTCTTGGGATATTAACACCGCAGTAATCAACTTCCAGAGGAACGAATAAAGACCTTAAGGGAAAAAAAATATTTTTAGATAGATTCTTTGTTTTATCCTGGATGAGAAGTATAAGGAAACTTTAATGCCAATTCTGCCCATGGTCTGCCTACTACTGCCACGTTCTACAGGGTTTTGTTCAGTCATGGATTTTTGCTTTTGAGATCAACCCAAGTATAACTCAGGGTTTATGTTGGATTATTACTTATTTATTTTTGTTAGAGAGTTGTGTATAGGGACGGCTCTTCTTTCCCAGGTATGATTGCTAAAGATTGTATTGGGTCTGGCTGAGATGGAGTTGATTTTCTCACAGCAGCCCTCACAGTGCTGGCTGCATTGGTAGTTAGGAAAGGTGTTGATAACACACCAGTGTTTTAGCTGCTGCTGAGAAGTTCTGACCCAGCATGAAAAGAAAAAAAATTTAATATTAATAATAACAATTAATATAAAACTAAGGAAGTTTAGACAAAGGAAGAGAAAAGAAGATTCTCCAAGACAATAGATCTATTTCCAGAATCCAGACCCAAACTAGCTAAACATGCACTAAACATAGCTGTGTACTAGACTAAACTTGTACTAAATATGGCCAAACATACTGAAGCAAACTTAGAGAATCCTTACTTTAATCCATAAAAGTTTTAATAGCTTCATAATATCATGACAAGCAATATAGCCAAACAAGCTTGTTCTGTAAGAGATGTGTGAATAAGAAATTATTATATAATTTATTATTCATGAAGAACAGTAAATTATTTTAATCACATTTTCTGTATTATGAAAATTCTAAAAAGTGGTGCTGCAGGCAAATAAATGGGCATGGAAAGTGTGATCATTCATTCCAATCTTTTTTTAATAAACTTTATTCAAATTAAAGGAAAAAATAATTAAGGGGAAGCAAGTATTTAAAGTCTATGTCTGTGAAATGACCATACACTTTAAAAGGACATCAGAAGTCTCTTCAGAGCAAAATAACATTTCTAGAATTAAATCTTAAGACCAGGTTCAGAGACAGTAACATCTATCTTTAGTAAGTTGATTAAAATGCTTTGAACTCCAATACCAATTAATATATACTTTGGAGCTCCTCACTTTGCATAGTCACAGCTCTATTTTGAGTAAATATATACGCCAGACTCCAGTAAAATACAGTGAATATGAAAGATTTTATTTTTATTTAATAAGTGGAAAGATAGATCAATGGCTTGGCTAAATGAAGCCAGGTGAAGGTTGACCTTCTGGATGTCAATAAATGGGGTTTAATATAAACGAATATTTATGATATTTCATAAAAAATTAATGAATTGAGGAATTTGTGTGTCAGATATTTTTAGAGTTCGAATGTTATTTCATGTATGTATACACTGTACAGATGTTTAAAAGTTCTGGTTTTATGCAATCTTATGACTGTTTTTTTTCTTTTTCCTCTAGATTACAGAAAACAGATCCTTGCTGAAAGTCAGTGCCTTCAGAGATGAGACAGGCCCACTGGAAAAACTCCTTGAAGGCTTTAATATTGCCATTCTAAAATATTGATAGGTGCTCAAATTGGGGGAATGAACTAGAAAACCTCCAGACAAAATTTTATTCCTATCTTGCCTATATGTTCCTATATGATCACTAAGATCAGCAGTAAATGAGGATTCCTAAAGCATTCCAAGAAAGATATTTTAACACTTTTATTTTATGATATTTAGAAACATCCTGAGTTTATGCTTCAACTGAGAAATATTTTTTCTTTTCACTGCTTTTGTTTTGAATCCTTCTTACTATGTCCTTAGAATGCTCTGAGTTCCAGTTACAACAACATACCTTAAAGGACAGCTTTGAGATGTTATTTTGTTGTAAGAATAACAATAGTATTGTCTGCACAGAAGAGAAATGCTTAGCCTGCACTATGCTCCATACTGTCTCGATTAAACTGCTACTATACTAGGAACAGCTATTTTTAAAATAGCTGAGATGTGTAAATTTGTGACTGAAGCATAGACCCAGTCTTTGAGTGGCCAATTAACATGGATTTCATTATAATCAAAACATGCAAAGCCTCAGGAAGAAGAAAGGAATCAGGACAGAATCTTATAAGTAGGATTTTCTATGAAGGACACAAAGAGAAAAGAAGATTTATGCCAACAGCATATGCCTTTGGTTCATCAATAACATGACACAGCACATCCTGAAATAAGTGTTCAATACAGGCAATGTTCTCTAAGAAGGGTACCAAAATGAATATGTTAAGCTAGAGGGCTATTCTGCATGGGGCCAAGCTTAGGTGAAGTGAATCCCTCACAATGGTTATTGTAAATGGGAAGGTCAGCAGCCTCTCTTTTTCACTAGACAGATGAAATGCTTTGTGGAAGCCAGCAGGAAAATAACATAAAAGAATTAAAGGTATAGCCATTGTGAAGCATTATTTTCTTAAAAGAACCTGGGCCACATGTTGATTAAGAAGGTAGCCACTGCCTTTATCATTACTGATTTGCGTCTGTCATATTTTTCTTAGAGTTATTTCTCTATCACATGCACACAGAGAGAAGAGCAGACCTTGGGGTCAGGTCATGGCTTATTCAGCCTGCAGGGAACTCTTCTGATGCCCTTTTGGCATGACATACCACAGCCAATTGTATAACTGTATGTAGAAAAGAGATGGTTTCATGGAGACATATTTTTTTACTCTGGTGGCCTGGGAGAGCAAGAGTGGGAAAAACATGGAGTGTCTTTGCACCTTCAGTGTGCTTTCTGACATAAAATATGGCAGGGGGGATAATGCCTGTGTGCACACTGATGCTTCTTTTCCTCTTTGAAGAAGCTGGGAGATAGAGTTATAGCCTGTGACCCACTAAGTGACAATTTCCACTTCAGGTTGATACTGCAGAAATGCAACTGCTCTGTGCTGGGCTGGGCTGAAAGCAGCAGCAATGAATGCCCTCCACTATTTAGCCTGTCATCTCTCCCCACCTTTCCTTTCTTATTAAGAAGATGTCCTAGGTTGGTGCCTTTCCTGTTTCAGTGAAAGGAAAGATCCCTGCAGACCGCACAGAAGCTGGATCATGCTGCAACATATTTAATGTTACAGGACAGCACAGTGTTGCCATCAGAACTAATCCCAGCTGCAGCGTATCAAATCACCCCATTTCCATTTAGCTTTCGTCAGTATCATACACAGACAGATATGGATTTGGTCTGTGGAATGGCATTTGCCTTTGAAGTTCTTTTTTTTTTTTTTTCCCCTCTACATCATGCATTCAGCACTAATTGAAAATTTCTTTTCAGGAATGAATTCTATTTAGTTGTGTCGGCTACACTGCTGACCAGCAATGTGATAGGGAAATTTCAGGTTTTCTCTTCTGCATATACCTTGTTTCTTTCTCTCTGCTTTGCATGGCTGTTCATTTTGACATGTGGCAACTTAGTTGCTGCAATTGTTCCAGAGACTGCTTTGATATTTCCTCTTTTGTTGTGCTAATAGAGCCACTACTCTCTCTTACTTTGACCTTGCATTATTCAGTCAAGGCTTTCAGGATCCATATTCTTCCATACAGGAAGTCCCAATTTTTGTAAAGCTTTAATTACAGATTAGCCCTTCCTGAAGCATTAAAAATGAACATGTTTAGGCTGTTTTATGACATTTCTCAGGGAGAAGCCTAACATTATTTTTTTTCCCCTCCCTTTTTCTGGTCCAGTAATTGGTCACTCTTGAATTGAATTTGCCGTTGTATTTCAGTCATGTGTCTTGGAACAAAGTCAGATATTTACCTCCACAGATTTGGTCCTGCTACTTCTGTGCCGATTTCTTGGTTAAGCACAACTAACTGTGGTCAAGTCAGAACCTGTAGCTCTTTTCTTGGCTTCCACAGCATAATAATCTATTTTGACATATAGTTCATTTTTCTTTCATTGAAGTGTTTTCTGCCGCCAATATTATTTGGGATGCTGCAGAGTATACTGAGTATGCTTTTGCCCTTTTGTGAAATCTTAGAGCCTAGAATGGGAAACATTCAGGCACTAGTGTGGGCTTAAAAATAATATTTCAAAGGAGATAATAGACAGACTTGAGTAACTGGAAATCTATGCAGTATCATTTTTAGGGTTTCTTTTGCATCAAAGTCACTTTTATCAATACTCACATTACCACCACAGCTACCCAGCATTCTTCAGCTCGTTAACCACAATCACTGAACAAATTTTGTGGTATGTTTCAGGGATGCTTTGTAGCTGAATCATTTTCAGTAGGATCTGGTTATTTTCCTTGAATGCTTTCTTTTCAGATGTCTTCCTTCTCCTGCTCACAAAATTTGGGTGGACTGGAGAGAAATCCTTACAGTATAATGATTTACCTCAGTTTAAGGTTAAAGATAGGAGATGTATTATAGCACTGATGCAGACTTTTCTCAATTTTCTGTTAGCACTGTGTATTAGGAGTAAGTAATATGCTGATTGTTTACATAAGATTTCAATTATTTCTGAATTTTTCTAGGTTACTGATCTTGTAGAAAGCCATTTCAAAATACAAATGTGTTATGCAAGAAGAATTCTGTTAACCAGGTTTGCCTTTCTACTTTGTTAATTTCTTGTTCTTCTTTAATTTTCAGGGAAAATCTCACACCTGTAAGTCATTGTGAAGTAGAATTTTAGGAAAGGAAGGTAATATTTATATATATATGTGTCTATGTAAAAATGTACATGTCTTAGTCAAATTTCTTGTTTGTCAAGCTTGCCACATCAACAAAGGTATCTGAAATATTCCTTTCTGAATTTTAAAGTCTCCTTCAGGCCAGATCATGTAGCATATTATGAATTTAAAATGCAATTTAGAATGCTTAGTTTGTTTGTCTGTTTGTTTTCAGAAATAAAACCATTTGTTTTGTAAGAGAATTCAAATATATCACATTGCACTTTTTTCAGTTTTTGTTATTTCTGACAATTTTTATGGTTTAACCATTATTGTTTACTCATTAAAAAAAAAAAAAAAGCAATCCAAAATTATGCTAATAAGGAAAGAACAAATACACTACCTTATGCAAAAGAAAGAAAAATGTAAATGTAATGTAAACCAGAATTCAATAGCATATATACAGGTCCTATGAAATAAAAATTAGGGTCATGTAAAACTTTATCATGTTTGCCTTTCTTAGGACTATAAAACTATATTAAGATGGATGAAATTAAACAAAAAAACCCAAAAAGTTAAAAAATTCAATTTTTTTTCACCAGATCTGAAAATAATTAGGAAAATCATCTGACTGAAACATCACAGTCATGTGAATTATCTCCCAAGTTACAGTGTAAGTTTCTTTGGATAACCCAAATTATCCTCACTACAAATTCTTTTACTTTTGCAGTAAATCCTAAAATACAATATTTCATACCAGACTTGGTCTAGAGCAGATATTTCCTATTATGTATAATTAACTATGTTTTCCTCTATAACAATTTCTGGTACAGTCATATTGGTAAAAAAAAAAAAAAAAAATTGCGTAAAAAAGATTGTATAAGCAAAATATTCTTTTTGTGTGCATGATATTTGTTTGTTTCCCAATAAATTGATGATAGGTCAATCTATAAAAGAACATTCTCAAGGTGAACTATGTCTCTGTCATAGTGGTTTGTTACTATAATTCTATTGGCATAATTATAATTACAATTCTTTTTGATTGCACACATGGCCTCAGAAGAAAATAGATATGTGCTGTCTTCCTCTCATGTCCAAAAGTCAAATTTCACAGCTTATATCCATAAATCAGTGGACTATCTCTCAACACAGCAACAAACTAGGATTTTGCCTCAATCTATTTCAGACCCTGGCCTTAATGAACAGTTAATGGCTGAAAACAAAAACAGAAGAAAATCCAAAATGTAAATCCATTGTGATTTGAAATTTTTGGAAACTCTTTTCGTTTTTTTTTTTAGCTTTGCTTTTATTTGTTTATTTTTATTTTTATTTTTATTTTTATTTTTTTATTATTGTTTTGTTCTGATTTTATACATCCTTAAAATTCCTTGTTGAATCTTCACAATTTTCTTTGACATTACCTTGTTTAGATAGAGGCAAAGGTCATAGGAAATTAAGGCTACTTTTAATTTATTGCCCTTTCTGAATTCATATAAATGATTTTTTTAATGACATCTTTTTTCTGTCTAGAATAATGATGAATACCATAAACTCTCATTGCATTTCAAAAAAATACATAAGGTTATATGTAAAAATAACTAAGAAGTATGCATCATTATGATCCAGGTAAAAAACCTTTAAAAAAAAAAAAAATTAATACAGTTTTTCTGACCTGAACTAAAACTGAATGTAATTAGCATTGCATTAGATTTATTTGTTTGGAATGACTTTTTGGGTTTGTTCAGTTTTTCTTAAGACTGGGGAGTAAAGTATAGATAGAAATATTGTATACTACTTCCAGAGAACATTTTTTTGGCATTGAAACCTCCTGGGAAGGAAATGGCGAATTTGAGCCATGTTAGCCATACTAGATTAGGCAGGAAAAAAATGTATATTTAAAGTATAATTACTTCATGAATTAAACAAGCTATAAATGTTTGAACATTCTCTGAGGATATATTTATAAGATCCATAAACAATGAGTAGCATATAGAGAAATAGCAAATGATGGGGATAAGACAAGTGCTGTTCCTCCATTTATCATTTGGGTCCAATGAAATGACTATTAACTGGCACTTCTATTAAAGAGTTTCAAATTAATTATATTTGAATGCATTAAGAGTAGTTTAACAGATAATAGGCACTGCCAATGATATGTGTGTGGTGCATATTTTACTCAAGAATTCTTTATGGTTAGAAAGGCATGTTTTTTTTCATTGTCTTTATATTTTTCCATTTCATCCACATGACATTAAATATGAAAACGTGCGGAGCTAAACGTGCGGAGTTAAAGAATTGGAAATTAAATGAGGATTCGGTTTTGTCCTAGTTAGTTCCTTAAGAGAAGAAGCAGTGTTTTTCTAGAGTAAATGTATAAGGTCTTTCATGACTGAAACACCTTAAATATTTCAGTCATGCTTTCAACACTGAAAATCTGCTTTCCATATAGAATTCATGACATACTCCTGGCAATTCTACTGTACAGTGTGAAACTTGGCTTGTACCTAACAAAGTCCAAATGCATTCATACATTTTTTATAAGTTGTTCAAGGATGCTGAAAAATATAGGTGAAAAAAAACTTAAAATCCTGTTGCAGTACCCATATTGTAAACACATACAAAAATTCAGCCTTATTCTATACCAAAGGCGTGTTCAATTCCTGACTAATATCCCACTTCACCTGCTTTTTCTATTCTAGCTATACAGAAAGTCATATCCTGAATTCATCTATACCATATACACATCACCTCTCTTTCAGTTTCTCAGCAGTAATTCAACTTGGGAACAAATTAGACTTTTATTGCCATTATGGCTTGGGCAAAACCACAGAAAACCCAAATTTCCAAATTTTTCCTGGCCAATTGCTTACACAGACATTAATATGAACTATTAGACCATTTTCCTGAGCTGCAGCTGTTGTCAGTAACAACCTTACTGCTTTTAAAATTGAATTGATACCTTTATCCTTGGTTTAGACAAGAGAAATAATAGTAATGGTGCCAGGATAGCCCATTGATAAAAAGCTCCACACCTTTGACTCATGGGGCATCTGTGCTGGGTCTGGAGCACAGTCTGCAGGACTGGCTGGCATAACAAACCAGTGTCTCAAAGGGGTGCAGGCTATTTGCCATTGTCCAGACATTGTCTCCAGATATGTACTAGTTATTTTTTTTAACAGGATGGAAATATTATTTAAAACTAAACCAGTACAGAGAAGACATAGATCCTTTTTTCATCTCAGCTTCCTGTTTAAAACATGAAGGTGAGTTAAAACCATAGTGGACCTAGAGACAATTTAAACAATTTAAAACACTGATCTAGATTTGAATTTACTTGTTCAAGTGGAATACTCTCCTGGGCCAGCGCATTCAGACCTATGTATGGAAAAACAGCAAAATCTGCCATGGTGGTACACATGAAGTTTGATGTGGGAAAATTTTCAAAACACTTTTCAGGCTTGCATATTATTTTTTTTTTTTCTTAATGATTTGTGCAGATCCTTTCTCTGTCAGAGGAGAATCTGAAGTAAAAAGGGTTCTTCACAGCCTCCTTAGTAGGCTGTTGAAGGTTTTCAAATGAAAGAAAAAAATGTTGTGGGAAGAAAAACCCAGCAAAGCTTGGTGAGCTTAGCTGGAGCTTTAAAGAGATTATATCCAAAGTTCAGACAGACTTAGAAAAAGTTGAACTTGACTGTTATCTTGAAAAGCTTTCAAAGGCAGGGATCATCAACACATCCACAGCTCTCATCTCTGGCAAACAATTTCAAGCAGCTTTAGTATCAGATAGCATAGCCTGGAGACTCAGGAGAGAATTTTCAGGGCTGCTGTTTCTTTATAGGTTTCAGATTTGGAAGCAAAGTTTACTTGTTTATTCTTGCTACATCCAGAGAAAGAAAAATAGTAGTTAGATACTGAAGATGTATATGATGGTAATTCCCTCAGTGTTATTATTATCAACAGTAGCAAGAATAAATCTGATACTATTAGTTTTTTTTAATTTTTTTTTTTTTGAAGGAACTACAGCATTAGATAGTCCTTGTGGTTGGAAAAATTTTAAGAAACTTTCACCCCTCTGTCAGGCATCGTATTTTGATGGTTCAGAAGACAGATTTATGGGCACATCACAGAGGTTTGGTGACTACAGGAAGTAAATTCTTGGGTTCACTTCAACTTGTTAAAAGGAAAAAATGCAGCCCCACCATAGCACCTTTATAGATAGTCTTATCATAGAGTCATAAAATCATAGAATGGTTTGGGTTGGAGAGACCTTAAAAACCATCTAGTTCTACCCCTTTTCCATGAGCACAGACACCTTCCACTAGAATATGTTGCTCAATGCTCCATTCAGTTTTGCCTTGAACACTTCCAGGGATGGGTCATCCACAACTTCTCTGGCCAATCTGCTCCAGTGCCTCACCACCCTCACAGTAAAGAATTACTTCTTATTCTCTAATACAAACCTACCATATTTCATTTAAAACATCTCAAGTTCTAATTGAATGTGGTACTTGAAGTGATATCCTAACATTTTTTTTAGCATTATCTTTGTGGGTACAAGTGACTGGATGTGTTCTTCTTCAGGGACTGGCAAACAGACAGCGCTAATATTACTTGTTAAACAAGCTTCTTTTGGGGTCTCTTGTGTTTTGGAAAATAAGAGATGAGGTTCATGATCTTAATTCATGGAAAAAATGAATAATGTATAAAATAATTATGCCTGCCTACTGCAATGGTATGCACTGCCACAAGCTGCCAGAACAGCAATGTGCTGGGGACACAATTTTTGACAAACTGTTTCTAGAGTCATATAAAACTAAATTATTCCAGATTAGTAATCTATTTTTAATATTAAATAGGTATTTTAAATCATCTTGCAAGTCAAATGTCAGGAGTGAGTATCAATTTAATAGTTTTATCATTTTTTGCTACCTTGTCTGCAACAAAAATAGTGCTTCAAGTGAGACTTCCCAACTATGTGAGAGTCAGTTAGAAGCTCATTAGCCTCAGTTTGATCAAACTGACTTGTACCTGGTATACTCTGCCTTAGCAGAAAATAAGAAGAAGATATTAGTGACATGACAGTGCTGAGGAACATCTACAGAGTCAGGAAAATGTAAATTATCTCATCATAATTTATTCTGTTACACCAAAAGAACTTCTCTTTAAAATTAAAAAATTTTCAGGAAGGGAAATAAAGGCACTGTATCACATGCCTGCATAGTTTGTTAAACTATTGCATCCAAATGTCTTTTTCCTTTCCTTACGTGTGTTCTGTTGTGGAGGTCAGAAAATAGTCCTAGAAGCCAGGCTGAGGAACGGGTTTGTAGCTGCATTCTCCATAGGTGGTAAGAAATAGACATTTCCATTTCAGAAAAAGAAAAAAGCTGCATAAGCTCTAATAGCAAACAAATAATTCCTTTGCCTTCTGCTGCATGATGTTTTGTAAGACTTCATCTTCTTCTGCACTAAGAGAACAGACATGCCTTTTAGACTCATGTTTTGCATTATTAACCTGTCCTAATCCATAGAATTTCAGCTCCAGCAAGTATGAGATGAATATGCAATTTATTATAAGAAAGAATGTTGAAACAGTGAGTTTTTCCATGCTTATCTTAGCATTTATATAGTTTATTCATCATTAAAATCAATGCATAATCATAACTGGATGTATGAGCAAGCTGTCAGACACACTGACAAATTCAAGGAGGCAAGTAATTTACCAGTCTCTACATTTGGCTAAGGAATAACAGGTTATGGTGGTAATCTTTTCAAATAATCATTTTGAGATCATTTTTCAAGCACAGAGGTAAATAGAGAAAATATCTTGGAACACTCAGTGCAAGGACAAAAACAAAAAAATATGCAACTAATGAAATATCTTAGAGCACTCAGAAGTTGACAGGTACATGATAGTATAGCTGCTTGCAACTGCTGTTTTCTTATCTGTGTTAATGTGTTTGAATGTTCACACTAACATGAGATTCATAAATATTTTAGTTCAGTGAGAATAAGCCCTATGAACCAGTAGTCTGTCCAGGCCATAAGCAGTCTGAGTTGTAGTATGTTAGATTTATAGAACAAACACAGGTCCAGTTCTTAGTCTTTATCCAAGTTTTGACCCAAATCCTACAGGAGTTAATCATGGCTTAATCCAGTATCTATTGCAGTTGCTGGAAAGCTCTCATACTCTGACTCTCTAGTGAGAGTCTTTTTACAAGGTGACAGTAAAAAGCTTCAAGATAAGAACAGAAGCAAAATCTGAACAACTGCAGTGCTATAGAAGCAAGATCTCAGATATTTCCCACTGACTTGGTTGAGGAAAACACTTCACACCTCCTTTGCTGGTCCTTAGAAGAACAAGGGTTTGTAGAAAATTTACTTTGTGGAAAATACATGCTTGAATTACCTATGCATAAGTCCCAGACAGTCAAGATTATTTTAAGCATTTTTTTGGGCATCACTTTCCAGCTTGGAGCAATTTTGCACTACCAGGAAGGCTCCAATCTAGGTCAGATTGACCAGTGGGTGTCTTGCAAACTTTGCCACTTTGGTGTTAAGTAGCAAGCCTCACAGAACAAAAATCATTTAAATCATGGAAATCTCAGTTAACTCTATTTCTGGGACTAACACCAACAAATAGATCTATGAGCTAAAAACATGGCAACAGAAGCATTTTGTCTGGATTATGCATTGGTGGAAGGACCAGGTCTGCGACCCACTTGATTTGGAGAGTAAAAGCCTATTTTTCTTATTGATGTCTGTAAAGTGATCAAGTGGTAAATATACCTCAAAGTTTCCACACTTAATTGGAATTGCTTCTAAATAAGAGTATAAGTAGAGTTTATTAGGCACCAAAGTGCGTATTTGAAGATATTTTAGCCAGACACAGGAAATGCTGAAGGCAGAGACAGCAGTAGACCAATCTGTCATAAATTCTTTGTTTCTATGCAATCATTGAAAACAACTATTTAGAATTCCTGCATCAAGTCTAAGCCATTGAAATCAACTATCATAAAACTGTATGCATAAAACAACGATACGTATATAGTGGCAAAAGAGGGTGAATTAATGTTTCTAATTGATGTTTGGAAATTGACAACTACTTGTTCTGTTGGCCAAGGGAAACATCTGGAAGAGATAGAAAATAATGACATTTATACATAAGGATTCCTTAGTGAGTCAGCACTTCAAGGTGCACTATCTCCTCCAGGGCATTGACAGTCTCAATTTAATGAGATTTTCAAAAGCATGGTAATAGCAATGTAGAAGCATTTGCCTTGGCTACCTCGTGGGAGAAGGAGGATCTTTATGCTTGTGATGATTGTTCAGCATGGTTGTGAAATTAATTTTGGACATATCGAGTAGGAAAAACTACAGTGATATGATCCTCCAGAAAGTCACTTTCTACAGTTATCTGCACCATGCATTGTAGCTCAGGACACAAATAGTAAAGGATTTCCTTAGCTTTCATAAGTTTCTTAGATGTCTGTTGGATTCAACATTCGGTGTCTTCTTATTTTGTAGATATATTTATGTTCTGCTGACTTTATTACTAAATTATTTTCTTCAGGCAATATTTTTATCATTAATTACATACATGGAAAATTCTGGAAGCAATTTAAACAGAAAAATCAAATGCATTTACAAATGCATGCTCCTTAGAAGATCTTTGCGAGAATCACTGGATTCTCACTGGTGAAATAACCAGTTTGGGGTTTGAGAGGTATACAGACTGAGTGTATTACCTGTCATCCTTCTCAGGAATGTTACCGAGCTTCATTAATTTCAGAAAAGTGCAGACACAATTGTGCCTTAGCAGTTACAGTCTTCCCTAAATGTTTTTGTTGCATGCAGAAAATGTACTGTTAATATAAGATAGTGCACATCTCAAGAAAACTCAAACATTTCTGACTGAAGATACTTGTGAGACACAAGGTGAGTCTCTCTCCTGTGAGGAGCAGCTGATGTTGTTTAGACTGGAGAAAAGGAGACACAGGGGAGACCTTATAATTCTCCACAATTGCCTGAAAGGAGGCTGTAGCCAGCTGAGGGTTGGCCTCTTCTTCCAGGCAACCAGCAACAAGACAAGAGGACACAGTCTTAAGCTGCACCAGGGGTGGTTTAGCCTGGATATTAGGAAGAAGTTGATCACAAAAGAGTGATTGGGCATTGGAATGAGCTGCCCCAGGTAGTCAAGTCCCAGTCCCTGGAGGTGTTTAATACAAGACTGGATGTGGTACTCAGCACCATGGGCAACTCAACGAGATGCTGTTAGGTCATAGGTTGAACTTGATGCTCTCTCTAGCCTAGATGATTCTATGAATCTGTGATTCTTTGTTATAGAAAGAACCCAGAAAATGTTATTGTTTAGTTATTGGGTTTTTCTGAGATGAATGAAGTTGGGAAAAACAAATTCATTTTTTTTAATCTCTAGCATCTTCTAATATAGTTTAAATGAGATCTGTCTTACACTGTCTTTGTATTTATGCTCTTTAGATGACAGATCTTGTAGGAAGGTGTTCATGAATAGAGGCATGCTGAGAGGGTAGGAGTTTCTTAGGCACTCTTGTAAAATTCCTTACTCAAAATTTTCAAGCTGTATACAGGGAAAAATCTGCCTAATTTCTTCCTTCTATATTTTTCTTCATAAACAGCTAAACTTTCTAGATGAGTTCTTTAAAGAAATCCCAGTAAGATTAGACAAAGCTAGTCAG
This sequence comes from Thryothorus ludovicianus, assembly GCA_013397245.1. NCBI lineage: Eukaryota > Metazoa > Chordata > Aves > Passeriformes > Certhiidae > Thryothorus > Thryothorus ludovicianus. The sequence continues at coordinate 62,249 of VZTB01012115.1, read as the reverse complement.
AAGACAAATTCAGATTATATCAGAGCCAAAGTAAAACATGAAGATGTGTCATTTGGCAGAGTCAGACACCCTGGGGGCTGAGCACTGGTTAGCGAAGTAGATGATTAAGGTTCTGCTTGATGCTGTGCTGGCATAGAATGATTAAATAAAGGTTTGAAACTGATCGTCTGTTAGCTTAGCTAAATTTCCCAGCCAACCAGTTGTGTGCAGATACACACTTGTTTTTCTTCATCCAGGAGGAAAATCAATTCTCAGTGTGAGAACAAGTTTTCTGATGCATTTATCATTTACCTCAAAACATTTAAACTAATGCATTAAAAAAAAACAAAACAAAAAATACCCCCTCCCTCAAGCTAATTCCACAGTAGAAGCACCATTTTAAGAATAGTCCTTTAAAAAGGTCAACTCAGAGCCCGCCTGTGTTTTCACTAAGCAATTTAGAAGCATGATAAGGCTATCAGGCCTCTTTCCTTATACAACTGGAGATTTTGAGAAATTTCATAGTCAAATTGTGCAATATCCTACTCTTAGGGGTAAGGGACACTCAGTATTTATAAATGCTTGTGGTTGGAAGGAAAAAGTCAGAGGGAACACAAGAATCCTCAGAGTTTATTAAGAAACTACATCCTTGGCATAGACATCAGCATGGCAATACTACTAATTAGGCACAGAGCACTGGGTTTTAGGTAATGGGGTGAGATGAAAAAGAAGAGAGAAAGAAAGAGATTAATTAGAGATGAAGGAAGAGAAAGAGAGTGAGAGAAAGAGAGAAAGAAACCACTAGTTCTGGCTCCAGTACTGATCCAGGGACAGGATGTCCAGGGTCTTGGGGTGCACATCCAGGCTAGTTTGAGGTACCCATTTATAGACAGGTTTTCCCCATCCTTAATATAGGTTTCTCACTTTCTATGCAAACTAGTTATCATTCACAGTCAGTTATTTCAGAGTCTTCTGGAAATGTGTCAGAGGGCTTCAGGGGTCTTCAGTGGTCTTCATCCTTCCTACTGTCAAATGTTCACTTCTCAGCTTCATTCCTGTGCTTGTGCTGTACTGTGTTGTGCTTATTTCCAGGAACTAGAAGAAGGATATTTGTCCTGGAAAAGTGCTGCCCTACCTCTTTACAATCCTCTTCTCCTGACACATCTTATTCTTCCACACAGT
>VZTB01012115.1:46829-60083 GCA_013397245.1 Thryothorus ludovicianus | reverse complement strand
TCTGTTAGCTTAGCTAAATTTCCCAGCCAACCAGTTGTGTGCAGATACACACTTGTTTTTCTTCATCCAGGAGGAAAATCAATTCTCAGTGTGAGAACAAGTTTTCTGATGCATTTATCATTTACCTCAAAACATTTAAACTAATGCATTAAAAAAAAACAAAACAAAAAATACCCCCTCCCTCAAGCTAATTCCACAGTAGAAGCACCATTTTAAGAATAGTCCTTTAAAAAGGTCAACTCAGAGCCCGCCTGTGTTTTCACTAAGCAATTTAGAAGCATGATAAGGCTATCAGGCCTCTTTCCTTATACAACTGGAGATTTTGAGAAATTTCATAGTCAAATTGTGCAATATCCTACTCTTAGGGGTAAGGGACACTCAGTATTTATAAATGCTTGTGGTTGGAAGGAAAAAGTCAGAGGGAACACAAGAATCCTCAGAGTTTATTAAGAAACTACATCCTTGGCATAGACATCAGCATGGCAATACTACTAATTAGGCACAGAGCACTGGGTTTTAGGTAATGGGGTGAGATGAAAAAGAAGAGAGAAAGAAAGAGATTAATTAGAGATGAAGGAAGAGAAAGAGAGTGAGAGAAAGAGAGAAAGAAACCACTAGTTCTGGCTCCAGTACTGATCCAGGGACAGGATGTCCAGGGTCTTGGGGTGCACATCCAGGCTAGTTTGAGGTACCCATTTATAGACAGGTTTTCCCCATCCTTAATATAGGTTTCTCACTTTCTATGCAAACTAGTTATCATTCACAGTCAGTTATTTCAGAGTCTTCTGGAAATGTGTCAGAGGGCTTCAGGGGTCTTCAGTGGTCTTCATCCTTCCTACTGTCAAATGTTCACTTCTCAGCTTCATTCCTGTGCTTGTGCTGTACTGTGTTGTGCTTATTTCCAGGAACTAGAAGAAGGATATTTGTCCTGGAAAAGTGCTGCCCTACCTCCTTACAATCCTCTTCTCCTGACACATCTTATTCTTCCACACAGTGGGTTATTAGCAATAATCCTTGTCTGTTATTACTAACGATCCTTGGGTAGCAGTCAGTGTTTGAGACACACACATCAGACCCTTATCTTCTAAGATTCTACAAATTTCCTCTACTAAACCAGATAATGTTTTAAAATGCTGGGATTTCTTGTGGAACCACAACTCAATATATGATCAAGCTTCTAGAAATGCTGGATTAAGAGGATTTTGCAAGGCTGAGTTCAGCAACATGCAGCAACTGGTCCAGTATACCAGAACTCAGGACACAGATTCTTGAATATTGCAGTACAAATCATACATATCAAAGACATTTGTGAGTAAAGGAAATAGAATGTAGTGTACTAATTTCTTTGGAAGTAATAAGCAGTTTCAGGGTATGATTAAGTATCATCTGTTTGACAACTGCAGTATTAGATTCAAACAAAAAGAAAATATTAAACTTACCTACCACTAATCAATAAAATACTTAATATATTTATTAAATGAACAATTTTCCAGAAATTTCTGTTGTTTATAATTTGTATTTAAAATTTCCTCAGAAAATAAAATTACAAGGACCCAAAAATCTCTTAAGATTTGCACACTCTTATTTTTCAGAATGCAGTAGTATTTCTGTGTGCAGCACATCTTGAAGCTTACTTGCTTTGTTCTCTTTCTTCCTCTGTCAAGCAGTCTCTTCTCAGCTATTTAAGCTTGTATGAGCACATTTCATCCATGTTGGCTCTCTTTTCTACTTATCTCAGAAATGTTTCTGTAGCCTATAGATGTATCATCATCTAAAATATTATCTACCTAAATTGTTTTATCCATACACTGGGCTATAAAGTCCTTAATACAGAGACAATATGTAGTCAGCATGCAGCTGATGCATACAAAATGTAGCCAAGTCTTTAAAAGTAATTGCTAATTTTGAATCATTCAAACAGATGACTTGTAGACTTCAGAAACAGAGGATGCTGAGTATCACCATTAAAATGTACCAGCCTGAAAATGACTGGTGCTAATGTTGAGGACAATGGTAGTTGCTGGAGTTTTGACCATTGCTGTGCTTATTCTGTACTAAGACAGGAGGCTTATTTGTCATAAGAAGACTAATCTTCAAGGACTTGGGTTTTCTGAAGGCTCAGAACCAAATCTCAGATATCATCAGAGGCCAGGGCTTTAAACAACCTCTTATCTCCACTGGTGAGCCAAATATCATTTCAGTATATTATTAGGTTTGCATTTCTTGTCTAAAAATAGAATGGATACCTATGTTCTCAGGCTTCTTACCTGTAGGTGGTTTATTCTACCTCTGCTCTAATCTAAAATCCAAAGAGTTAAAGACACGAAAGTGTTCACTTTTTACACCAGGAGTGGCTTCTGCTGATTTTTTGCTTTAAGAGTCTGTGAAGTCTAAGTGAAAGCAAAAAGAACATATTTTTGCAGCATGTATCAATCTTCTGGTAGTCTTTGATCTCTTTAAGGGAATTCATGGTCTAAATGACTACCACACTTTTATAGAAATAACTGAAACCTGGATTTGAAGTAATTGACACCAAAGGGAAAACATGTTAAAAGTAGTAATCTCTATTCACCACTTAATTTTTTTCCAGTACTGATACTTCAAAGGTAAACTAATCTTTTTTTTCCTTGAAAACTAGAGATTTTGCCAAAGTAAAGACATTATATTATAAAAGCAGATATGTACACACTATTCACAAGGAAGACACCTAAGAAAGTTTCAAGAAAAAATATTTTTGTCAATAAAATCATTACCTTAAGAATTTTTTCTCATTGAAATTTGTCTTATTTCAGTCCTAAGTGAAATTAGAAAAAAAGAAAAAAAAGAAAAATCAAACCAGCCCAAACCCAAAAACCTGTAAGCCACATTGTGCACAAGTAAGACTTCTGAAATTTACCTCTTGTGAATTTGTATTTTGCAAAACTCTTGTGTTTTGTCATAGCATCAGCTCTCCTCTACACACTGGGGAATGAACTCTTGACTGATACAGTTAATAGGGGGAGAAAATGTGGATGATTGTTGTAGCAGACCTCTCATTAGGGGTAGAAATGAGCCAAGATACCAACACTTATCAACGTGCAAAAGGGTCCTGATTTATTCTTTAGAGTTTAGCCATCCTGACTCTGATTACAGCAAGCTCCTATTGTAGGATGCAATTGTAGACTGTGACTGCAGGTACTGGTTTGCAGACTCTGAACAGGCCTTAGCCAGCTCGACTGTGACTGCAGGCTCCAACTCCTTCAGACCTCACAGCAGATCTTTTAGAGCAACAACTCTCATCCTTGTTTCATTCTTCTTTGTGTCTCTCTAGATTGTTCCTTTTTCCTTAGGGCTCCTCTGTCCCCACAAGTCATTTTCCTCAAGGTCTTCTTCCCCAGGGTCCTGTTCCTCTAAGGCTCCTCTACGGCCTTAGAGCAGCCAACCCACCCCTTTTATCACACTTATCTTCATTAGTCACAGCTGCAACCCATTAAGAGCTGTTCCTCTTTGGTAATTAATACATCTATAATTTATCAGGGCGAGGTTGCCTTCTTGTACACCCACAGAGGACCAGCTTCTACTGGTTTATATAGGTAGATGTGATAACAGAAGAGGATATGCTGGGATTTACTCTTGCTACCTCTGTTAATTTTCATGGACCAGATCACGTTCTCATGTGGAGGGTAATACACAAAGTTAATCAGAATAGAACTACACATAGTCCTTTGCAAGATACTAAGTTCTTTGTAGATGCTAAATGAGGCATATCTCAATAAATTCCCTTTCTGAAACCAATTTCTGAACCAGTCAGAGAGAATAAGACGTCTCAGAGCCTCTGTGGATTAGTGGAGTTGAGAGGCACCCACATGGGATTTCCTGGTCACTCTGTCAGATGTGGTGAAATTTCTCCCTCACGGGCTTGTCATGAGAACAGTGTCTAGAAAGAAAAGACATGACAAAGTATTTACATATATCAATGATATATCAAATTCCTTTCAAAATGAATGATATCATCAGTCTTAATTTCCAAAGAGAATTTCTTTATAGGCATGTCAAAGGATAGTGAAGTCCTGAACAATTTATTTTTAGCTTTTCCCCTTTCTCTCTGCATCCATGTTTGCTTTAATCATAGTCATTTAGGTGGTAGAGAGCAGCAGCATAAGAATAGAAATTCAAAACCTCTAACTAAAACTAAAAGCAAAGATTTGAAAATGGGATAGAATGTAATTAAATCACATCCAATTTTGAAAGTAATATGCATTCTTTTATTCACAGATAATGCATTGATTTCACTTCTTTAAAGTAGCTCCTTAATATCAGCATTTGACATACTATCTTGTAATTCAGATAGGATCTTGTTTCCATTTTTGTAGGATATTCTATATCTTCATTATGTCTTGGCCACTGCATCCAAGAGAAAAAACAGTGTGTTAAAGATGCCAGAAAAGAGGTGGTTGGCTCTGGTCTCTTGGAAAGATATTCTGTAAATTTGATCAGCCATTAAATTGTTTTCTAATTAATTTATACTTCATATATCGATGGAAAAAAAAATGTAATTAAATGGAGCATCAGAGGTAAAAATTCAGGTAATGCTTCGTGGAATGGGGGGGCACTAGAGTCCATTTATTTCTAATTGCCATCACCGTGTTGCAAAATATTTAACAGTTAGAAGCATCTGCAGGTTTCCACAATGAGCCTTTCTTTTCAGTGATGTAAACTATGTTAAAACTTTCTTAGTAGTGAGAGACTTGATATTGGGCTCATTGTTACTGTGCTGAGATACTAACAGCAAAAAGTGAAAGGAATAAAGTTCAACATAAGTTTTGAGAGATTTCCAAAGAAAAAAGTGATTATAACTTCTCTTTTTTCAAAGGGTCAGTTGTTCAGTAAGGCAGTCTCAGAGGGTGACATTACATTATTATACCTATTTGTCACCTAAATTAAAGCCATTTAGTCTGTTATTTAGTGTGCAGCTGCAGAACTGATGTGTTTTATTTTATTTTTAATGTGCTTTTTTTATAGATGGCAGAAAGAAAACTCTATATGGAGGTAAAAATCACATAAACTCTAAAGATGTTGCTTATGATAAGAACTGTCTCTGGCAAGAGGAACAATAATCTGAACAGATCAAAATGCTCTCCTTTGTTACATATATCTTACTTGTTGGTTAAAAACACAGCAGTACAGAGATATCCCTTTAAACAGACATCTTATTTTCTTTACATTTGTTCTGTTTTTCTGATAAAGTACTTTACCTAAAACAGACATAGGTGCATTTGTGCAGCCACAGGAACTATTTCACATGTTGTGACCATGGGTAGTGTCTTCTTAATTATGAAATAACTTCATTTCTATTTCATATGTCACTGCTACCATTATTTTATGTACTGCTATGTATTTTATTTTACTTATGTTTAAAATATTTGATTGGTCTACCAGGAATAAGAAACAATATTGACAAGACAGATGACCATGTAGAAAACTTGGAGAAATGCAAGACTGCTGCAAGATGAAATCTGAACAGCTCTACTCCCCATTTGAATCTAAGTAGAAGTTTGTTCAAAATTTCTTCAAATTCAGGTCTAATTTTAATTCATTTCTTGCTTTACTATTCAGAGTGCTTATCATCATACTGTGTTAGCCAGAGGCAGTATTTCTATCAGAATGATAAAGTGCTGTCCTGGTTGGTCAGTTGTCCAAATCTGTGAATAATTTTTATATATGCTATAAGATATATAAATTTATTTTCCTGGAAGACTATTTCCTCCCAAGGTTTCTCCCTATTTCTACATCTAGTTTTCATTTTGACTCTTGGTGACCTTCTAATAAGCACACTCCTTTCATATATTTTGCTACATTTTTACATTTTTTTTTCATACTAAAGTGTCATTTGTCATACCTTCTTGGGATTTTTTTCAGTCTCTTTGCTTTTGATTGCTTTTGTAAATTGCACATCAGTTCTTTATTGTCTCATTAAAACTCCATTGTATTTTTTATATTTCCAAAGAAGCACATTTATATGTCAGAGAACAATAGTAGTGACTTATAACAGTGTTCTACTCTGCTTTTATTCAAAGCAGTTGCCACATGTACACAGTCCTACATCCAAGTACTCTGAACAAGGGTATGTGCCCAGGATTCAGCAGTTTTATCAAAGTACCCATATACAAACAGGCATACAATGGAGTTTACTTTTCTGTGGGCAGTAGTAGTGGAATTACATCACAGGGTGCCAGGCTCCAGGAGGGTGTTGCAAGCAGTAGAGTTACACTGAGTTTTTAGTGATGGAATCATATGGTGCAAGTTTGTGGTTGGCAGCTGGTGGAGTCAGTCTGGGCTAGTTTTGAAGGCTCATGGTTCTGCACTTTGACAGAGTGATCTGATGATTGGGAAATCCTGAATGGTGACACTGATTATGATTCAGCATGATCTCATCTTTCTGCTGCTGAAACTGACACTGAGGAAAATGGTGAGACCTCGGACTGAAATGCAGTCCTATCTGTTTCTTATTTATGTCTGCACAAATTCTCTTTTGCGGATATTTTCTGAAATGACTCATGACCTATCAGCATTTCACTGAGGTGTTGTCCTTGTCTGTTTAAGTCTTTCTAGTGTGGAATGACAGGAAGTAATGTCATCCATGACAGAAGGAGAAACCAGCAGGGAACATCTTAGCACCCTGTCAAGGCAGGTCTGCAACTTTTTTATCACAGCGCAAGAGGAAAACCCGGCTTTGTAATTATGACTCACTGATTTTGGGTAGATCAATTAAAAGAGCAACAAAAATAACTTATATAACAACTAGTTTTCCCTCTGTCTCGTGGAGTTCTTCATCCATGTGCAGCATTCCTTTCTGTTTGCAGCGATCATCACGCCTGAAGGCAACCTGGAAACATGTCCTGTTAGAGAAAGGCTCCAGCTCCCTCAACATTCTTCTTCTTTTTTTTTTAATATATGAAGAACGAAGGACTTATTTACTTCTCTCACATTTTCTCAGCCATTCTTCTCCTATCAGATGATGGTTAGAAAGAGGTTTTCCTCAGAATTTCCCTTTTGATTCAAGCTAATCTGACAAATCAAAGTTTAAACTGCAAAATTAAATTATTCTTCTAGTTTGTTCATCTCTGTGGTTAATTTAATTGATATGAATAAAGTAATCTTCTAATTTTTGCAAAAGGAAACGAATAGCAAGATTTAAATTCTTTTTGACTGGTCACAACATGAAGATCTCTTAACTGTTAGACTTTCCACAAAAGTTCCTTTTAAATGACCAATGTTTCCTTTCATACACATTAAGAAAACAATTTTATATTTAAATAACACTTGATTTAAGTAATTATTATTTAACTTTTTAGTAAAAATGTTTATTGACTATCATTTAGATATTTTAATTTTTAAACAATAAATAAAACCCAAACCTACATTTAAATAATGCTAAATTTGTGAGCTCAAGCCAAGGAGCTCCAAAGTCAAGTTGAAAATATATCGTTATTTATGTTCAATTTAAGAAAAAAACTAACCAAAGCCCAAGGATGGAATTGGAAAGAGTCATGAAAGGTCCTGGCGTAAAAAAAAAAAAAATCATCTGAGTACATTAAAACTGTTATATTTTAAATCTTGTTTAACTTTAATTATTAAAACCAGCCACAATTACATACATTTGAAAGAAACAGATTCTTTAACCCTAAAAGCTTTAAGAAATATAAATCTGTGGACAACTCAAGAAAATCCTAGAATGCGTGGAGGATAACTTCTGTCCTGGGTAAACCAAAATGTTTTAATCTATGTATATCAATGTCCAAATTTGTTACTGTCTCTTTAAAGCCAGGCACCGAGGCCAGAAACAGAAGTGCGAGGCCTGAGGGATTCCCTTCACAAAGTTGAAGTCACCCAAGACTCTTTTGCCTTGTGGTTTTTGCCTAAGGCAGAGGCTCGACTTAGTTTTTGGTATTTTTCCCCTCTTTTGTTTCCTTAAAATTCATTTCTTCTTATTGATGGGAAGGGATTAATTAAAAATAAGGTCAGGAAGCATTCTCGAGTTCCCCTTAAACTGCCTTAAACCAAGACAGCTTCCTAAGCCAGACAATACGGAGCCCTACAGAGGGAAGGTGATGATGGACCTGATAAGTCAGGAATGAGGGTGAGCTGCTTGGGAGCATCGAGGCTGGAGGCGGGCTGGGTTGCTGTGATCAGACACAAGTGGAGTTCACAGTCTTTAGAAATGTGGGGCAGGTAGGGAGTAAAGATAGGACCCAGCAAATATCCAGTTTTTCAAGGAGGTACTCAATAGGACCCCCTGGGAAACTGCCCTTGAGGAGCAGAACGGAGCTGGCAGATTATAAAGGGTATCTTCTGTAGAGCCCAAGAACCCGTGAGCACCAGGCACAAGAGATAAGGCAGGAAATGCAAGAGACTGGCATGGCTGAGTTGAGACCTGCTGGTCAAGATAAAACACGATAAGGATTTGCACCAGCAAGGGAGACAAGGACAGGTACCCTGGAAATAATATAGAGACACAGTCCCATTGTGCAGGACTGAGGTGAGGAGCACAAAGTCAAAGCATTATTTATATCAGGATGTTAACAAAACAGACTAAGAACTATCAAAGTACAGATTTTGTTTAAAAATAAAATACAGAAAAACTTATTTTTACGCAATTGTAAGAAACAACTTATAACCTTGATGCATGATGCTTCCTATATTTCTTTGCATGTGTATTCCAAAAGCATCTTTCTGTATTCCATATGAATATAATGGCTTCTATACAAGCTTCTGACGATGATTCAGTTTCTTACACATCTCCTATATTGTCACCTGCTTTGTGGCTGCTGCCTTTGAAGACCACAGATGGTGCCTAATTCCTGTGCAAATTCACCAGGTGCACAAATGGGTTTTGAGTATTGTAGGATATCTCGAATGGGACAAGGTACCCATCTTTATGCATCCCCTAGTTTAATTCTACAACTGAATATATCCACAACCTCCATGTTTAATATGCGATTGGTTTTAAGGGATATATCCAGGTTAGCTAGTCTTCATAGATAAAAACAGGGATTAAGACTGCTTTTCTGAGATGAGTCCATAGCGTATGAATGGAAAAATAAGTTATGGGTGATTCACCTGACCTGAAATGGCAGAGAAGTTGGTTTAGAAAAGTTAGCTTTAGTTATGTATTATCTAGAGGATAAACTTCATCTCTAAATAAATAAACAAACACTATTAAGTGAAGATAGCCCTAACTTATGGATGTAAAGACTGTTTGCTGAAGTAATAGTTCCTCATTCTTCCTTTAGCTACGCTACTTAGAAGGTGGTCAGAAAGAACACCCAGATCCTTCCAAGGGACCTTAAGCGTATATTCTGCTTGTTTCTTCTCTTTCCTTGTCCCCTGTAAAAATTTGATTCAAGATTTATTTTGAAGACAGAAAGCTAGCTTTACATCTATAAGAATTATGTCTTATTTATTCAAATATAAGTAGTGTTTATTTGAATACTGCTGAAGCTGAAGAGGAAAGATTTTTTTCTTAAATTGTATCTTTCTGATTATGATTCATTCCTCTTGTTACTGTCATTAGAAACTGCTCTGAGAAGATGAAAAGCATGTGGCAGCCATATATTATTTCACCTAGAATCCCTGGATCACATTGAAGATTGGAGGAAAGTCAAATCAAATAACCTGACTGATATTAAGTCAATATTGTTATTAATTTTCCTCTTCCTTTTCTTCTACTGTCTCAGATGGGATGCACCAACCTAGCATGCACATGGAAAACAGATCTTAAATTCATGGAACTTCCAGTTTGATTACCCTTTATTACAGAAGCTTGATGTGAATATAAGGGCAGAATTCTAATCAGAGAAATGGAGATCCTTTTCAACTGACGAAGCACAAAAAGTGTTTATGAACTGATATCTCAGAGAGATAGCTTTTTCCTCAAATTGCAACTTCTGTATGTAAAGTGTATGAGGGATAATATATTGTCCAGAAATTCATACAGGGAAAAGCTTATGCCAAAAGAGTACTATCAAGTTTGCAAAGACGAGCACTACAATATTAAGGAAAGCTGGCAACTTTACTTAAAGTCTGTTAATTTCCTATCACTGTGGTTAAAGTGATCACATGCTACTTTTTCCATTGGATTTCTTCATCTGATACTCAGAGAATGATGAATTAGTCTGCGGCCTTTGCTCAGATTTTATCCATGGAGACATATGGACTTGTTCTTAGGATAACCATCAGAATTCTATTTTAGGACTTCCCAGGCAGCTGCAGGGTCACATGTTCTTGCAACACTATGGAATTTTTTATATAAACGTAGATATGGAATATCTACGTTTATATAAAGAAAACTATGCATGGACTAAAAAGTTCAAAAAAGTAGAAATTCAATAATCACATTTAAGATGATGGAGTAAGGAATAGCTATAGTAGAGGGATAGGCTGTCGTTCTTTAGCTGTTCACATTTGTTGAATTTTGTTGTCTATCATGAAGCTCTGCATATTGGCTTTCAATTTCTGCATAACGGCTTTCAATTTGGTAAAATTATAAGAAAATGAAAAAAATTATTACCCAGCTATTTTTCAATAACTGTTAATGTATTGAACAATATCCAAAAATAATTGTCATATAATATCAATAATTGTCTGCTCCTTAGGAATGAATTGTACAAAATATGCTAATACCTTGTATGTGGTAATAGACTTCTCCAGATGAAACATATGTCTAATACTTAAAGGATTTGTTATAAACAGTGGAAAAAGTTTTAGAAAGCTTATGGAATTTGTGTTGCTCTAAAAATAATCAAGTTTTTTTAGATGAGAGTGCTGAAGAGAACTGTGGAAAATGGGACATAATTAAAGTTTATAAATTAAATTATTCTACTTTCCAAGGAATTAAAATAGAACTATAGTACTTAATTTCATTTTTCTTCCTTTGCTTATAAGACTGATAAAAGAGCAGCAGAAAGTGAAGGCCACAACACTGAATTGGGAGTCTTGAAAATGAGTCCTGCTTTCAGCTCTGCAAGTGATTTGCCTTCTGAATTCTTCATTTGCTTTTGGGATGAAATGTTTCAGGTTTGCCTTCCCTCCTTCCCTCCTTCCCTCCTTCCCTCCTTCCTCCCTCCTGTTGTGAAAGAGAAAGAATTTATACCTTGGTAAATCTTTGGTCCATACCTTGCCAAAACAGAAAACTGTACAGAAAAACAGACAATTAAAAGAAAATAAAAAGTAGATATAAATCTCATTTTGGTAATAATCCCTGACAAAACCAGGAAACATTTGGTTTAGTGCATTCTTAATATTCAGGCTCCAATATCTGAAAACTCCAAGCTCTTATTTAAACTATGACTAATTCTGACAGAAACCTATCTATAGGTCTGGCAATCCTTAAATTTTACTCTTAACAGATGAAGACGCTTTGGCTTGAATTTCCCCCCATATTAAAGTGTTACAGTCTGTCGTGGGATTAATTTGGTCTTTCCCGGCCAATGCACCAATTAATGTTGGGGGTTTATTTTTTGTTGTGAGATAGGATTAAAAGGAAAGAAAGCAAAGCAGATTCAAACTTGAAAACATACAAAGAAAACTTTATTAACAGAGTTAAAGGAGAAAAATAATAATGAGATAATCAGAACAAAATTCCAGACAACCTTTTTCTTTATTCACTGACGATGCAAAGATAAAGCCCACGACTTTTAGACAGTTTACTACCTTTAAAAATAGTCTGATCTTCAATTCACAGATTTTCCTGTGGCTTTGTCACAAACAGAAATAACTGCCTGGAAAGAAAATTATTTATTGTAGTGACAAAGCATTTCTCTTGTTATGCAGCTTTTATACAACTGCTTTTATAGACTGCATCAACTATTGGCGTGTTATTTTTAAGAATGAGCTATTTTAGTATACAACAGGTTTTTAATTTATCTCTAGAAACAAAAGGTTCCTTACTATCTTTTTTTAATTTCTCTCATTTCTCTTTGTCATTAAATCACAGTAATATCTATTTGTTTCAACTACTATTCCAACTCATAGCTGTATTAAAAATTGCTACTTTCCTCCGATACATTTCTATACATCACAGAGAAATTAAACAAAGTCTGATATATCAACTATATATATCTTTATCATAGCTTTACAAAAGAATTTAAATCTAAGTTCAAAACATTCTCTTCAATCCTTCAATTTAAAATCAAACCTCTTTCTTACTGACCTCAAGAGTTAAATTTTATCATTGATTGAAACAGTTTTTATAGAGTCTTACAATGTTGAAAGGTTAATTTGATTCGAGTTCTATATTGGGAATGTAACTTGGTGTTTCTCTGCTGCCATGTGGTCTCTGTCAAACATCATGTCGGCCTGGTCCTCCTGCAGTGTTGAGACTGAGAGAAAAAAAAACTGCAGCTGATGTTTTTGTCCTTTTTTACCTGCAGTAAAGTTGGTTTAAAGTAGCTGAAGAGATAGAGTTCGTTGTGAGCCATGTGGGAGTAGCTGTGGCTGTTTGGCCCCATCCTGGCTGCTGCAATCCTCACCCACATGGCTGCTCTTTGTCTCAGAACTGCTCTTGGTCTCGGAGTCTTTTCTGGCCTTGGGGCCTGGCAGGCTCCCCAGTGAGAGGCTTGGCCATCCCTCTCACAACCCCTCCAGGAACGGGAAAATCTCAGCCGGGCCAGGGAGACCAGATTAGCCCAGGCCCAGCCACCCCGGGCTGAGCAGGCTGACCCAGACCCCGCTCGGCCTGGGCCCCGCCGCCACCTTCCAAGGCTGGAAGTGAAGTGAATCCCCCCCAGCTCCCCTTTCTGTCCCAAGAATGCCCCTCCACAAAAAACACAGTAACTCCATTGGCTCCACCGAACAACGCCAACCCACGACGCAGTCTCAGTCAAATCACATCCTATCTGGCTTTAAACACAGTACAGAAACCCCTGCTAGCCTCAGTCCTCAATGCAGAGGCGGTTGCCATTGATCATGCTAACCCTGACTCATCATGTCCTATTTGGCCTAGGCTTACAGGAAGCTCACAAACTCCTGTGGTTGCCTACCCTACTTCAGGAGCTAAATCTCTTCCAAAGCCTGGGAAAATCTGATCTCAAATCCTGGACTAGCATCATGCTGAGGGTTGAATTTAACTGAGCTTGTCCAGCATACCTATCTCATCAAACTCTGCTGGTTGATTTTTTTTCCCTAAACCAGACAGGGTTAATGATAAACCAGTGTCCTATTCTAGACTGAGCATAGAATTCAAACATAGAAAAGAGACTAAGCCTTTTTTTTTTG
>VZTB01012115.1:9754-46770 GCA_013397245.1 Thryothorus ludovicianus | reverse complement strand
TAGGGAAATGGTTTAGTTTTGCACTTGGCAGCACTGGACTAACAGTTGGACTTGGTGATTATAATGGTCTTTTCTACCCTTAATTACTCTATAGTTATATAACAAACCTAGTTTTAACCTTAACTTGTAACCCCAGTTTTGTCACTTTGAAGGGCTGCTTAGATTTTCAAGTACTGGAGGCATTTGGCCGTCGTTGACTGGTTAAACAAATTGTTCAGACATTTGAGGGGCATGAATCTCTGGAGAAAATTTCTTTGTTATTCATCCTTAGTCTTCATGGTTTACCTTCCTTCTCAGTGTATTCTTTACCTCAAGGATATTTTTCATGATGGTGTACATTATAAAAAAGGCACAGTAAAAATCCAGCAATTCCATGTATAAATAAAATTCTAAATCACTTTTCCCTAACTTTTACATGTTGCCTTGGTTTGTTCTCAGTGACTGTGTAAAGTACTAATTTTACTCAAATTGAAATGTAACTGTGTGTATACATATAAATGAATGCATGTACAAGTGTGCATGCACATAAACACATCCTTTGTTTACGCAAGATACCATGCCCTGACCTGATTAAAACAGTGTGTGCAAGCTCTCTCAGCTGCAGTAAGAAATGGATATTCCTTTTAAGACTGCAAATTGCATAGCTTTGTGGTGTAAAAGAGGTACTAAATCCTGAACTGATGTTAAATGTTCTAACGCTGTTGATAGGGAGCTGTGTGCATTGAGTGCTATTGTCTGAATAGGGTTAACTTGCAGAAAATCAAGACACTGCAGTACAGACTCTCAAAGCATTGACTCTATCTCCCCAGATATGTGGAAATGTAATTGTGGGTTTGCACCAAATCAATCTGAGGCTGCTTTATTCACAACACATGATTTCTTACGATTGTTCTGATGAAACTTGTCACAGGATTATTGTGACTCATGGCTTTTTGCAACAGTACAGTTTATAACCCCCATGCAGAGGGAAAACAAATAGAATGAAATGGTGTAAGGTTTAAGTTTAGCATTCTTATTCATTAAAGGATTCTCAGTATTCACTCTATTGTTGCCATATACCAAATTAAAATAGTAGCTCCCTGAAACACCTGGAAATTTGGCCCATTTTTTATTTACATGTAGTCTGTTTTAATCATGAAACTCAAAATGCTGCACTGGTTCTTATTTCAGTCTGTCTCAGACTTACCATGTTTCATTACCAGCTCACTATATTTTTGGTGGTGAGGGTTCAGTTGGTGGTGAAGAATGTTATCAGGAGCTCTTTCTTTACACTGTATGTACTCCCTCAATTTTCTGCATACAGCCTAAAATTGCAGTCTGTTTTTCTGTGTAGTCAGTTACTTTTCAGCTTTGTGATGAATGCTTGATGCTAAACATATTAGGGATCCTTTATACAGCTACAATTAAAAGACTTTTTTGTTTTGATTATGGCATGTTTTCCAAGAAATAATTTATTGACCTCTCTTGAACAAAGCATACTGAAAAAGGGAAAATATATATTAGGATACATTTAATAGCAGTGATATCAATTATCTAAAGTAGTCTTATGGGAATATTCAGAAATGTAGAGTGAAATACATATGTAATGTAAATTTTTGCTGAACAAGAGACTGAAATGATACAAAATATGCTCAGAGCTCTATAGATTAATTCATGTAGATACAAACCCTGCAAAAATAAAATATACATTGCTTATATCTCTGATGATACTCTTCGTGACCTCTAAGACCACTGTTGATTCTTGATACTTATCTAATACCATCTTGCTTTTTAGTGTTCCCATTTAAAGTACTTATATACATGAGCTGTAATAAGGGTAAAATGTCCAGAAAGATGGATTTGCTGCATGCAGAAGTTAAAAAATCTTTAAGTGGTTCTTGCAAGAATCTATGTGAGTTTTGAGACATCTTGACTGAAACATCTCAAACAACATTAAAATTATTTTAAAAGGTATTGGTAGTGCATTTGCAGTCATTTGAAGAAAAAACATGCATATGGTTGTTCTGAAGTAGTATATGAAGTAATTTTAAAATAACTTTCACTTCCACTAATAAAATTAACAAAAATGCTAAAATAAATAGTAACTTATGGCACTAGTTCTTCACCAGTATTTTAGACTAGGATGTTCTGCAATCAACTGCGTTTATTGTGGAGCAATCTCAGAATATATGAACTGTTTTGGGAGTTTTTTGTCTGAAGCTAAGCTAGAAAATGTGATGAAGGTATGGATCAAGATAAAAGCCACAAATGGACCTTTCCCTGATATCCATGAGAGCTAGTCTGAAGCAATCCCCCTGCCACAGAACATATGTGGGAACTAACTCATCCCACAGACAGTACACAACTATGGCTGCGTTACATTTGCCAGTGCAGATGCTGCCTAACATGTACCTGCACTAGTGCATTTTTGGGTCTTGGTGCTCTGAAATGTAATTATATCAGTTACAGTTCTAGTTTCAAGTCAGATTCTGTACAAATGTAAAACTCAAAGCAAGTAAATTGAATGAAGTTAGAAGGTTCCATAGATACATAAGCACTGTAAGTATAGAATTCATAAACAATGCAGCATAGGAAGGCAAGCTCATCAATAATGGACTACATATTTAGAATATAGATTTATTAATAATAGATGCAGAAAGAACAGAAAAGGAAAGAGTTCTCTTTCAGGGAAAACAAGTTTTCGAAGGAGCCTACCTGAGATTTCTGAAGAGATATGGGGCAACTACAAAACTAAAACTGGAAATTAGAAAGATATGCACTGTTTGACCAGACAGAGCTTCATGACAGGAAGATAACAGAAATCAAAAGCAGAACCTGCTTAACCTCCTGTCCTAGGTCCAGCTATTTAGAGTCTGTGGTAAACATAATACACTTGGGATGATGGATGACTTTGTTTTCATGTTTCTAATAACATTCTCGAGCAGGCTAATCATATACCTGAGAACATATCAAATTACATGTGCTTAATCATTTTCATGGGAAAGATACAATGTGCACAAGGTTTGGATGCTGTAACCATTATTAGCATGATCAGTGTAACAGCATGACTGCATGAGTCCTGGTAGAAAAGAAAAATTTTTGCAGGTCTCAGTTACATATACGTATATGGACATTAAAGCACATTCCTATTCTATAGTACATACAATATAAAAGTTATGATTGTTTGATTTGTTATATAAGACCAAGGAACTACTAGGAGCCTTGATCAGATCTGAAAGTAGTGTGAAGTTGGAATGCAATCCACTTAAATGGTTAATAATCAGCCTGAATAATATGTCACAGAAGGAGTGGTCTAAAAATTGTCTTTGTCATCAAAGCCTTAATGAAAATACTGAACTCAATTTGGAAAAGTTTTATTTTTGTGGAACCTGTATACTTAGGTCATTTATGTGTAATTGCAGTCATCTGAAATTTGAGATTTATTTTCAGTATAATTTTGGCAATTCATTTAAAGCCCATGAAGAGAATGTCATATACAGAAATTGACTTATTCTATCTCTCTGAACTACTGAGATATTTGGGAGTCCCTATTTTGAGACTTTAAAGTAGCTTAGAAAATTCTATATACTGGGTAAATTTTTTTAGAGGGATGAAGTTGTTTGAGTTGAAAATCAATAAAAAAAGCATAGCATCTCCAGAAAGCACATCTCTTCACCCAGAGATTGATATAAAACAGATGGCTTTTGAGTTTATACATTACTTTAGATTACTCTCCTACCTTTTTTAGATATCAGTTTTGGGATCTACATGACCTCTTCTAAACAGCAAAGACTGGCACTCTAGATAGTCTTCTTAGACTTCTCTTCCATGCAGCTAAGGTGCTTCCAAGGTGCAGTCCATTTAACTCTAAAGAAGTTGTCTAAAATATCTCAGGTATATTGTGCCCTAAACCACTTATATCCCTTTATGTAAGGAGGCCAGGGACTTCATGTGCTCGACTCTATGTTGTGGAAATTTCAAGTAATACAGGTAATTGCCTGAGAATTCAATCCTTGTAACCTAAATACAAACAAAGAACTTTAGATATAGTGCTGTCTGTTTCTGAATATCTGCTCACACCTTCTCTGTTCGGCTTGCTTGTACATAGGCAAGTAACTTCAATGGGTCACTTGTACCGTAAGAAGCAAGCCCCAGTAATAAGAACAAGATGACTGGAAGCAAAATTTACACTGTATTGCAAAAGGTTAGTCTTTCTGGGATCAGATAGAGTAGAAATACTAAAAATCTTAATAGTGCTGTTTCATGGCTGCCATATTTTGGATCATCTGCATCTACGAGTATTGAAGGGAGGGTGCCAAGAGGATGATTCCAGGCTCTTCTCAGTGGTACCAAGCAAGGAGCAATGGGCAGAAACTGAGTATGAAGAAATTCCACCTGAACACAAGGAAGAACTTATTTAGTGTGCAGGTGACTGAGCACTGGAACAGATTGGCCAGCAATGCTGGAGCCTCCCTACTGGAGATATTCAAGACCAATCTGCAGTGTTGTGCTGTGTGCTCCAGGATGATCCTGCCTGAGCAGGGAGGAGGGACCAGATTATCTTCTGTGATATCTTCCAACCTGATTCATTCTGTTTCTGTGACAACATGATAAAACAATTGAGTTACTGTGGTCTTCCACTATCTGGGCAACAGCAAATGCTGGTGCTTTAATGCAGCTCTTTCAAAATTATGTAAAGACAAACAATTAAGTGCAGTTTGTAGTTGGAGAAGCTGTTTCACTGTGCTTCTTGTCAAGGCTTTTCAGAACTGCCATTCTAAGAAGAATATAGCTAAAAGTAGGGAGCTAATTGAAATAATAGCTTTTAATAGTTGAAAAATCCACAAATTCTACTGGCATTTCAGAAAAGCAATTTAAGAATTTGATTCTTGTCTCTCTAGAAAAGTTTCTGTTTCTCTTTGCTTCTATGATCTGCCTTTTTAGCAGAACATATGGTGACTACCTGACCCTGTACACGCAGTCTGGCAGAATCCAGGCAGAGAACTAGGCACTGCACACTGAAATGTTTCTGAAAATGATCATTTGATGTGACCATTTTTCTTCCAGGTCTCTGTTGCTGCTGTTAACAACCAACTGAGTAAAATGACCAAGGATATATTGTTCTCTGTGTATATATATCTGCCCTTCTGCTGTATATGTACAATATGTTCTAGGGCATGAAAGGATGTCAAACTGCCAAGAACTACAACACATGTACACTGTAGAAACACTGACATCTCCTTTAACCCTTCCATGGCCAGTTCAGGTACACAAGGACTGTGATTTTGACCTTAATTGAGAACANAAATTATTTATATATTTATATTATTGGAAGAAGAATTGAAACAACAGTGAAGTTTTGAATTTTAAAAATTCACTGATTTTTCTTTCAAACATAACTAAGTTGTTGCTTCCGCCTATGTTTGTGCATAATTGATATTTTTAACAATAACTGGACACGATTTGGAGATTGATTGCAAAGACTAAACACAATAAGATGATTAAAGGAGTTTTCTTCTTTCCTACCATTCAAAACCTACTTTAGGTCCGAGAATATTTCCTTGCTGTTCTTTTTCTGCTGTCCCTTGATGACAGCTGTACCCTGGATTTCAGTGGCTTAGACTGTTGGCCTTAGTCCCATATTATAACAAAAAGATGTTTTCTAGCTGAGAGAAATCATGTTGGCATCTTTACTCTGTGCTCACANCAAAAAACAAAACAAAAAAAAAAAAAAAAAGTGGGCTCTTTACATTTTGTGATTTCAACTCTTATCCTACCCAGATCAACAAAATATGTTTACTGTTGGAATCTTACTAATAAAAAATAGTTTTAGAATATTAAATTATTTATATATTTATATTATTGGAAGAAGAATTGAAACAACAGTGAAGTTTTGAATTTTAAAAATTCACTGATTTTTCTTTCAAACATAACTAAGTTGTTGCTTCCGCCTATGTTTGTGCATAATTGATATTTTTAACAATAACTGGACACGATTTGGAGATTGATTGCAAAGACTAAACACAATAAGATGATTAAAGGAGTTTTCTTCTTTCCTACCATTCAAAACCTACTTTAGGTCCGAGAATATTTCCTTGCTGTTCTTTTTCTGCTGTCCCTTGATGACAGCTGTACCCTGGATTTCAGTGGCTTAGACTGTTGGCCTTAGTCCCATATTATAACAAAAAGATGTTTTCTAGCTGAGAGAAATCATGTTGGCATCTTTACTCTGTGCTCACAAAATGGTCACACTTCCTTTTTCCTAATACATTGAAGATGGGAAGACAAATCTTGTATTTATAGATGACACAAAAAATACTCTGCATCTTTTCTTGTGGTTCTGTTTTGATGGGAAAAGCCTTTTCTTAGGCCTTTGCACAAAAAGAAAGCCAGTATGTCTGTGTTCTGGCTCACTATTCAACAATCTAATGCCATTCAAAAGTCCTGTAGTTTACAAAGGCAGCAAAAGGCTTGTGTATCTTGAAGCTGTTCATACCAATTCCTTTTTCATGGTATCTTTAATCTAATCTAAGTAGGAGTCCTTTCTTCTCCCTCCAAGAAGAGATACTGGCATGTGCAGGTGACAGCACAGCAGCAACCACTGTTGGCATAAACTCTGAGGATTCAAAAGACCTAACTTTGCAGATGAGTGAAGTCAGAGGGCCGCCAGTGGCTTCAAGTTTAGAGGCTCGAACCATTGCCTACTGAGTCCACAAAATTTTTGCTTGCTTTATATCATAATTTGCTGCAAACACTTTAAATAAAGGTGATTTTTTTCTTATTTGTAACATTAATAATACTAAAATCAATTTCAGAACCTTTTACCTCCTCTTCAGTCATGTTCCATTAAGCCAACGACCCATTTTTAACTAAAAATCTTAAAAAACGATTGAGATAAAAGTAGTGTTATGAATAATCCTTTGGGAGTTAGAACACCCCCTTCATTCTCCTTCCTTTATTTCTTCCCACCTCAGGCCCTCATAAAGTAATTTTTTTTTCTATTAGATCATCCTCAGGTCACCTACCTCTATGTTAACTGTGTCAATTTTTTATTGCAGACATGCACACACCTTTGTTCTGCCTGGGCATTCAAAAATTTTTTTGCTGGTTTTGCTTTTGTGGTGATTATGTTGTTGTTTTTCCTTTGCTTTGCATAGTCATAATTACATTATTTGGGCTTTTTGAAAAAGCATGCAAGAAAAATGTCATTGCTTTAGAGTGACTTTTCTCAATTAATGGTATCAGATAAAATAAGAGAAAATGCTTGCGAGGCACTGGTCAAAGAGAATGAGCCTCTTCATGTTAAGTAAACTTTGAGAAAAAACTTCAAAATTATCACTCTTGTATTGTTTATTGAGTTCAATCACAGATTATATTTGACCAAGCAAATAATACCATGATCCCAATTTCCCCCAAAATAAACAGAAAGTGGATATTTTCCACCTCTGTATCTATAAATAATATATGTCTTAAAGTTTGTACACAGTAAATAAATCAGTAGATTAGGACAGAGTTTAATTCTTTTCTCACATCATTTTTACAGCTACAATGACTTCAGTGAAATTTCTGTGGAGCTGAGATTCACTGATGAGAATTAAGCTTCTTGGTCTGAAGCAATGAGACTGAATTATAGGCATTTGACCGAGGCAATTTCATTAGTGATTAAAAAGCATACAGAAAGCAGATATATGGGGCATAAAGGAAAATAACTGGAAGTTTTGGAATGAATCCAGGGAGGAAAATGTTCTAACTTTACAAATTATAAAGGTATTCTTGTTCTTTCTCCACCTTTCTGCCAGCGAGTCTTTACCTGCATTCCCACTTGATGAAGCAAATATTTGGTATAATCTTTGGTGGGCAGATAATGATCTGTTGAAACTGACCAGCTTTAAATGAAGAAGTTTAATTTGCGTCACCCTATTACCTGGTGCGCCATGAGCCGAAGTGAATACAAGGTGGCTGAGGAAAGGAATGGTGGTGCTGAAGCAGAAATGTGAGGCAGTGACCCATACTATACTATCTAAACTATACTATCGAAACTCTGTAAAACTACACTACCCTTCCAGCTTAATGAGACTGAACTTTACTTAAGCACCTTCTGCTGGCAGTAGAGAGGGGTGTCCCCCAACCCAGAGCCTGGTTTATCCACCGTGATTTGCCTTCTCTAAGTTTATATTGAGCAGGAGAAAATACCAAAAGATTTAGCTCGCAACGAAAAGAAAATTTATGGCTGCAGTCTGCAGTGCAAAGGGACATGTCCCCTCCTACACGGTAGCACAACACTCAGCCTTTCAGAAAGCATTCCCAGCCTCACTTTTATACTGAATAATGTCATCTGTGCTATGATGTCTGTCCACAATGTGCATCAGCTGGTACTTTTGGGGTGAACCTGGAAATGGAGAGAGTAGGGAACCCACCATAGTATATCAAATTAGCAAGTACCCCAGGAGGTGAACAGAAAATGCACAGGTAATAATGAACAGCATGTACCTTGCTAATGTTTCTGACAACTGCAGTTTCAGTTTAATTATTCATATGAATATTTTGCTGGATTACTGCTGTTGCTAATGTGCTCTTGCATATTTTATAAAAGTGATGACCTGGAAGAAGTACTCTGTCTGACAGGCAGGGCAGCAAGCTGGGCTGCTTTTTAAAAGAGAGGACAGAGAAGTGAAAGCAGAACCATCCTCCTTTGTTACCTCAGCATGGCAGTCCTGTGCCTCCCCAGATCCCTGTGCAGATCAAGGACTTCAGTATGTAGCAAAAAAACCTTCACACTACATAAAGTGCATACCCATGGAGCTACAGTCATTCTACTTGTCGGAGAAAAATTGTTGCATGTGGAGATATTGTCAGTGACCTGTAGAGACTCCATGCAGCTGGTCCCATTTTGTACTGTGGAACAGCAACCTCTATTTTTGTTTGTGTTGGGGCAGCCTGTGACCTTAAGCAAAGGCACTTTGTTATGGTTTTACCTCCTTGCTAAACTGTCTGTGCTGATATTCCAGACAGATGTTTGCCTAACCTATTCTTAAAGACCTCCAGTAGTGGACAATCCACAATATCCCCAGACAATCTATTTCATTGCTTCATTATCATTGCTACTAGAAACTTTCCTAAATGGCATATTTATTATAATTGCTTGTAGTTACTAGTAACTGATTTCTGGGATACTAGATGTGTAAATAAAAGGGACTGTTCCTTCATAAGTCCTCTATTTTCACTTTTTAACAAATTTAAACAAACAGTTTGTATTTAAGAAAAGGGTCATTCCAGATAATGTTTAACTCTTTGCACTAGCCAGGAAAATTATATTCCATCAACTCAAAGCCCTATGCAATTGAAATAGTACAGAATAACCAGAAACTGGCTGTGAACACTATCATAGAAATATTCGTGGAAAACCTTTTGATACTGAATATGTTAAATTTTTTCATAAGGATGTAAATGTTTGCAGACCATCAGCCATTCCTTCATTTTGACATATTAAAACAGAATTTAATTTTTCCATAAACAGTGCATATCACAAAGTTTAGAGCTGCTATTAGAAAAATCAGTGTTTTCAGTGTATTCTTTGAGTTTCATCAAGGAAACAAGAATCAGAATACTCATTACTTTGCATGGATAAAAATGTGCTCAAGTCCAAACTGGGTATAAAATGTTATTGTTTTGATTAAGCAATATTTGTGCTTTGCATCAGTGTAATTACCTACAGGAGTTAAGTAGTAAGAAATCAAACCCACTAGAGTGGGTTTAGGTGCAGTTTCATTAGGTGAAGTCTGATTACGAAACCTTACGAATTGCTCCAAATCTGGAAAAATTTTGGAAGAGTAAGGTGTGTGGACATCCTTTAATTCTAAAACATGATGGAGCCAGCATTGAATATGAGCTGGTTAATTATGCTGATGCTTAATTTACAGGTTATCAAACCTGTAAATTAAGCATCAACAGTCTGGAATATTTATGCACCAGAAAGCCATAATATAGTACAAAAAGCAAAATAATTTAAATCACAAATGAAGAAACTTCATAGAATTTCTATATCCAGACCTCTAATGCCATATCTGCAACAATATTCATATTATTTGAAAGGTCATAAAAAGCCTAGAATCTCTTCATGAAAGCTGATTCTAGGAGCAATGGGGTCCCCGTGGACAATGTGAAATACAAATAGATTCAGATTAGACAGATTCTTAATTTCTGATATGACTAGTTATTATTAAGTAGAGTGTGCTTTGATCTCAAATATAGAATTAAGCAACAGCAATGAATAAAATCTCAAATTATTGCTGATCTTTATTCCTAGTAGTAATTTTAAAGAGTAAAACAGTTTTAGGGTCAAGTCATCCCATCAAATGAATTTAATAATATTGCTATAGCAATGTAATCCCAAGGAGGGCTATATTATAATGAGGATTGCAACAAGTTACTGAGACAAAGAAAATTGTATGTGTAGATATGTATGCAGTACAGAATGGCTGAATGACCTATCTCAGGGACTGTTGGTGATGCATACTCTAACTGCGCAGCTGACATTTTTCTTCCATGTTTCAAAAGTTTCAGTTTTGCAAAATAATCTAAAAAGAGAATAAAAGTTTTGCAAAAGGAAGCCTAAGCAATTGAAAATGAAAATAGAAAAACAAAAGCTGAAACATGCTGTATCATATTGCAATTCATGCATTATTTTTCCAGCAATACTTCAAATAACAAATATTTTGACAATGATGCAGACCAATTAACATTTTGTGCTTCATGGCACAGTAAGTCTTGTAGCTCCAGCAGTATCACATGATTATTTTATGTAATATATTTAAAGTTTTTGAATGGTCTTATAGTGAAAGCTAGAGAATCCATGAAATAAATTTGCAGGATGAAAGGACGGGTCTCTTTGAAATTCTTGCACAAGTTTATTTCCCTTTTAAAAGAAAGAGAAGCTTCAAAGAGGATGAAAATTTCTCCTTTCTCCTTGGATGGGAATTTTCCTCCTGGGTGAGTGTATGTCCATAGTATCCCTGCCTAACAATTCCTGATGCACTTTTGGAGAAGCAGAACTCAGTGGAAATTTTTTGCCCTTTTCTATGTATAGTGTTCTTCTGTACCATAAATATCTGGAGACAAATATAGTATTTGCTGTTAATCGACTGCTTCTGGTTTAGTAATAGTCCCTTTTATCATGTACAACCCTGGAATTCTGATTTTATATTATAACCTTTCTACTAAGCCTTTCTTAGAGATTCAAAAGTGTTATGTCACATAACCATAAAAAATGAGTTAGTCTTATTGCATTTTTAAGAAGAAGAGACACATGCAGAGATTAAGACTAGGAATATTAAGAGGATTCATTCAATGTGGGTGTTTCAAGCTCAGCACAAGTAAAAGCTTAGCTTAAATAGAAACATTGGTAAGCATTTCTGATAAGCTTGATCTTTGTGACTCCTTAAAAGACCAAACAGTGATATAGAGGGAGATCTCAGAATGGACTTAGGAAACCTGAACCCTCAATTCTGTGGTCTAACCACATGGAAAAGGGCTATAGCACATGAAACAAAGTCAAACACCAAATCAATATGGCAGATCTGTACTTGTTCAAAGGAATTTTTATGTTTGATCTGGGTTTAGCTTATCTATATATGTGGAGGCACAAAGGAAAAGAAGATTGACAAACCTCAAAGGTAAAAGTAATTCACAGAAATTCTCTTCTAAATCAAGATTATTATTTAATTTTTTAAAACAGAGAAGGAAGCTCTTTATAAACACTCTAATTTACCTAATGACTTTATGGGCTAAATTGTTAATAGGATAAGAATTCTCAGCAATAAGTAAATAATGTCAATTCTCATCAGATACAAGCTCATGCAGAGATTGAATGATGAGGGTAAAAGCTATCATGGAAACTTGAATCAAATTTATTAGCAGATGTTCAGTGGTGCAGAAGAATTATACATGAATAATAAAGTGCAATGCTAGCTGAGAGCTCTCGATTTCCCGCTTTTCCCAGGAAGTACCTTTTAATGGAGGCCTTTTCCCAGAAGCTTAACATTGTGTTGAATTATAATTAAACCATATTGAGAAAACATTCAAGTGACAACGATTTACAAATTATAAAATTATTTTGGGCTTAGCTTAGGGCTTTACTGACTAGAATGATTTCTTTGTTATGACCATATGTCTGTCAAGAAACTTGATTCAAATGCGAAAACTATTGGGATTTTGGAGACAGTTAAAAAAAAAAAAAGATGTTTTCTGCAGTTTTATTCTTGTTTAGTAAACTAAACATTTTGCAGTTGTCGAAGATCAAGAAACAGAAGTTCATAACAAATATAAGGGCATGAACCTCTAAAACATTTACCATGCCTACTTGTCACAGGCAAGGACACTGTTTCATGACCTGTTTGCCCATTCAGTGGCATGGACTGAAAGAGCAGGAAGACACATACTTTCACCTTCCCTTAAGGTATCCTCATTGCCATGGTCCCCTTTCATGAAATTGAACAGTGATTTCTTTCTGTCTCTGAGACAAACTACTCCTCATCAAAATAATCTTTATTTTGAGCAGCAATATGACACTGTACCCTTCTGGTCAGGGAGCTTAATTCATCACCCAAAAAGGTAACCTGAGAAGTGCATAGATGGATAGTGATATCCTAAAGGCTAAGGGACTGAGGATGACACATGAGAATGAAGAATAATGAATGGAAATCTAAAGATGTTATTTTTTTCTTTGTGAAATTTTATGTTTGTTATTATAAATATCTATAGAATCCAAGGTCACTCAATATCTGTGTATAGGGAAAGATTTGAAGGTCAGCTAATTCAGTCACCTAACACAGACATATCAAGCTTAAAAGGTGAGGGTCTTGACAGTTAAATGCCACTCTCCCCTTATTCTACGAGGCATTGAACTTGATACTGAAGGCTAAGAGAATATTTAGCTAAATCAAAACATTCATTTTTTTTGCAAGGTTGTTCTTCCTGGTCTTTCAGCTGTGTCCATGCAACTGCCCAGAGCAGCTTCAACAGCCAGGGTAAAGGGAATTAATTCCTTTCCCTTTCCAATGCATTGCATTCATTGTTAAGTCTACTGCTGAAAACAGGCACAGGTTCTACATCTTGACTTCATTGGTTGAAAATTCAGAAGTATGCTAAACTTGCTAACAATGCATTTTCAAAGGACACTGTGACATATTTTGGGGCCTGCTGTACTTAAAGTCTGATGATGTCTGTCAGCAGGTGAATTTCTAAAGTGCCTCAATTGGATTCTAAACTGGCTTTATTCCCCTTAAATTTGCTTTATTGCATGACAATTTCAGGGTAAAATAATACAAATAATAATCTTTAATACCTCACACTGGTGATTTTTACCATTGAAAGTGAATACTGAACTACCAGATAAATTATTCAGACAAAAAGATTACTAGAAGATTCATATTCTTTAACTCTACCTTCATAACTGTTGGTAGGAAAGATTTAAAACTGGAAGATTTGAGGAGAAGGAGGGAATAGTTTTGCTCAAAATCACATTGCAGCTGGGAAATCTAAAAATGTTGGTGTGGGAAAACTCCATTTCTTGTGCCTACTGTTGTTCATCCTCTGCATATGTTTGAAAACAAACCAGTGGGAGATTCCAAGTCAGAACTACAATTTAATAGGAAAATTAAAATAAAAGAAGAAAATACTGTCATAAACTGACACAGTCAGGATAGAACCTGACACCCTGTTGGTCAGGGTGGTGGCGGCGGCATCTTGCATTTGGTAACATCTTGCGTTGTAACCTAAGAGAGCCTGTTTTGAGAAGTAGAATTCCTGTGGTGAGGTAGTGCACTCGCACAGACATGCCCAAAGGTTTCTGCATAGTGAGGCAAGCAGCAAGCCATTCCCAACTCTCCTCTTTTTGTGTGCTAGGATGAGCTGAGCTGAACGGAGCCTGTGCTCCTGCATGTTCCTTATGCCCAACATTGTTAGGGAGGTAATGAAATCTACTCTTTGCATTTCAGCTGTGGTTTTGATGATTGCCCTTAGTTACTTGTCTGTGTTGATTCAGACAAGACAATTTGCAGCATATAATTACACATTTTTTTAGTTTTCTTTGTAAAGATATATTCAAAATTCATCTGTAACAGGCAACTTAACTGGAAAAGCTTAGAACAAAAAAAATATGCTAAAGAAAACTTTGTCTTCAGTATCTAATTTCTAGCTCATATAAATGTGATAAGGTACTCTGAAATGCACACATTACAAAAGATTGTTACACATTCCCTGTTTCTACTTTTATATATCTTTATATTGCTATAGCTCATCATATCTCTTGTGCAAACCCACTATCTATTGGGAACTGTATGTGTGCAGTCTCTCCACTCTCTCTTAGAAAAAGTCCTGCCTAACAGTAGATTCATATCAGAATATTGGAAACCACTGCATTTCCAGTTAATTGGCAAAACCTAGTCTTTTTAATATCTGAATTCAGAGAATTGCAGAAAAACAGTTCTGATAAGGACTTTGAATGTCTATCCTCTTGCTTTACAAAGACCAATTATGTCTATAGGATTTGTCTGTGATAATTCTCAAATATTAGGGCAGTATTGTTTGGTCTTGATTAAGGTGCACTCCCAACTGGAATACATGAGTCCTAAGATGAGGAAGGACTGAAGAATATGGGAATGCATTAATCTCATAAAAAAATTGACCTTTAAAAATGTGATATCTATTCTGGTGGTCAATTTTTATTTTACTTGCTATTATCTGTTACTTAGCATCACACTGACATTTTACTATTACTTTAAAGTTTTTATATATTTATTGCTTTGTACTTTTATTATGCTACATATCTGTGGGAGACCGTTTTCCTTCTACATTGCAAACTATAGGTATGTTATATGCTGCATTTTTATTGATTTGGCTTTTGAAAAATACCTGCAGCAAATATGCCTTAGTTTTAAAAAAACCTTCTTATTAGTTGAAATTTTAGTGGGTAGGCAATGAAATTTACTGCTCAGAATTGATGGGTAACAAATCCAACAACAGGTAGATGGGTTCATCAATTTCTTATTAAAAGGAAAAGCAAAGCACATGGTTAAAGGTCAAAGTATGAATAGTAACATGAATAAGAGGCTGAAGTGATCACATTGAAGGAGAGCAGTTCCATATTCAGAATCATATTTAAGACTTGTAGAATTATTTCTGGCTGGTTTTAGTTATCTCTAAATTGCTTGTTGGGGTTGAGAAGCAGGTCTTATATAGCAGAAGCTCTTCTAGTACAATAGTCATTCTTAGAAAATAGATTTCTTTTTTTTTTTACTTTAAATAACTAAACAACATCACCACAGATTAAATAGCACTTCTCATATGAAGCATATGTCTGAAAATGTTAGAAGCACCATTAGGTAAGTCAAACCAGAAAGTCAATGGGCCTAACTAATCTGAAATTCTGTACAGCAGTTTGCAGTGCTTGTGGTATCAGATTTGGACAGTAGATACCACATGGAAACTGAAGAGTACAGTCCTGCTTATTTCCTCCATGAATTGAGGGTATGGAAGGGTAAGTCAGGCTACAAAAATAATGTAAGTAGCTGGAATGGTAGATCTTTAAAGTAAATTTCCATTAAGCTCTCTTGGAAGAGATCACAGATTTCATTTAGACATCTTTCCTTTCTGCTGCTGCTGCAGTTGTATAAGTTTTACTTCCTGTTGGTACAGTGTTGGGAAACTGATTTAGATTTGACGCTGCTGTCCTGAGATCTCTAGAAATTAGGAATGGGTTATCCAGCTGGGTACATAGTGACAGGTGGAGTATCCCACCTGACTGCCCCTGTCTGCAATCTCTCTTACATCCTGTGTAGTATCTTTAAGCAGTGTGCAAATTTTTGCTGTTCTTTAGGAGTCACAGTGACCTTTCACATTTTTTGCTTAAGCCACTAAATTCTATCCCTTCATGTCTGACCCAAACGAGGTGTTGAAATATGTCATTAAGAGGAAGAATAGACACCTGCAGAATCAGTAAGTAGATTAATCATTCTTTGGAAATGCCATTGCCTCTGATTTACTACACAGAATAGACAAATTTTAGAAGGCTAAAGTAAAACAAGATGAATGTCTTGGAGACAAAGACATTAATGAAGTAATGTTTACAAATGGAGATGCATGATAAGGTGTTTGTTGTCCACAGAACATTCAGATCTCTGCATTATCCTCTACATGAAGTGCAATTACATTAGATTTTGCAATTTAAGGTTCTGTGTGAAAGAAGTTGCATATTTCACATTGAACTAAAATAGGAATTTCAAGTTCATTCTCTGAGAAGAATATTTCCCTTCAGTTTTTCATGTTGAAGAGTTGCACATCTAAACTTCTAAACCTGGGGAGGGAATGTAATGTAATGTAATGTGTCTTCAGCTCCCTGAATAAGTGTTTTAATTATTAAATATTATATGGTATTCAATAACAATTCAAATGCATTTACTCACAAATCAGTTTGTCTGATTTTTTTTTTTCTTGGTTAAAAACCCTACTCCTCTTGTCAGAGGCCCGATCTGATAATGTGTCATATCGGAATACCAGTTTAAAGGTGGGGCTAAGCTTGACCCTTATACTTGGCTTCATCACTCCAGCAGAAGCCTGAGGACCTCTCTGTGAATTGTGTGGAGGTTGCATGGCAGTGACTTTATTTTCTAGGATTACCTGTTCGCAGACTTTTTTCTTGACAGGGCATCAGGGTACATCTCCTCCTTCAGACTGGGAACTGGAGATTTAACTCTCCTCATTCCCCCAGTGTATAACAGAGCAGCAGAAGAAGGAAGAACAGTAGCCAGTCTTGTGAAAATTAAATCAGTATTTAGCTAACACCTGTCTCCACTGAGAGATTAGTTCTCTGAAAGAGAAGGAAAATGAAAATCAGAGCAACAGAAAAAATAATTATCTGGAGAGGATAAGGTGAACCTGTGTGTCTGAACCTTGGAAAGATCTTTAAGTTTGACCAGATTGAGTAAAGTGTTTCCTCCTCTATTTTAATTCTGAAGAAAGCATAAAAATGGAGATATTGTGGGTGAAATTGCTGCAGAATATCTCCTGGGGACCCAGACTCTGATCTGACTGGCAGCAAGGACATGGTGACAACATGTCCTGTCTGGCCCTCAGCCATAGAATCACATCCCCAGAGAGACAGGACTCTCCACATGCATTTGTACTTATTCTGTGTTAGTTGCAGATAGACATCTCAAAACATCAATCCTATCATTTTCCCTCTTCACAGATTCCCCTCACCAACAGCTGTATTTTGAAAAAAAATTAATAATTAGCATGCAAATAGATTGCCTTTGGAAGTATTTCCCAATACCAATAGCTAAGGATATCTGTCCCTTACATATATTTCACAACCTTCCTTTCTTTCTTTCTTGTCTGAGAAGCAGCCTTTTTGAGGAATTCTTCAATTATTTTCTCCTCATAATTTGACTGGTTCTATGAAATACCCCTTCAAATTTTCTACTAAGGAAATAATACACCTCACACAGTTGCAAATATATGTATTACGTGTCATAATTTTATTTTCCCTCACATTTTAAGTTTTAATGAAGCCAGAACTGATTACTGTGCCTCTGTGGGTCACAGGCATGTTTCTTTTTGTATCTTTTTGGTACTGCAAAAATTACTCTCAATAGACCGAAAAATCAAATTTAAATTAACAACTCAAATATTGCAGATATTAAACTTTTGAAACTGTGAGTGCAATGAGCACTCTCTCTATATACAGAACAGCAAAAATATAATTTGAAGTTTGAACTTTGAAAGGTGTCTTTCTCTCATTCCCATCACAAGCTCAAAACGAAAAGGAAGATAATTAGAGGAAAATTGTTATTTAAAAGCTTTCATTTTCTTAACTAAGTTGGTTACCTTACAGTTAGGGGGAAGACTTGTCAGTGAAATTGTGAAAGAGCTAACATCTTCCAGTAGATGAATAATCAGTAGCTGTTCATGAGGACACTGATGATTTTTCAAAACTTATTTCTTCATTTGAGTGAAGATGAAATTATGATCTCACCGTACGACAGCAAGGAAAAACAAGAAACTAGGCCCTCCTCTTTAGCTGAGGCAGGAAACACAGAGCCAAAACAGTCCCCTTTCTGGGACCTCTCCAAAGGAACTGACTCTGCCAGTTAAGAATGAATGGTAACATCTCAGATTGACAGAGTTCCTTTCTAATGGAGAGACATTTGGTTTTTGTAAATGACAAAATCCTACTTAAATTCCAGCAGATTTTAGGACATAGTCTATCACTCAAGAAATAGTCTAAAGTTTGAAGGTTGGGTAATGTGACCTTCAATCTGAAATAGTTTCTCTTCAATGAAGCTAGCCAATGGACTGACTCTAAGGCATCTGAACAGAGGAGATTGCAAATGTGAGGGAGAGCTTGGTTTGGTTGCCTGCATGTAGACATTTACTGACCATTTAGACATTTGACATTTTCTACCTGGATTGAAGAGAGCATATGGATGTGACATGAGTCACATCTCCAAATCTTGTGTTTAAGATATTCTAGAGCTTCTCAAATGATAGTACCATTGCAGTGTTCAGCCAAAATAGGTTCATGCTTCTAAAATTCCCATTATAATCTAGGGAGATTTAACACCTACTAAATTTAGGGAGTGATTCAGCTAACCAGACAGGAACTGTCCAAACACAAACGTTGAGTAGCTTTTCAGATGCCAGGTTTTACCCGGTATGTCTGCACAGACTGGTGGATATCACCCAAGGAGCAGTGAATGTCTATTGTAACACAAGGGCTCTCACACTCTAAAAACCTCGGTTGGAAATTGGAATATTTGTAGGCTGGGGGAATGTAAAACATCCAAAGAATCTTATTTTTAGGCAGCTAAATCCCATCATAAAGGAGGTATTTAATTTTACTTTAGAGTGAGCTGAATTGCTTTCTCTATTTTCTTCACTGACTTTTTCTCCACTAACTACATTTTGAGATAAGATATTTTGCATTATATTTAGCAGTTGTATGAAGCTGTAGGTAGATGCTTTAATCAGGCTTTAAATCTGACTTCTCAACTTGGAATAAACCTGGAGAAGTTAAGAAAAGAATAGCAGCCTGAACAAAGTTTGCCAATGTCTGACTGCTGTCTGGACTAAAATAGTCAAAAGTGAGTCATGAATATATTAGGAGATTAGATCATCTCTCTTCAAGTGAGTGTACTTCTCTCTTCAGCAGAGAGACAGATGCAAAGATAAAATATGAAGACCTTCTCGTTACCTTCCTTCCAGTCAACCTCTTCTTAGGTATCTCACACACTCAAGAAGACTCAGAGATAGAAGATGTTAGCAGCAGGTCAGAGCAGCACAGTGCTCTGCAGTAGGGAGCTATTACATCCCCGTGCACCTGCAAACAAGGAGTTGGCAGAAATCTATTTCATGATATTTCCTTTCCCAGATAACCTTTCCTAATCAGTATCCCATTTGCTTTTGCAAAATTAAATGCTGTAATTCCCTACTTGGCTTGAACACCCAAGCTTGTACAGCCCTCTAGACAAGAGAATTGAGAAAAGTGCTGGCTCTAGTGGAAAGAGGAGAGAATGTCACAGAGGAAATAAAAAACAATCTGTTCTAATGAAGAACCTGCACTCACAATGATGTAATACTGTGAGTTCAGCAGCTAATACAGGTCTGCAGGATCCCACAACACATTTTGACACTCCAGCTTCCTGATTGACTTAGTTGAATTCTCATAAAGTTAGATGATACTGGTAAATTCAGGGGTTAGGAAGGAGAGCTTTCTTTTAGTTGTTTTAGTATTTCCACATTTTTAAGTTCTTAGTACTATGAAAACATAACATTGAAATACAATTAAAATATTTTTGTTTCCTGCTCTCATCCATTTCACTAACAGACTATACACATATTTATAGACATTTAGTCAGTTTAAAAAAATACATATATATAAATGATGGATATAACTTTTGAATTCCTCTGATGTGAGCTACACATTCTTATTTCTCCATTCTAAAAGAGCTGGACTGTAATGCACTATATGACCCCATATGAAGGAAAAAAAAGGAGCCCAAATTTACTTACATTCCTGAGTGAATTACTGATATCAAGCTATGAAAGAGGAGAGGCCTGGATCCTTCCATAACATTCTTCCTATGCCTTTCAGACTAGCCTTCTGAGCAGGAGAGATTCCCAAGGCAGGGAAATAATAGCCCTAGTATCATCCTACCTCTGAGCAAAATTGACATAGTGTATCATAGAATCATAAAAACATAAACTCCTGGCCTTACACGGGATCCCATGAGTCACACCAAAATTTCCGAATGTTCCTTGAACTCAGAAAGTCTTAATGCTCTGACCACTTCCCTGGGAAGCCTGTTCCAGTGCTCAACCATTCTCTGGGTGAGAAACCTTTCCCTGATATCCACCCTAAATTTCCCCCAAGTCAGCTTCATGCTGTTTCCTTGAATCCTGCCACTGGTCACAAGAGTGAAGAGATTGGTACCTGGCCCTCCCCTTCCCCTCGTGAGGATGTTGAAGACCACAATGTCTCCCCTCAGTCTTGCCTTCTCCAGGCTGAACAGACCAAGTAACCTCAGCCTCTCCTCATAAAGCTTCCCCTTCAGACCCTTCACCATCTTCCAGTGTCCTACTTTGGACCTTCTCCAATAACTTAATGTCTATTTTATATTGTGGTGTCCAACAGTGCCCCCAGCACTCGAGGTGAGGTTGTCCTAGTGCAGAGCAGAGCAGGAGAATCCCCTCCCTTGCCTGGCTCTGATGCTGTGCCTGATGCCCCCTGGACAGGGTTGGCCCTCCTGGCTGC
Source organism: Thryothorus ludovicianus (assembly GCA_013397245.1). Lineage (NCBI taxonomy): Eukaryota > Metazoa > Chordata > Aves > Passeriformes > Certhiidae > Thryothorus > Thryothorus ludovicianus. The sequence goes on along the minus strand of VZTB01012115.1, from coordinate 25,982 downwards.
CAGGGCACAGCTGGCTCATCCAACTTGCAATTGTCCAGGATTCCCAGGTCCCTTTCTGCAGTGCTGCTCTTCAGTTGCTCATACCCTGGGTTATACACACAGCCAGGGTTGCTGCATCCCGGGTACAGAATCTGGGACTTGCCCTTGTTAAACTTCATACACTTAGCAATTGTCCATCTCTCTGATTTGTTGAGGTCTCTCTGTAGGGCCTCTCTGCCCTTGTGGGAGTCAGCAGCTTCTCCCACTTTAGTGTCATTTACAGACTTAGTGTTCAAGTCCTGTGTCCAAGCCATTAAAGGAGGTGTAACAGCAATGAGCAACAATTCTGTAATGTAACAGTCTTCAAATTTTGTACTGTTTGAAAGCCAAGTGCTGCTGTGGCAGAATGCAAAGAGAAAGGATGTGAGTAACTGGCATTTTAAGGGTTATCGTTATTTTTTTATGTATCTTCCTATAATTTGAACTTATTCTAATTTTCACATCCAGAGTATCTGTCATAATGATGTTGTTTCTACAAAGTACTGAAAGACTGATTAAAAAGGCAAATGTGAAGCTCTTTGAATACTTGTAACTTACAGGCATAAAAAAGAATCCTGTCTCTTTTCAGCTTGCACTCTTCAAGAGCTCAGAATTCTGTGAGATGGAGGCACTCATGCTATTAAAGAAACCTGTTCAAAATATTGTGAGACTGTGATTTAGATGAAGAAGTCACATATTTGTATTGTCAGTGTGCAAAAGTATGAAACTCCCCACCAAAAAATGTCAAAAAAATGGTGAAGTCTTGTTCTATCATTAATAAAATATGTTTGTTTGTTTGTTTTCAAACTCCAAATGCAGAAATGTCAGTACAGGAGTATTCTTTACAAAAAAGTAATGAACATAGTTGTCTTTTTCTACTGGTTTGTACAGCTTAAGAGGAGAGAGAGATGAAGATGTACTGAGTATAAAACACCATTGAAGTCTTCTGATTTGGTTTTGCTTATGGACTTCAGATATTAAATGCAAATATTTGCTGAAGGCTGCAGATGTGTGTTTCTGATACATTACTTCCAGAAAATTAAGTTGAAAGAAGTTGCATTACATTCTTTACAAAAAGTTGCTGTGTACTGTTGCTTTTTAACTTCCAAGAGTATGTTATGTTATCCCCTGTCCCCTCTTCCACCAAATAAACATCCTTTAGAGGGGGCTGACTAATGAGCTGCTCACTCTGTTTTTGTTTTGGCAAACTCTTGAGTTGAAGGATCTAATATTTCCCCAGTATACAAAACTTATAATCTTTTTAATCAAACAAAAAGTGATCAGAGTGTACAAATATGTTAAAGTATAATAATAACTGAAAAAAAAATGTGTTCTGGATTTTTTTTTTTTAAGAGTACTCAATCTCATTGAATAAAATTGCTTTTTGGCATTCCAAAAATGCAGCCAGACTGAAGACATCAGAGAATGCAACTGTTGATAGATTGCTGCTCATTTTCTTTCTCACTACCAAGATAGAACAAATAGCTTTAGGTGGCATTACCACATATTTTAAAGAAATATTGTCAATTGTTAGTCTACAGGTCTTTTTTCAAGCACTTTCTTCTTTGATATTCTTGCTGCAGAAAAGCTGCAAAATGTCAAATTTAGAAAATATGCTACACAGAGAGGTTCCCTGTGTATAAATCAGGAATCTGGATAATGAAAATATTTTTAAGAACTTCCTGCCTTTAGAGAATTTTTAGTTTGTTTGGTCATTAAACTCATTGTTGCCAAAACAAATCTTTTCTTTCTGCATTGATTTCTACATACTAGTTTGTTTCAGCAGTTGCATTAAAGCAAGAAAGTTCTATTCTCTTCACTTTGTTCTTTTCTACCTATTTGTTCCAGAGGCATGATATTGGTGTTAATTTTTTTATGCTCCCAATGCTCAGTAAGTTCACTTTTAGCTCAATTTATCCATCATCCTTAACACTGATTTTGCTTTTTCCTTTTCGTTTTTAAGGGTAGGATAGATTTTGTGTGAATAAGTTATTTTACAAGATCGGCTAAATGATCAGTTGTAACGAGCCAGTTTGTCTTTATCAAAGTCCAAGTACTGGGAATCTGAATCAATCCTGTGTAACTTTTCAGCTCTGTTTTTGACTGATCCTGCGCATCTGTGAAGCCAGTGGAACTATTAGATTTGTGTAATTGCCAAATTCATGGATTTGTCAATGCAGGTAAATAATAAAAAGTCAATTCCTTGGTGAATTATGATTTGAAATGAACTAAAAAGAAATATTTCATAACAATTAAGAGTTTGTTTGAAACTAGTGCCATACACAAGACTTATTAAGTTTTCGGATGTTCGATTCAAATGAAAACTTTTTTCCTGGGTCTGGCTGAAATAGCCTACATTTCATAGCTTATGAGTCCATTTTAAAATAGTGCATAGCTCAGGCTGGAAATAAGAAAGGGAAGAGGTGTTTGGAAAAGAATATCGCTAACCATTTTTTTGTAATTAAATTAAGATAATTTTTGAATAGGTTTCTAAAACCCAAGTGTTTATAGGTGACATTTTCTTTCTATTTTTTGCCTGTATTGGCCACTATAGTAGCAGACATTTTCTGTTTTCTAGTTTAGGAAGATCAATGGCAGAGAAATCTATGTCTCTCTGTTCATATTCACATGCATCTACTTCTTAGATCTTGACTTTAGAAGAAATATTTCTAGCAGGAGATAAGCATGGTTATTTTTAACCCATTCAATATTTATTCCTTTGTTATTTGAGCATGGTGGGATAAATTGAAGATATATGTTAAATTGATCCATTAAGTAATTTAGTTTAATTATTAAATTTGATTCAATATTTAATTTGGTTTAATAAAACTGGGCTTCCATAAATGTATGCATTTAACTGATATATATTAGGACTGTATAATTTTGAACAGATTAAATATTTAGTAGAGAACACTTATTTGAATTATTCAGTATGGAGACTTGATAACTGATCTACCCTTTCAAAATAGGGAAAATACAAATGGCACATTATAATAATAACAACGAATTATCAACCAAGAATTTGTATAAAACACTTTGAACTCATTGTTGGTTCATTTTCAGACAAGTAAACCAATCTTTGCTTGATGGAACCAACCATTGAGAATTTATCAAGAAAGCTCCCAGAGCTGTTTTAAATTTAATATAGCTTACAAAAACTAGACTATTAGAATATGCGGAACACTGTGGTGACAAAATGATTTTGAAAATGGCTATAACAATATAATTTTCTTCTCTTTTTTGTGAACAGTTAAATGTTCAAAAGATTTGTAGCTATGGGTGATTTAGTATTCTGGATCAGATTCAAAGTGGAATACTCAGAGTCACCGTTGAATTCTCTAATCAAAACATATATTTTGTGTTGGTGTTGGATCATGAGGAAACTTCAGAAAATTAGACATAATTTAAGTGAACTTCAACACTCATCTAATTTCAGGTGTATGTGTCATGTCAGCTGAAATAAATGAGACAATACTTAACCAATGTTTGCTTTTTTTACTAAGAATGCATATATTTATAAGCATATGACTGCAGAAGGATGTTTTTGAATCAAAGAATGTGCTTCAAAAACCATATATCTTACAAGGATCTCCCTCATTAGCTGTCAACAGGCAAGATCTTCACTTGTTTCAGAAAATCTTATTCAGCTGCCAATGAGGACTGCTAGGCATCACTTGTGATCTTATATACAGTGTGGCTGTACAAATGCTCATAGCAGTAAAACTGATGGAGCAGCTGTGTGATGCCTGGACACAAGAAAGAGTTGGTAGTTTTGTCATGTGGAGGCAGCCTCTCTCTCTAGTGATGAAACTGCATCTTGAGAAGGAGTTAATCAAGAAAAGAAGAAAAGAGACATAGAAACTAAGAAAAAAACTGAAGCTGGTGCTCAGTATTCCTCTTTCTAAATGCAATCTTATAAATTTATTTTTCTACCTTATCTACTGTAAATTTGCTTCCTCTTTGAAATTTATACTTTCAGGTATACTCTCCTTTATCCACGTCCAGTAGTGAAAATAAAGGATTCATTATCTGCAGTGAATGAAGGATTTCCTGTGTCTCAGCACCCTGCTAAGAAAGCCCTAAGGGCAGCAAGGTCTGACTCCCTGTCAGCTGCATGTGTCCGCTGTACCTGGGCATCACCAGGCTCAGGAAAGGAAGATGTGCCCTGTGAGCACTGGGAAAAATCTAGTGTTAAGTAACCAAAAAAAAAGCCTATGATTCTCAGGGAGATTTTTAAGTCATGAAAAGGACATGATTATGAATATGACCAGATTAATTCCTCCTTTAGTTAAAAGTTATGGAAGCTGGCCACATATTCTTTTTGCTTACAAAAAGGTGCTTTATAAATAACCATCAATCTATTTCTACCGTTGATAAAAATAGTAATAATGGTTCTTCAGCAAACAAAAAACAGAAAAACAGTTAAATCTGAGGATTGTCACATGAAGTACAGGTGGCCACTGTGAATATCTTTGTAGGAATGTAACTTGAGTAACCAAATCAAAAGAATAACTACAATGCTTATAAATAAGAAACATCTACTGATAAATCAATGTTCATACTATTTTATTGTGGTTGGAACACATTTCTCCTTACATTTATATAATAATAAAATGAGTTTAGGTAAGATTTTTGATGCCTTTCGGAGATTATTCTTGCCTTTAAAGTATTTGAATTTGTAAATAATTGGATAGAAAGTTATAAATGGAAGAGTTGGGAAAGGAGATGTTTTAATGTTAGTGTAAAATAGTAGCAAATTTTGCTGCAAGAAAATATCTAGGGAATTTTTTCTGGTTTAAAAATATTTTGGGAATGGATTGCTAAAGGAACATGAAAATTTTGGGTTACTATCAATGTTTTATTTTTTATGCAGTGGGAAAGAAATATTAGCTCTGTCAGATCAAACAGCCTTATAAAAACAACATAGGGATAGATATAATTTTTGAATCAGAATTCAATCAAACTCTGAAAGTAAAATACTTTCTCCATCTAAGAATTGTTTTTCAGATTAGTGTTTGCAATCAAATACTGTTTTTAATAATTATGATCAAATTAGATACTTTCCTATTATAGAAATCTAATAGTTTTGTAAGTTCTTGGAGAGTGAAAAATTTGGTTTTCAAAAGTCTAGCCATTAATGTTTTAGTTCCTAAGAGGAAACAAAAATGTTAGTATACTTAGTGTATCAAGTGAATTTTTTTTAAAATAAGTTTAGAATTAAAATAAAGCATAAAATGAAAATATTAAGTTAGACTTTTATTATTTCTGTCATCAAGATAATAAGGAATTAGCAAGATATACAAAATCTGAAAAGTTTCAGTAAGTTTCATTTTTCCCTTAATTTGAATTAATGTTTATATTAAAAGTATGAAAGTACTTTGATCAGGAAAATAATAAGAAGAATAAACTGGAAAATGGTGAAAAGTTTTCTAGAGACAATTACCAGAAAGTGTTTAAAAGACCATCAGAAGTTATGGATTTCCTCAATCTTCCTCATAACATGACAAATAATGCCTACTGCAACCTCTTCCGTGGTGGGACATAACTTGGTGTTATTCAGAACCCTAAACTGCACTATAAAAAATTTGAAGCTTTTTTCACTGCTTACACTCAACAGGAGTGTTGTAGAATTAACATACTTGCATAATGTCACGTCCCTTTCAAGCATGCCTAATCAAAGTTTTAGGTGTTCAAAAAATCCTAATCCACGCAGTTGCCTCCGGGAGTCCCTAGGCGTTTGCATTGTGACTGTCCTAACCCAGACTTTCAAACACTTCCCAGGAACCCTAGAGGAACAGAAATGGATATGAGAGAAGAGGGATATGAAGGCTATGCTAATTTCATTTTGTGAGCATTTGCAATTTCATGCTTTCACTGAATTCTAAATTTTGTCAAATCACAAACCTGCAGTTAAGACCAGCAGCTATGTGTTTCAGTTGGGACAATCTAAAACAGATGAAAAATGGTATTGGCTAAGATAATATGTAGAAAAGTGGTTTCTACACTTGCATTGATTAGAACCTTCATCCAGAGCCCCTGAGAGTGCACCATCAATTGAAGTAGGGGTTAGTCACCGAGCACACAAGGCATGTCATATGAAGATTGAGAGGAACTCAGCATCTCCTACCTGCTAGAATAACCTTTTTTATCTCAACCATCACTAGGAAAATGAAGGGGGGAAAGAAAGAAGAAGGACAGAACCTCACAAGAAATCCGTAAGAACAGATCGCTCTTTTTGACAGAATTTGTCTATTCGAGTTTTGTTTGAAATCTGTGTCAGATTTCATGTGATACACACTCCTGATCATCACATGCGTGCCCATGTGCACACACACGCACACATATTAAAAATATATTGTATAAAGGGAAAATTTCTGTGGCGAAAACTGTAGCCATAATTTTGAATGATACTCATGTTCAGAGTATGACATTGTGCTGGCAGCATGCTGGAACTGTCATTAGTGAAAAAGTATTTAACTTTTATATTAACTTCAGAAACCTTCTTTACACAAAGAAATAGGTCAGCACATCAGCAATGTTAGTGTTCCATTAGTTTAATTCTTTGCTAATGGATTAATTCAATTTATGACAAAAAAAGTATTTAACTATCCAGTTTTGTTTGTCTTAAATCTATATAAACTTGAAATACAGTCTCCTTGACAAATGAGGTTACTAGAAACTAAATAGAAAATCTTATTTGCCACCACAGTGGTGACATGAAGAATTGCAGCCTTTAGCTCAGGGCTACTAAGCTCTTAATAATGAGAGAAAGGTACTCCATCTTCACTTATAGCCACAATTACAATGAACAAAAATAGCTGCCAAGGCTTCTGCAAAAAATATTCATGACAGTGTGAAAAATATTGATTTTAAAAGCCAAGAAATGAAATATCTTCTAAAGTGCTCTATTCAATCTAGTTATTATTTTCCAAAAGAAACTGTGGAAAACATAAAGCATTTTGCTGAAATCCTAAATTAAAAATAAATCCTCCTAGAAACAGCATAAACAAGCAATCCCAAGCTCTTCATAAATTAATGTAGCTCTTGAGTGATCAGGTCACATGCAAAATGTGCACCCTGACCTGGAATTATTTTTGAATATTGAACCTTCATCCATTTTCCTCTCTTCATTTTTTTCTTCTACCCCAAATAAATTTGAGAGAAACATCTATGTACGTGTGAACCCCAGGAATGCTATTGCACAGCCTATTGCTCTGAGCTGCTCAGCGTGTCATGCAGTGGCACTGCATGCTGATTCTGAGCTCTTACTGTCACTGCATATTGGATTTGCAATGAACTTCTGAGCCACAATAAATGTCAGGGCAGATGGCAGAGCTCACTGTTCTGAGTCTCCATGCACATCTGAACATTGCTTTCTGTTCTTCCCACATTAATGCAGTATGACTGTTTGGTACATAAAATAATGGCCTAATTTCGAACAGAATACAACAGTCATTGCAGAATGGAAAAGATAAAGGTCAAGGAAACATGCTATATAATATCAGTTGTTGCAAATCCTTTTTGTTACCTAACTACACTCTTCAAATCTAACTTTAATAGTGGTTAGAATTTTGAAAGTTGCCTAGGTACCTCATTTCCTGCGAAATCACTGGAAGATAATAAATACTTTTAACAATCTAAGTTTACAGCATAAGCCTTCATTTTAAAAAGAGACTTAGCAGCCAAATATTAAAAACATTTAAGTAGGGAGTGTAAAGATGTGGACAGGTAACCTAATGAGATTTTCAGAATGACTAACTCCCACTGAAATCAATCTAGCCTAAGTCCCTTTGGCTTTCAGTAGGATTAATGATCCTCTAGAAGTAAAATTCTTTTGGAAATGAGACTTCTATAGTTTCAAAAATCTTACTGGTGGTCCCTAAACTATAGTATTATTATTTTAGTACATGGGTTTTAGCTTTGATATATTGATATATATTGTTATTTGATACCTTCTTACCCACATGAGCCAGATATAGTTTTAGTTAACTTAAAACTATACATTTCTTTGAACCAAATGACATCAGGGCTGGGTTCTCAAGAAACCAATAGTACTGCATGTAGTACCTGCTGAGCTCTCTGGTTAGGAAAATGGTCAGTGGCATTCACATCCTTCTTCCGCTGAGAGCATCTGAGTACAGGAATCTTAATTTAGTAATGTGTCCTAGAAAATTAAAGGATCACTAACAGTTTGTGAGCATTACTTGGTAGACTGGAGTACAAAGTACACTTGGTACATTACTGGTAGACTGGAGTGGGAAATATAAAATGGGAACAGAGGGAATATTAAATGGGGGTGTCTAAGTGTCATCTCTCATGTATACTGATGACTATCATCTCAATCTTCCTGAATGGCACATCCATCTCACATATTCCAAGCTTTTCTTACAGTTACCTTGAGGGCATGTGCGTAGGATTCATTTACATGACCTGAAATTCATCACACATGACTTGATCATGCATGTTTATATTTATTTATATATATACGTACATATATATGCATACATATATATCCAAAACAGTGGAGGCAAATAATGGTTTAATTATTTCATTTTGCACTAGACAGGTGATGGAAGTTCAAGTTAAAGGTAGTGCTAGCCTCTTTCTCTTCACCTTATATCTTTCTGTTCACCTGGCATCCATAATAGAGGAAGTTTATAGAATCATGCAATCATAGAATCATAGATTTAATCCACCACTAAACCATATTCCTAAGTGCAAAAACTATACGTATTTTAAGCAGCCCCAGAGATGATGACTCCACCACTTCCCTGAACATCCTATTCTGATGCTTGAAAACACTTTTGGTGGGGAAATTTTTCCTTATATCCAGTCTAAACATTCCCTTGTGAAACTTGAGTCTGTTTCCTTTTGTCCTCTCACTTGTTTTCTGGGAGAAGAGGCAGACCTCCATCTGCCTAAAACCTCACTTCAGGCAGTTGTTGAGGGTGATAAGGTCCCCCCTGAATCTGCTTTTCTCCAGATTAAATACCCTCAACTTCCTCAATCACTCCTCATCAAACTTGTGCTCCAGACCCTTCACCAGTTTCACTGCCCTTCTCTGGACTTCCTCCAGTGTCTCATTGTCCTTTCAGTGAGGGGCACAAACCTGAACACAGGATTTGAGGTGCAACCTCACCAGTGCAGAGTACAGGGGGACAATCACTGCCCAGTTCCTGCTGGCTACACTATTGCTGATACAAGCCAGGATGCCATTGGACCTCTTGGCTAGTTGGACACACTGCTGGCTCATTTTCATGTGGTTGTTGACCAAAAGCCCCAAGGTCCTTTCCTGCCAGGCAGATTTCCAGTCATTCTCCCCCAGTCTGTAGCATGGGGCTAGTGTGACTCAAGAGCAGCACCCAACACTTCACCTTATGCAGCCTCATACTGTTGGTTTTCCAGAGCCTTCTGTAGAGACTGCTTACCATCCAGCAGACCAACACTCCTGCACAACTTGGTGGCATCTGAATATTCATGCTAGTAGAACCAGATAATGTCATGGGTTCCACTGTAAAATATAATCAGGGGTGTGTTATTCTATTACCATCCGTTGGAACTGGGATGGGGGTAGTGATGTTATCTTCTGTTGATAAGCCAGCTGATAAAAAACCATCAAGAGCAGTTTCCTTAACTCTTCCACTGCCCATCCTCCCTCCAGGGATAGGTCTTCTGCTAATGGGCCATTGAGTCCACTGATAAACTTCCATCATCCCATTGGGAAATGCTCCAGCCAGGGGGGAGCCGAGCCCCTCTACCTGGATAAAAACCTGAGAGTTGGAGCACCAAGTCAGCCTTTTGCACTGGACTCCCAGAGGAAGAACAGGCCCATCCTTCACCACTGGACCTTCAGCGGAGGGCTGCACCTTTCTACAGGATCACTGCTCCAACAGAGCCACAACTGCTACTGCAGGAGGACTGCAGCCACCATTGCAACTGGACTGCTACCAACACCCCAATCAACAGGGTGTAAGGTTGTATTCTGACTCTGTCAGTGATTTTCTTTCTCCTTATTGCATGTATTTTGTTTCCTTTTTGTTTTATTTTCCCTTTTTCTAATAAATTGTATTTCTGACTTGAGGTGTCTCAATGGTTTTGCTTCTCAAACCAGAACAGTATATGGTTTTTTCCTTCAATATTAAATTCATGTATATGAATCAAAAATTATAAGCGATAAAGAACCACCTTAAGCATATAGTTGTTAAAATAGTACTTTTTTTTTTGCATCAGTTCCAATTGACATTAGGAAAATGCTTTAGGCACCATTTGTTTGTCTGCTTGCATATTTGGTTTTTTTCTCCCCAGACAAATGTTTAATAAGAGTTGAATTCTGTCCTAAAGAAAAATCTGGTACAAAGCATGCATACAAAGAAAAACTTAGAACAAGAATGGCATATAGACTGTGCACAGCACTTCTGAGTGGGTTTTATTGTGGTGTATTTCCAGACAAGCTTTGAAATATTTTTATTGTTATCTAATGACTTTTGTATTAACACCGTTACCATATGAATATGTATCAGGACAAAGCTATGGGCAGGTGCTCTGGAGACAATAGAAATTTAATGGACCTTATCTTTAATTGATGTCAAATACTGTAGCTCCACCAAACTCAGTACAGTTGAGCTGGCTTATGTCAGCTCTGGGTCTGGTGCCAGGACTCAGTCTTGAGAATGTGGTGTGTGATTCAGTGTCAGGAACTGCATTTCTGGAAGCAGAAAGCTTCACCTTGAATTTTTGTATTCATTATGTAAGATTTACCGTCATCACCCTATGCAAACTTTTGAACTCAACAGGGTATGAAAAATGCAAGGGTTACAGAATTGGCCTTTAAGATATTATGCCTTTCTTTGTGGTTGGACCCAAATCCTATTTCTGCTGAAGCCAGTGAACATTTCTAGCAAAGCATTTTCACCACTTTTTCTTCAGTTTTACAAGCCTTTGTGATTTATTGGCATTTCTTGAACCTCCAGATCCCATGATTATTCCTCAGCCTCAACATCTATTTAAAACCAGAATGTTTTAATTTGTCACTTTGTCCCTAAAGACTTGGTCTATAAAAGCAGGCACAAATAATTCCTTTAAAAAACCTTCATGATTTTAAACTGAGCTGAAGAGCTGGGAAGCTTAAATCGTGATTTTGTCATTATTTTGGATTTCCATGTTCTTTCAGACTGATGCACTGATTTGACAAATAGCGCATTGAATACAGCTGCGTTAGAAGGACCCAGAAGGTAGAGCCTTTCAACTGCACAGACATCACAGGGCTTCCTGATGTGCCTGAGCTTTTTACTTTTGAAGAGAGTTGGAGGGTTAATTCACACTTCTCACATAGCAGTTGTGTCTGCTATCCCAGTGATGTGTGGGAAAATAAGAATACTACTCTGATGAATATTCAGGTATGATGAATAGTTTTAACATTTCCACAGCTGGACTCTGGCTGAGCAATCACAGCAGCAGTCAGAAAGTAATATATGTGAAATGAAGCTATTTTCAGGCTTTATTTTTTAAATCAAATTGCCAGCTGAATGCTGATAGCTATGGATCAGATACTGTAGCCTGCAGTAAGTAGGGTCATGCTGCATGAGCAAGCACACGTAGATGTGAGACTTTTTTACACACAGTGATTCTGCTTATATAAACAATACTGCTCATGTCAATAACATTATGCAACACCTGCAAACAATGTCTTCAGACTGTTGTAAACAACAGTTTCCATGCCAATGAAACATCAGAGTCTACAAGTAGGAAAGAGGATATGTTTTATCTGAGTACGTTTGGTTTTTAGTAGATCAGTTATAGTAACTGGATCAATTATTTTTCCACTCAGAATATTGAATTAGGCAAATACCTCTGATTTTTTTCCATTTTCTTTTTTTGTTTTGTATTTTTGTAAAGGAACAGCTGCTGTTGTTATATCTACAATCATGCTAGATATTAATACCAGTCAAGAGACAGGGCTTATCTGAAATCGCTCATATTGATTGCAAAGTTTACAGGGAGTAGTAAGAAATACAGATATCAAACTAAAAAGGGAGAAAGATGTACAGAAATAAAGGAATAATTTATGTAAAGTAATCTATAGGGTATTCATTCATAATTAAAATTCCCTTCCATAGTCTGTACTTCCTCATCTGCTTCTTCAGATGAGAAGGGACTTGCTTCCACAAAAGCAAGGACAGAGCCCATCAAATGGAATTGGTGTCATGAGATGATTATATTCACCATTTACATAAAGACAGAAAAGCTTTTCTTCCTGACTTATAAAAAAACCAACAAAACAACAAAAAAATCCTAACCAAAAACCAAACCAGACCAAACATAAACCCCCCCAATAAAAGCAGTAAAAAGCTATTATCCAATTTGAAGTCAGTAGTTTTCATAAATAAGACCACAAGTGAAAAACTTAAAAAGTAAAAAGTACAAAAATTACATACATTTGAATGATTCCAAAATATTCTGATAGTCTTATCTGATTTACTCAAAGCATGGATAGTTTTAAGGTCTTAAGGTAAAATAGTAAAAATTAAAGTTTTTATCATGCTGATTCCTTGTCTGCCAAATTATGTTATGGTATAAATCAGGCCTGCAGTTTGTTTTGGTGGTGTGCATAGCTTAGAATAGGAGTGTTCACAGGAGGTCTGTCCTGTGCAATTTTCAGATTGAGTCTCACTTTAGAAGGAGTAATAATAATAATTATTATTACAAAGATGATAATAAAATATTCCAATAGCAGAATGTTACTGGGGGAAATTAGACAAGGGAAACTAACTAACCGAAATGGACACTCATTCCTATTTTATTTTCTTTTTTGTTCCTTCTTTGTTCTTGTTTTTCTCCTACTGCAACATTTATTTCATTTTAAACACTTGACTGTTCATTTCTGAAATTGTATTTGATGACTGTTGGAAAGCACAGGATAGGAGCAAGCTACAGGCAACAGTTATATGTCTTTGTGTTCCTATTCTTTAGGTCGCACTCTTTCTAATATGCTTTTAGCTGCTTAATGAATTGGTTTCATGAGCTGGTACATGCTGAAAGTTTTTGAAAGTAAATCAAAAAACAAATTTTACTTTTGAAAAAAACCTGCTGTTTTCCTATATTTAACTGTGAGACCTGTTCTATGGGTTGTCTTAAAAAAAATAATCTCTTTCAGTTTTTCTTTCTGTTGTTTATATTGTTACCTTTTTAGCCAGAAGGATTTAATTGAAAGAATAAACTATCAAGTTGTAAAGAGATGAAGAAGGAAGGTCACAGCCTTTTTATGTTATCTCTATATTACTCTAAGCCTTAAACTAGTTTCTGGGATAATGCCTGTTTCTGTAGGATGTCTTTCCACTGATCTTTTATTTGCTGCCCTTATAATGAGAATTTTTCAAGATTTTGCAAACATCTAATGAACAGAAACTATGTCATGTCAGAATAAGACTGTTTTCTTCAGTCTTACTGCAGACACAAGAGGTTCTGGAATAGTGATACTCAAAGAAACCTTTTGCTACATTTTGTATTGAAGTCATAAGAGATTATTAGATATCTACCTTATAGACAGGGTAATTATCAAAGTGGCAAGGTTAAGGTAGAAAAGGATGCGGGTTGCAAAGTGAGGTAAATATAATAACATTTTTCAGAAAGCAAGACTGCAGTGGTGAGACATGAAAAAAACACTCAGAAGGAAGAAGGCTGAACCAAGAAGGAGGAAGAGTCGCAGAAGTGCCAGAGATATTTTAGTATGGGTGAATCTTACAGTGTTTAAGCAATAGATGTGTATAAGAACCACTTTAATTTGGACAATAGGAGAAGATGGATGCTATCTTTGCTAAAAAAGCTGCAATGCCCTTCATTTCTTATCCTTGGAGACATAAGTTAACTGCAGAGGAATTTCTGACTTTCACATTATAAGCAAGCATTATTGTTTAAAACAGATACCAAGGGATCTGAAATTCCTGTACTGGCTGTATTTTAAAGTGAAAAACACCACTTAAGTCTGTCTAAATCTGCTAGGGAAAGATGAACAAACAAATAAGTGTTTACAACCTCTATTTTGCATGTGCTTGTTTTGGCAGTGCTTGGGCTTGCCATTTCTCCCACCTTAATGAAAAAAAAAAAAATTACTATCACAATTCTCCAGTGGTGGCCTGGGCTCCATGCTCATCCATGAAGTTGACCCTGAAATTTAGTATGTCATCACATGTAGGCTTGTTGAAAGTTGCTAATTGCAGTTTGTTTCCTCATTGTGAAATAACAGTCTGGAGTTAGATTTTAGAGAGTCTCTGGAATTAATTCTGATGCTAGAGTTACATAAACCTATTAAAATGGTCACTCCTATTGTAGTAATTCAATAATGTTTTTGCAAGGGACGGCCAAACAGAGCAGCACTTTTGGGCTTCCATCATGATTGTTCTCACTTTGTAGTTCTTGGGTTTCCACTTTGATCTTCTTCACAGCATTGGAATATCTTCCCCATTATCATCCTAGGGGAAGATTACCAGAAAATTACATTAAATTATATGGTCCTATTTATTTTCTTCAATACTCTCAGATGTTTTTGTTTGATTATATTCACCTGGAATCAGTGGATGATTAGGAGAATGGACTCAGCATTATAGCAGACTCTCAGAAATTCCTATTTCTTGAATTAATAAAACAGGAAATTCCAACATATCATTGCGTTGCCAAAACTGATTAAAATCCTCTCCACCTCCAGGTGGATTCATAGATGTGTTTTAACTTTTGAAAGCATTGAGTTTCTTTTGATATTGTTTTTCTTTAAATCCTAAATATTTCAGTAGCTGAATGTATAATCTTTTGTTCCCCACAGAAATCAAGACTGAAATTGTCAATGGCTTAGTAAACTCAGAGTTCTTACAGCACTTACAAGTATTTAATGAAATTCAGGTTCTTTTTTCTATTTTCCAGAATTTCTAAACCTTTTTAAGTAGTTTGTAGGTTTTAATAAAAACTGTCATGAAAACATGCAACCAAATTAATGGAGCATGGTATTGATAGATACTGTGAGTAAGGCATTTTGGAAGTTTGTTAAGCCTCAGGGGTTTATTTTTTTAAATAAAGCCTGACTGTAAAGAGTTCTAAGGTTTCTGCAAACAGCCAGCTAGTGCCTGATGAAGGTTCTTTGAAAAGAGGGAAAAAACTCAATCCACAACAGATTTACATGTCTGGGCCTCATTTTTCTGTGTAAAATCCTCTATTTATGACTTAAGAATCTGACCTGAGATTTTTCTGCTTGGAAATATTAATTATATGGATCCTAAATCATAAGGTTAAAAGATGCAAAAGATGAGCAACCTTACTAATGATTCAATAGTTTCAGGACACAAAATATCATCCAATCTTATCTCCTGAAGGTCACAAGTCATTATTTTTTTTAACAAAATATTCCTAAAAAACCCCAAATATTTTAGCCTTCTAGAGCATCACTGCACAAACAGAAAACAGACGAAAGAGAAGTTCTGTAATTAAATAGTGCTTCTGTACATATTTGGGAAATAGGGAAATGCCCAGGTGATCCCACCCACCAATCATCAAATTTCACAAAATTTGATGAAGCTCTCTAAGAGTCTCAGTTACTAGTCTAATTTCCTTGGACTGTTTGTGTTGTTTCTTTGACTGATTGTGATCTCATTGCTTTCATACTGTTTGTGCTATAGGAACAACTCATCCTACTCTTGAATCCTATGGTTGGTAAAAGATGTCAGATAATAGCCAGTCCTTAAAATCATTCACTCAGAAGTCCAGTGACATCCATGGAACAACATATATACTAGTGTTAAGGAGTGTAGAAAAAGAAGATTTGGAAGCCACAATTTAAAAACTTGGTTCTACAAATTTCTGACTAAACTTCCACTGAATAGCATTTTGAAGTTCAGGAAAAGGTTTCGTACTTTTAGATAGCAGAATCTGAGCCAAAGACTTCAGGTAAAGGAAGAACACATGACATGAAATGGAAGTAATTAAGAAAAAGAACAGCTGCTGAAGTAATTTTTTTTTTTCCTACCTACATCAATATCATATGTGCTAAATATGCATATATGCTTTTCTCACAAGACTCCCAAGATAACTATGCTGTAGTTCTGCCTAGAAACCTCAAAAAAAATCAAAGTTTCATTGTGCAACCTGCTGTATGAAATTGCTGGGGGAGATTATCTGACCTGCAAGACCTCAGTGTAAATAGACAAGGCAGAAAAGAAAGAGCAGG